>QWWL01000002.1:1200000-1642162 GCA_003689335.1 Venturia asperata | reverse complement strand
CCCCCGAAATCCGCCTACGAGCGCGACGATCTCGGCGTCAAAGTAGGCCGCGTGCACGGCGCGGTGCTCGACGATGCAGTCGAAGATTTCGATGAGCTCGATTGACCCATGTGGCCGCGGGGAATGGCGAGGGTGATCGCGGATTTGAAGGCGAGAATTATGAATTTTTTGGCGGAGTTTCTGGGGCAGGGTGAAAGAGGAGGGGCGGGTGGATAGTTTTTGTTGTCTTGAGCGGGTTTGTTGTTGGGTTTTGGGGGGTGACTGAGCCACCAGAAAATGTTACGGGCAAGGCCGTGAAAAAAAGTGGTATAAGAAGCTTGCTCCCGAGGTCGGTATCGTTGTTATTGCTAGCTACGTTCGCAAGGAGAGTAGCTATGTAGGTACCTCCATGAACGGCCTGGAGCGTGCCATATCCCCGGGACAGAAAAGATTCGTACGACCTCGTGCCAACGAACATTACCTACATTATAAAAGAGCAGAATGCCTATCTATTTTGTTATAGCGTGCAAGAGCGACCTGACCTCTAATCACCCAGCGAACTCTAGAAGTCCATGCAGTCCCCAGAACACGCCAGTCGGTGATCATTGAGGGCGGGATGGCCATGGGTTGTGATGGTGATGGCATTGAAGGTGATCAACCCCGGAACTTGTCATCGCGATCGCCAGGCACATAATCTTTGAAGTCGTCGCCTGGGCGGGTTGAGGCGTGAGGAGTATGATTGATGGATGTGTGTGTGGTTGGTCGGGTGGAGTATTTGTGAGATTGAAAACGCTGTTCTTCTTATTTCAAGGGGTTTTGGTATAGCAGGTGTAAACAGATGGAGGGAGTGATCGTGTGTTCTTGGAATCACTCTTGAAGAAATTGAAATGCGATGATGATTTTTAGTCCTCTTGATTTGCGATTGAAGTATCTAACATGGAAAGAGGTGTAAAGGCCATGACAGATTAGACATACTTGCATTTCAGGTGTGGTATCCAGGGCGTCTGAAACTTGATGTTGGATGCAGCCTCATCTGCTAGGAGTATTGCGAAGTTGCGAGGCCCGAGAATAGTCTACAGCCGGTCTGCCATGTCAAACACCTGGTACATGGAAAGCTTTGCAACTCTGCTTGTTCAGAAAGCATGAGGTTATGTCAAGGATGAGGATACCGTATCCAGTTGAGACCGACTCTTCGAGTTCAAGATAGGCAATTTGCAAGCAACGAAAGAGATGGGATTTGTTGGTTGTTATAGAGGAGAGATGAGTCCAAATGAGCTGCGATTTACAGTGCCGCCCCAAGCTGACTTCTCAGGACGGCGAGAACACTCGATGGAAAGTTCAACAGACCCAATTAGAAGACGCATCCATAACGCAACCGCACCTAATTCCATCCCCACCCCACTCAAAACAAATCAGTCATAGCACCATGACTAGCATCCCCAACAAGATACGAATATTTCGCCAACACCCCCCTCGTCACCACCATCCCCGGCCTCTTCCACTCCCCCCGTCTCCTCTCAATCTCCTCGTCAGAAACAGCCATGGACAGCGTATTCGTCTCCGCACAAATGGTAATCTCATCCCCGTTCTTCACAAGAGCGATTGGGCCCCCGACAGCCGCTTCAGGAGTGATGTGTCCGACGATGAATCCGTGACTGGCACCGCTGTACCTCCCATCGGTGATGAGGGCGAGGTTTGTCAGTCCGGCGCCCATGATGGCGGCGGATGCTTTTAATTGTTCCGGCATGCCTGGTCCGCCTTTTGGTCCTTCGTACCGAACTACCACGACTAATTGTTCGTCTCGTGGGATGAGGCCTTTGTTGAGGGCTTCGTCTAGCTGGTGTTCTTTGTCGAAGACGAGTGCTTTGCCCGTGAATCGTACCCCTTCCTTGCCTGTGATCTTGGCGACTGCGCCTTCTGGCGCCAGATTGCCCTTGAGGATCTCAATGTGTCCGGTTTTCTTGATGGGGTCGGACAGTGGCCTCACGATGGTCTGGCCTTCAGAGAGCGAGGGGAATGGATCCACGTTTTCTCGAAGCGTCTTGCCGGTTACGGTGGGAATATCCCCGTTGAGAAGGCCGGCGGCAATGAGCATTTTGCAGACGGCGGGAACGCCTCCTACGTCGTAGAGATCCGCCATGTAATACCTTCCCGAGGGCGCCAAGTCGGCAATGAACGGGATTTTGTTAGAAACCAGCTGAAAGTCATCGAGTGTTAGTGGTACCTCAGCGGAACCGGCCATTGCCAACATGTGTAGAACACCATTTGTGGAGCCGCCGAGAACCATCATCATGACAAGTGCATTGTGGAAGCTCTCCTTGGTCAGAAGGTCGCGAGGTCTAATATTCCTTTCCAGACATATCTTGATACAATCAGCAGCTTTGACGCACTCTCTCAACTTGGCAGGCTCGACGGCAGGCGTACTTGAGGAACCGGGTAGCGTGAGTCCCATGACTTCAATCGCCGATGACATGGTATTGGCCGTGTACATGCCACCGCAAGCACCAGCGCCAGGGCAGGCGCTCTGTTCAATATCGAGCATAATCTCATCCTGCGTCAATTCGGGATGGTCTTTGTTCAGCGTGCCGTAAGAGTAGGCGCCATGTGCTTCGTAACATGTGCTGATGTTGATGGGCTTTCTTAGAAGATTGCTGTACCCTGGTTTTATAGAGCCTCCATATATCATGATGGATGGTCGGTTTGTCCTCGCAAAGGCCATGACAGCGCCAGGCATGTTCTTGTCGCATCCAGGCAAGGCAATACAGGCATCATGGAATTGAGCACACGTGACGGTCTCGATGCTGTCCGCAATGATTTCTCTCGTTTGGAGAGAGAATCGCATGCCTTTCGTGTGAGTTAGCATGGCCAGCGTGGGAGTCTGCATGTCTTGGTGTGGGAGGGAGTCCGGAATTACCTTCTCCTCCCATGGTGATGGCGTCCGACACACCAATGGTGTTGTACTGCCACCCGAGCATTCCCTGTTTCGTCACCGCATCCTTAACAGTCTTGGCGAGATCGAGCACTAATCCAACCGCACATGGTCAGAAAATTTGCTACAGTGGATGGCGACTTTTAGATGATGCGTAATCGCAAGATGGTGGCAGAACTCACAGTGCATACTGCAGTCTGTCAGATTCTTGAAGTTCTCATAAAGACAATATGTGTGATCTACTTGCAAGGGTTCCCTTCCCACCAAACAGAGGCGATTCCTACATGGGGAGCATTTTGCATCGTCTGTCGGTCAGGCACACCAGCGGCGTACAGCATGGCCTACATGGCAGGATTAGATCAGACCTGACGAGCTGAATCGGTAGAACAGACTTGAGCGCCAGGAAATTCATGACCTCGAGTCACCGTGGATGAAAACTTGTTCAAGGCCGGCTTGCCGTCGGCGTATTTGGCATCTTCTGGCAGATGGGGAAAGTTCAGAAACCGGGGTTCTTCAGGCTCCATGGCCTTTGCTTCGTTTGAAGGATCCATATCGTCGAGGTTGCCGAAGGGTTGGCGAAGTGTGAAAATATAGGAAAAGGTACGAGTGAGATGTGATTGAAGGAGATAAGGGCCAATGCTGTAAGACACTGTATCGGACGGGTAGGCAATGATGGTCCGCTAGGAGATGCAGCGGGTACTTGGGGACAGTCTGCTACAAAGATGACAGGAGAAGAAGGGATAGAAGGCACTGGATTCGCACCTGTACCGGAGAAAGTATGCGTCCAGTATGCGTCCAGTACTGGAGACGCACACAATTTTGAGAGAAGGCCCTCCCCCTCCTTCGGATAAGGTATCGCCCCGCCATTTACTCTGGTGGCCATGAATCAGCCTGCAGATGGGGGCTCGGGGGGGGATCTTCAAGCGAGCCCCCCGAATAATAGTGTGGTACTCCCCGGCATCGCAACTGCTCGCCCGTCTTCCCCCCGGAAGAAGCCCTAAACAGACTCCCGGGTCCCTTGGCGGAACCAACAGCACCTCAACAGCAGGACCGCCCGGTGTTGGCCCGAAGCTCTACAGGAAATACAGAAACTACAGGAAATACAGGAACTACAGGAACTACAGGAACTACAGGAACTACAGGAACCACAGCACTGCTGAACTTGGAAGACGCCTCCTGCTTGCTTTGTCCACGCTTATCAGGTTTGCTGCTGATTGGTTGCCTTGGTGTCATTGTACAATCACCATTCACCACCTCGACAAGCCATAAAGACGCTTCCTCCCGCAGCGGGCCGGTGCTGCATCAACGCTTCCCGCGAGCATGGAATTCTGAGTCCGATCGCCCATATTCTGACGCACTGGACTTTTGCCATATTATTGAACCGCGGTTTCGACCTTATCCTGCAGGTGGCACACAGGGTCCAGGATGAACAACGGCGGCAAACTTCGAACCATGTTTCCCTCGACTTCCACGACACCAAAAATCGCCGCGTGCCTTGCCTCGTTCCTTCCATTGATCTGCTACTTTGCCAAGCGATACTGGTGGTCAGGGACTGTTGAAGAAGACGAGGACGAGGACGCAGAGTTCACCGACGAGGCCACAAATCCACCGCTGTTGAAAAAGTATGCTACTTGGAAATCCTACCATGTACCCGAGACCGGATTTACGTACCCGTCGATAAGGACTTTCTTCAGGCAGCATCCGCAGATTGACAAGCTCCCAACAGATCCAACCCCTCTCCCTCTGCTAGTCGCCGTACATGGTCTTGGTGGCTGTATCGCACAATTCAATCCGCTCCTATCGTCTCTCGTTAGTGTTGCACCAACTTTGGCAATCGATCTCCCAGGCTGTGGTTCTTCGTCCTTTCAGCCAAAAGAGAGAAGAGCTTATAATGCGCATGCGTTAGTGCATCTACTGGCAGTTGTCATCGAGGAGCATCGTAACGTAAAGGCCAACCAACGCGTGATCTTTGTCTGTCATTCTATGGGCTGCTCATTAGGAGCTCTTCTCGCGTCAACAACATCTCCGTATCGAGACTTGATCTCGGAGCACGTGTGCGCAGTTGTCTCAATTTGTCCTGGCTTGCCTCTCAGCCTGAAACAAAGAGTAAGCCTCAGAGTGGCACTTCTCATACCGGAGTCGGTCTTCGAAGTTTTGAGAGAGCGCGATCGCCGTGGAGGGACAGAGAGCGTTAGCGTTGCCCGTCTCGCAGGACCGAATGCGGATAAGAAGACGAAGAAACTGCAATTGGTGTTCAATAAGCAAAGCCAAACACCAGTATGGCGTCGAATGGCTTCCGGCGGACTCCTGCCAGATTCTTCGAGCAACCCACCATTTGAAGGTGTTCCAGGCGAGAACATCTGGAAGGGCATAGACACTCCGATTCTGTTGGTTGCTGGACAGGACGATCATACCACCCCTGCTGAGAACGTTCGGACGATTGCTTCGTGGCTTGGGCATGGAGATGTATTTGAGGGATGCGAGGCCCCGGAAAGGGACCAAGACAAAGTCGAGGAGAACGACCCAATCCGAGAGAATGGTGAGGATAGCATAAGAGCACGCACAGACGATACCTTAAAAGACGACGCTCCGGCTCATGATGCAGCCTTGACCAAACTTACAGGACAAGAGCCGAAATCGGCCGCCGAATGCACAAAGTCAAGGCTCGAGACTACGATTTTCCCATCGCCAGCCACACATGCTCTGCTATATGCTGATGACACCGCACGCGTCCTTTCCGCCCACGTTCGAAAGTTCTTCTCCAACGTCGACGAGCGGCTCGATCCTGGCTGGCAACTCCACTACCTGAACCAAGGAGGAAAATGGGACGTTAAGAATCTTGAGAAATGGAAAGAAGTGACACCTGTCAGCAAGCCCGTCGCAGATTTCTTCCGCGCCCTCAAGACATTGCGAGAAGTGGATGCAACCCACACGCCGAGAGTGTTTGCAAAGGAATGGTCCCCGACACAGGGCAATGGCAAAGATGGCCTTGGCTCTATAGCCGCCGTCATCGACATTACCCATGATTCTCCTGTGTACGACCCCGAAGGTCTGCGATCAGGCGGTATCTCGTATACAAAATGGCCCACCGTGTCTAAATTCCCGCCAACAGCAGAAGAGGTGAAGACGTTCATCAAGATCGTCGATTCCGTGCATTCCGACCTGCTTTCTGACTCGCACATGGTCAAGCCAGGAGTACGTCGTCATATCGCCGTGCATTGTCACTATGGTTTCAATCGGACGGGTTTCTTCCTGGTTGCCTACATGGTTGAGCGGCTGGGTTGGAGACTCAAAGATGCGATTGCTGAGTTTGCAAGGGCGAAAGAGCCGGGTATCAAGCACAGTCACTTTATCGATGAGTTGTATGCTCAGTACCCGAACTCATGAGCCGAGGATGCGCATTAAACTACTTCATCCTCGAAACCACAGACTAGGAAATGCAGGGAAAGGCCTTTCACTTGGGGTTCCCGCCATTCTCGAACAGCGAACGTCTGGCTTCTGGCCAACATCTCCGAATTTGGCAACCAATCATAGGAACAAAGTGAAACTACACTTTCCGGGACTTCAGAATACAAATGGCACTATCATTGCTCATCCGAACATGATCAATCATCTTGTCTTTTCGCTGGAAAAACGAGTGACTAGGAGGGTCATGCATATCTCAAGCACTATGTTGCAGGGTCTCTCTCGCTCACAACTACAGTCGTGGAAAGTGGTGTGGGACTGACCTTGTAAATATCATGATGGGCAACCCTCTCTACTCCGAACTACAAGCACCAACATAATCTAATGTGGTATAGATGGATATTGCAAAACGACATGGTCGTGATGAACGCTCTCTGTCGGAGGACTTGGTCATATGGATAGATGAGGCCATGGAATGGGAATTTGTAGTATAGACACGTTGATGGATGGATGGATGAATGGATGGATGGATGGATGAATGGATGGATGGATGGATGGATGGATGGATGAATGGATGGATAAATGGATAGCATCGGTCTAAAAAGCTAGGCCAACCACCCCATGGATAATGAGAGAACAATTGTAAAACAAAAGCATGCTCATGGCGGGTTATTGATACACACACTCCTCTCTTCTGCCATCGGTTGTATGAGTAAAAGGCCTTTTGGAGCGCTACTGATGTAAAGGTCTCAATAATGCACATCAAGCCTTATCTCGAGAAAATCAAATATTCTCCAAGTACCAATCCAATATCTAAAATCATAGCCATCCTCGCTGCAAAGCTAGATATCAATGCCCTTCATCCAGACTCTAAACATCATCTTCCTCATCAATATCACCGGGGACCTGAGGCTGAGATTTCCCAGCAACAAGGACTGCGCCGTCGTAATACTAGTTGATGCAAGATTCTACGATCATATATTGAGGATAACTAACATAGGACACTTGTGTTACATTCAATACCTTAATAGCTAGCCAGCAATAGGTCAGATATAACACCTCTCGTCATCATCATCGGTCTGTTCAGAGCGGGATGAATGTCAGGGACGCATCATGCACGAGGGGAAAAACGCACTGTATGCACAGCGCCTCCCCGACACTTCTTATTGGTCAAAAACGCCAAGATCCAGAAACTCCAGCGCATTCGAGCAGGAGTCTAGTTTTCTATATACATATGGTATGTGGTAGATACATATTATTAATCGATGGGTGAAAGCAGAAGTACCTGCAACCATTATCTACCCTACTTGCGACGTTCAAAAAGAGCGGCGTACCGCTGCTTCGACTCGTTGAGTCATGTACATGAGAGTTGTGCTTTTTCCCTTCCTTGCATGCTGCGCGGCATATCTCGCGTGGAATGGGAGATCCAACAACA
Source organism: Venturia asperata (assembly GCA_003689335.1). Classification (NCBI taxonomy): domain Eukaryota; kingdom Fungi; phylum Ascomycota; class Dothideomycetes; order Venturiales; family Venturiaceae; genus Venturia; species Venturia asperata. Next base: position 1,634,414 of record QWWL01000002.1, on the reverse strand, counting down.
ACAACGCTATTGATTATGCGATGCGGTAACCCCCAGCAAGGGCGGGGGAAAGAATGGGCATGCGTGCGTGACTTGAAACAATAAAGGTACGCGAGAGAGGTTCGTGCGTGCAGGAAGGGACATGTATGGAAGAAAAAATTGGCAATGACGATGATGATGATTTTGAGATGAAACGGCTGCGAAGCGATAATTGTTATGAGTACAGGAGGATTGGAAAAAAACCGGCGAGGGAAAGTAGAAAGGCGTCCGACTCTTTTTCCAGTATTAAATCCCGGCGATTTTGAGGTCGCTCTGCGAAATGGAAAGATCGATCTAAAGGGTACAAAGGAGTGCGTTACAAAGGAACAGGAATGTCGTGAACTCGTGATGGACGTAAAGGAATGGTCGCCATAAAGGCATCAAAAACATTAGACGTTACCTCCTGAATCGTCGAGAACAAGGCAGGAAAATTATGGCAAAAGTGGCGCCCAAATTGACGACTTTCGTTTGCGGTTGTGCCGGCCCAAGTTTGCGTTGTATGAAGCCAACGTGTGGTATTTATGGCTGTGAGAATTGGCCGCCCGGGGAAGGGAAATAAAAACCATGTCCTGGACCTTCGATTGGACTCTGTGTGTAGACTGGCGTCAATGGGAGGGCGCTTGAGTACTGTGGATAGTGGGACAATTCGAGCCACTTTTTCTTGCACTGCTTTGCATCCCATTTCTCCGTGGCACCAAATTCAGTCATCTATTGTCGCATTAGGCGGAGGACAACAACGTGCCAGACGTCACAAACGTACCTTTGAGCAGATGATATCAAACATTTTGTTTTGGTGCCACTCCACTGCCAATCGCAAAGCTTGCACGTCCGCTTCTGACCATTCACAAAGTCTTTTGTAGAGTCGTTTCAGACGCATCTGAAGAGCGGGTACTTTTAGTTGATGTCCAGTCTCCTTGTTCAAACGTTTCGCAGTCTCCTTCCACGAGCACCCCAATTCCTCTCGAAATTGATGAAGTAGGATTTCCTCTTCTTTTAGCTCAATGTTCGACGGTGAAAAAGGAGAGACCCTCCGCAGCTTCGCAGGTCGACTATCGTGGGTCATGTCGGCGTCGCTGGCTGACCGCTTCTGTCCTGTTGTAGGAAATGGCCCGTCAGGATTGGGCAAGATTGGAACCGGTTGTTTCCGCGCTGCCAAATCACCCTGCCTCCGCCTGGTTACCAAGCTGACGGGTTCTTTTCCACGGTGTAGTGGAGTCGGCGCTGGCGTTGCCGGAATTGTCGCGTGCAAATGATTTATCAAACCTGGCTCGGGACTTGAGGACGGAGGACCAGCATACAGATGAGGCTTCGAGGGTATAGATTGTGGGGAATACTCGGAGCCATGAGAAGGAGATGTCATTGATTTGAGTAAGCCTGGCACGGGTGAATACAGGTCTTGACGCGGTTGATCATGTGACGAAAGGGTGTCGCTGGCCGTTGTTGGCAGAAGAACTGGAGAGGGAGAATTAGAATAATTGGCTGGAGAACCGATGTGCAGATATGGAGATTGCTGTAGACTAGCGAAGGAGGGCTCCGTGGTTGGGAGAGGGATTGGATATTCCTGATCCAAGGCGGCAGATGTGTAGCAGGGGACCTCAGGAAAGGTTTGGGGGATGAAATGATTGCCGTAGTCAATGTTGAAGGCATTCTGGAAGACCGTCAGTTGGGGGCAACGAAGATGGCCTAGATTGGTCTTACATGGTCATTCTGTTGGCTGTAATATTGTGTAGCCATGGGTGCAAACACAAAGGCGTTGTCAGCCTGATCCGCCGAACTGCTCGCTTGAGAGACCTGCGAAATATCGAAACCGAATCCGCTGGACCCGTTGGAGCCACTATTAGACCCGTTGGACTCGTTGGAAGACATGGTGAGAGTGAAATAGGTTGTCGTGTGACGGATGGTCGTATGATAGCAAATATATCTAGTGGTCAAGGTGTAGCGATTGGTCGTTTTCCAGCTTAGATATGCATTGGACTACCAGCACCCAATGAATGGCGAGGTGAGAGATGAGAAATTATAGTGAAAAGTGGTAATAGGTAAAAGACTGTAGTGGAATAGCTGGAGAGTAAGAGATGTTGTTGGAAGATAGAGAATATTTGTATAACGAACATGATAGCTGCAGGCTAATTTGGGCCACGAGGCATGTACCTAGGTGGTGCAGATGTCGACCTTGTTGGTCAAGGCAGGCTGCGCAAGAGCATGCCATGCACTTGTGCGTGAAATGCAAGGTGGAAGTGCTCCGCCTCGTTCAGTGGTTGACGAGACGCTGAGGCCTCCCCACGCATCATGAGACGGACGCAAACGCACTTTCAAACACATGGAGAAAACTTAGAAGCAGCGAGTATTGGCAGCGGGGATTGGGGGCCGATTGTTGCAGTCCCAAGTACCGCGCGATAAGCTTGTCAGCCTGGTACTGCTCTCTGTACTGTCGATCTCCAAGGCTCCCAGGCCATGTCCACGGTCAAGATGCAAAGAAGGTAGCTGGAATGCATCATGAAAATTGGTTGCAAAAGAGTAACCATTCCCGCGCAGGGCGGGAGCGTGGGCGTGGGCGGCTATCAAAATCACCGTCTATCAAGGACCTTGAGCTGGTCTGTGGGCCGCCATTGGCTGCGTGTCAATCAATCGTGCTGGATGTCGTTCCTCGCAGCGGACTTTGGCTGCTCGATCGGGCGGACAGACGCTTAATCAACATGCCTTCTGCCATGAGCGAAGCATATCTGGCTTGTTAGGTGCACTGTGAGTGGCTTTACTCCTTCTTGCCCTCTTTGCCCTCTTCGAAATGCCCTCTCTCCCGATGCAACGATGCAAGGCAACCTGCTTCGCGATCATCATCGCGGCGCGAAGGATCGATGCCAGTAGCAGAAGTGACCAATGCGGTTCATTTAATAGTCGTTGGTCTGCTCGTCCCCCAGACAGACGTGTAAGGTATTTGCTGTGCAAAGCACCCAGCTGGGAATATGCCCATGCACCGCTTCCACGCAGCGCTTGGAGACAAGCATGTCGAAGGCAGCAGTCGAGGTCCAGTTCAAGTCATTAGAGTGCGTTCTCGCGTGCTTCGTGGTGTATGGAAGCGGGCGGCAATTGGCCTGCCCTGTGCATAACTTCGCAGCAAGGCCCTACTCGGCCACCTGGGAGGATCCAGTCTCGCCCATTGAGGAGCGCGGGAAATGCAGCCGCAGCCGCTGGACGGCAGTCGACAGCATCGGGCTGCAGTCCGCTGCAGTCGCTTGCAAAGTTGATGGTATGTTGATGTCCCTGAGGCCAGCTTGCCCTCTTTCTTACCGGATAGTTCTAGCCCGCCAAGCATTGGAGAGCTGCGATGACTTCTCGCGCCTAAGCAGCATCAACCACCTCTCATGCCTCAGACGACTCCATTCCTTCGCCAAATATAGAGGCAATAAGCAGCACAGCCCTGCTCAGATCTGCCTCTCGCGATACATCTGCCCATCCTGGCCAGCGGGTATCAAGGTTCGCTTCGGTCGACCCCAGGGACACCTTCAACGGCCAGTCGCCAGGGTGCAATGGCTGAAATTAAAAAAATCGATTGGCTCCGACGACGCCATTTCCCCGGCCAGGCTGTCACACGGCAATCGAACTTCTAGAAGATCGTTCCTCCTCAGCGGTCCTCCAATGCCATTACCATCTTCAACAACACGCGGTCCCAGCTTTGCCGCTGCAGACGCAGCCCGAGCATACATGACGAGACTCGCTCCTCGGGGCACCTCTCGATAGACGCCGGACACCAGCAGCACCGGATACTGGGTGACGATGCATGGCGACCATCTGACGGCTACCTTCGCTCGTCCACTTCCTGTGTGGCTGACTTGTGTTGTCCGAGCGGCTCTCATCATCGCTGGCTAAACCTCAATGCTGGACATCTGACCACAGCCTGGCTTGCAACCGCTCCTGCGCACAAAATCGAGGCTGGAGTATGAAATCGGACCCGAAAAGATGCGACATCCCGGATACTCCAGCTTGTGACGTTCCTGTCGTACAAACTCTGCAGCCATTTCGGACGACTGCTTCCACATCCGATGCCAATAGTTTTCCGCCGTCCGCTGCTTTGCAATTGTTAAATAACTGGTTCGTTCGTTTAGTCTGACTTCTGATCCTTGTAGGTTGACATGAAAGATGTGATGCTTTCATGAAGAGAAGGACGCCAAAAAGAGTCGCACAATACAAGGCAAGAGGAGATTGACTGTCGGCTCTAGTTCGACTGAGTTCAAAATTTGAGATCTCACAGGACGCTAAAGAGGTATAGGTGTGGTCTACAGCCTAATTCTCCCAACACCCCCTACAACAACAAATATGCTCTGTTCTCCCGTCACCAAGGAATATTGAGCATCAAATTCAACCAGGTGTTCGCTTCATATCCTCGGCGGTGAGATGTTCAGCCACCTACGTTATATTCGATACGAATCCGACAACAGCTGATAAGTCTGCGTCAAGGCATGTGCGGTTTCTACTGCGTCCTCTATGTCCCCAAGACACCAGCGGTTTCCTTCGAATGAAAGTTGCCTTTTGAACCTCGCCTGGGCATACCCTGAAGACATTCTGCACCTGCACGCGGATTCTCCACGAAAAATAGGATTCATATAACATCTGCAACGTCCTCCGAATCGTATCATTGGCAGATTTACACGAAATACCGCGGTCGTCTGCTCGTGGCATTTTAGTGCCGACGTGGAGGATTCTCAATCGGAACAAACGTTCTACAGCAGTCGAGCCTCATGCACGGTTATGGTATCCCGGATTTTTGGGACGTTGGAAGTGTGGAGAGTTTGTTACGCATTATCCAACCATTTCCGGTTTACATCATGTTCAATTCCCACTTCGCAATCCCATGTGTAACAGGAAAATATCCCAGCAGCGTATTCCCGGCTGGATTGATGAAACGTTTTGATGTTGCATCGGGGGGTGTCGGCTCGCCATGTGCGTACCCGTAGTAGCTTGACGGAGCTTACATGGCTATTCGGAAAGTTGTACAGGTCACCTGAGAGAACAGACGTGTGCTCCTTATCTTCATAACAGGTATCGTCGACCTCGCCAAGCATGTTTGTTGCACAAGATGACGGTCCAGTCTTGTTTGTTGACCGAACAGGATCGACTTCTCCACATTGACGCGTCTCTTGTACATCTAAAACTTTCGACGTTCGATAATGCGACGGCCAAGCTATTCGCCGACCTTGTCTGGCATTTTTCATGTCCGAGTTAGGGCGTCGGCCTCAATTTGGTACATATGTTGTCGTGCCAAGCTATTCGCTGAAAGATTGGGAACGCCGATACTTCCCACCAAATTTCTCTCACCATGTGATCCTTGGGTTCTGACTGGTATCCTGATCGGCGCAATTCCTTGATGTATACATGTTGCCAGACGAGGATCGAGATTTGGTGTCGTAGGTTTGTTTGAGTCTCGCTTTCTCTACGGGAGTTATGGAGAAACTTTGTTGATCGGGAATAAAAGTAGTTGAAAAAAGTCGCCGCTTCTGTCCGACTTGTTTGTCTTTGTCGGGTAAACCGTAGATGAACTCCATGGAAGACAAAGGAAATAGAAGTGTACAGAGCTTGATCTGTGTCTTTCTCTGCCTTGCAAGCCATCGAGTGATATAATGAAGGACAGCAACAGTGAAATTCGAGTACCGCGACACGTACACGATACTTAGTACCTGTCGCTTATATCAGTGATATTAGCGACAGGTTGTGATCCATGGCTCTGGGAATCCGTGCCCTGGGACAGAAAGTAGTAAACGGAATGCTTTTTGATAAAAAGTGTTTGTCTTGGTATCTCGACAAGGGGCCTGTGAAAGCAACCAGAACCCATCTCCTCCCGTTCAAAGATGGTCTACATTCAAGAGAAGAGTCTTTAGAAATAATCAGCTCCAGCTCCAGATCCGGAGGTTCGATCGAGGGTCCAGCAGCTAGCGTATCCGTTGACGTACCCCTGTGCCTATATCAGTGAAGCAGTGCGCGTCTCACACGCCGGACAACTTTCATGAATATGCTGCCTACACCCTCCAATATTTGAGTAGCAGTTCATGCCAGCACCGGGACTGGGCTGAGACAACAGACGCCATTCTCAGCCAAAGCATCGAAATCCAGAAGACTGCTCGTTGGCTGGTGCCTCCGAGAGTCTCCGCCTAACAACCCTCACACGAGCTTAAGCTCCACCACGTCCACCAACTCCCTCCGCAGACACGAATCCTCGGCAACAGCCATGTCGATGAACGTATTCCGAGTCGTTGGCGACTTGTCGCACGTCGCTTCCAAAGCAATTCTATTATGGTCAATTCATTGGAATCGCAGCGCAGAGGCAAGTGTCCTGATCCATTGCGCTGCAGCCTCAAGAAGTAGCTAACAAACAGTTCAGGGCGTCTCTCTCATAACCCAAACCCTCTATATTGCCGTCTTTAGTACTCGCTACCTAGATCTCTTCTGGTCACCCATCTTCGGGGCCTTTATCTATTTCTGGAACTTCTGCCTCAAGCTGTTCTACATCACCTCAAGCGCATACATTGTCTTCTTGATGATGTCGGTCTTCGCCCGAACGAGGGAAAAGGAAAAGGCATGGAAGTTTGGCATATACTGCTTTGCCGGGGCCGCTCTTCTAGCCATGCCCGTCACGGCCATGTTCATGAAGGGGCCCAAGGTTCATTACACTCTCGACGGGAAAGAGAAAGAACACTTGTTGTATGAGCATAACTTCGGCTTTTTTGAGGTTAGTCTGGCTGCCAATACTCAATCTATCATTCAGCTGTAACATACCATACACAGATCCTCTGGACGTTCTCCGAGATCCTCGAATCCGTCGCCGTCCTCCCGCAACTGCTGCTCCTCCGCCAAACCACCGTCCCGACTGTCATCGACTCGTACTATCTTGCCTGTCTGGGCTCATATCGTGGCTTTTACATCCTCAACTGGATTTACCGCGTCTTCTCGAAGTCGGACCGTCACTTTGATCCAATTTCCGTGATCTTCGGCTGCATTCAGACACTTCTCTACATCGACTTCGCTTGGGTGTACCTCACGCGCCAACGTGTCAAGCTACGAGGCGGTGGAATCGTCGACTCGGAGGATATGTCCAGGGGATGGCTGGTCCAGAAATTGGTCGGCAGACACTCAGATCTTGACGATGAAGAGGCCTCGCCGGCCCTGCATACGAATGATCGTGGCAGTGACAGATCAGCAGGAGGAGGCGGGAATAAATGGGGTGCTAGAGGAATCAGCGTCAGCGCAGATGAAGGTATCCATGAGGGAGACGAAGATGCGAGACCACTGACAGATCCTACCGCTTTTGAAGATGAACTAAGTGATGATGAGGGAGCTCCTCCGGCTGTCTTCCCCGAAAGACGTGAGAGCTTAGGCAAGAAGACTGTTCAGGAGGGTGCAGACGAGTGGGCTGAAGAGGCAGATAAGTAGTCGCTCCACTCACACTGATTTTCCATTGGGATAGAGCTTCCGGAAAGGATATGGGCTATGTATCATAGAGCTGGACGCATTTGTCTGTCTGGATTTCGAAAATCCTGCGAGGTCTTTGGATTTTATCACTCGAGGTTGAATACCCTCATTGGGCATATCTACATGGATTCAACAGACTTTCGCCATCGATATTGCCTGTTGTGAGTTCTCCCGTTGGACATACTAATTCACACGAGCGCAGTCTTGGATTACGCCTTTCAGATGATGAAGTGGAGATTTGAAGACCATATATTAAGATGTCTCTATTTGCCAATGCATTGATGGGATGACGACTGGTGTCGATTTCGAGTTCAGTACTTCGTATCAGTAGGTCCTGTGTAACGAGATATCATCGGATGGTTACACAAATGACCCCAGCGTAAAGCCATCGGCAATGCACCACTTCTGTAATCAATTCGATTGAGATTCGATGACTGAGTAGGGCCGGGACTTTCAGCCTTAATGCATTTCTACGACAGGTGTAGGAAAGATCTGACGAGGTTGGATCGAGGTACAAGTTGAAGTCTACTTGGAGGCATAAATTTCCAGTATGTCTACGCGTTTTACGGTCGATCGCTATTGCCTTTTCGCAACATCAACTTCAACTATCTAAGGTAGGTACCTGATGCTGAACAAGATACCGATAACCAGACCACCTGACGAATCAACCGGCCGTTCATCACGTGGACGTCCGCTTTTAGCCTTAACTCCGGCCGATCGATTGGTGTATAAAGACCTCTCTGTTCAGTGGTCAGAAACATTCAAACTATGTTTGCACATAGACTGAGAACTATCTCGGATCAAATCGTTCCACCGTCACGAAGTTTCAGCTCAATCGCCGCGAGAATGTCCAAACTTAATATTGATTCCACTTTCAAATTGAAGAGTGGGTACGAGATTCCTTTGCTGGGATACGGTGTTTGTTTCCCCCCCAACTCTATCAATTGAATCGAACTGATCAGCCTCAGGTCTATCAAACGTGCGTCCCTTTCCGTCGGACTACGACATGCCAAATTTCGAATCATCAATTGATAATTCACAAACAGCCCCGCAGACATCTGCGAAAAAGTCGTCCTCCACGCCCTAAAAACCGGCTACACACACGTCGACTCAGCAACCGCCTACAGAAACGAAGAACCCACCGCCTCCGGCCTAGCGTTATCCAAAATCCCCCGCGAAAAACTCTTCTTCACGTCCAAAGTGCCTCCCAAAGCTATAAACTACAGCGACGCTAAGAAATGCGTTGATGAATCATTACGCGTGACGGGCCTTGGGTATATAGATTTGTATCTTTTGCATGCACCGTTTGGGGGGAAGGAGGGACGGTTGGGGGCTTGGAAGGCGCTTGTTGAGGCTGTCGAGGCGGGGAAGGTGAGGAGTATTGGTGTTAGTAATTATGGTGTTCATCATCTTGAAGAGTTGGAGGAGTGGCAGAAGAGTGTGGAGGCGAGGGAGGGAGAGGGGAAGGGAGGGGTTTTGAGTGTGAACCAGGTGGAACTTCATCCGTGGCTTGCGAGACGGGATATCGTCAAGTGGTGTGAGGAGAGGGGCGTTTTGCTAGAGGTGAGATACTTGTTTTCCGTTTGCTTTTTTCTACTTTCTGAGGGGTTGATGGATGGTGTTGATGAGGTGGTGATTAGGCTTATTGTCCCCTTGTTCGCGGAGAAAGGATGGACGAACCCATCCTCACTTCTCTCGCGGAGAAACACAACAAAACACCCGCTCAGATCCTGCTGCGCTGGAGTCTGCAGATGGGATTCTCGCCCCTTCCCAAATCAGTCACGCCCTCCCGCATCGAGGAGAACGCGGATCTGTACGATTTCGAATTGTCAAAGGAGGATATGGGGACGCTGGATACAGGGGAGTACGCACCCTGTGCTTGGGACCCTACAGTCAGTCGGGACTGATGAGTTGGTAATGGAGGACCGTTGGAGAAGACATTGGGTCTTGGCTCGATGAATTGTAACGTTACGAAGGTTTCATCAAGACAATGGCAGTAGTGACGCATTTGAACTCGTCATCACAGTGTTTGCGGTGGTCTAGGGTGTAAGCTCAAAGAAGGGCGAAATAGGACTGATTGGCAGATGCTTGGTTACGCGTAGGTAACAGAAAAGCGATTGATGGGTGCGAATCACACTTGTGCATAGCGGCGATGGTATTTATTGTGTACTGTGTGCTAACAGCGATTGTAATCTACCCTTCAGACTGGAGTTTCGTAGTCTCACTGAATCTGGGTATGACATCGACGAACACAGCGTTGGCAAGGACGAAGATGAAGCAGAAAAATTTGGTGAAGCTCATATCCGAAACAACGCCGAGGTCGGAGACTTCACATTCCGACTTCAACTCGATAATTCCCCGCCCAGATCACTTCCTGTTCACCATCTTCTACTTCATCAAAATACTGTAAAGTCAGTTCTTTAGCCAGCACTTCAGGTTATCATGATGGAGTAGATACTTTACTGGCCGTGTATTTGCCGCAGGAATCTTATTGTCCGACTCATCATTTTGGTCTTTCTCCAGGTCTTTCTCCACCTCTATAGAAACGATCCATCATTTTGGGCTTCCAATGGCCCCACGAATATCTTGTCATGTATCAATGATTCGCCTGCTGTATCTCGAGCTTTGCAATCGAGTTGCTTGTCGTGCTTTGGAGAGTTTGAGCCAAAAGAGCATGGATGCCAAGGCATAAAACGATAGCAATAGGCCACCTCGCGGTTTTGCTTCGATTATCACAACAATGACGGGCATCGCAACTATAGATCAACCCATTCCCGTTAAACCTCGATTCAATGAAACTTACTCAGACCAGTATCGGCAGACAACCACACCTCGCTAGTTTCACATGTGCATCTCTACAATCCACTGCTCTTGACCATGAGTATGAGACAAGAGTAAGAACTTCGAAAACTCTAGAATGGTCCTTTATGGCGCAGATGTCACGTGCCAATGTCCATACCTTTTTGACAATTTCACTTGTCATAGTACTCGGTTTGCTAGAAACAAACAAGATTGTGGGAGCCATCAGCCGCGATTCTTGATATCTCTTATAGGTTTGATTTGGCCAAATCAACAGCAAAGCTTGCTACTTGATGCTGTTGTGTCCAAGTCATGTGTTGTGAGTTCCGTGTTTACGTCCCCGTTCCGCCAACACAGCTTCGTTCTGTAAGTCAAAGCAGCATCGTCAGCCAATGCAATTGACTCGGACTAGCAACAACTGGCTTGCCAGCTATTCAGACCATAGCATGGACTCCAATCCTGACCTTCCAATGGAGACAAGGAGCTCTTCACCACTCAAGGCGAATCTCATCCTTGGGGCAGAAAAATTGTCTCTCCAACCGACGTCGAACCCTCCAGCACGAGAATCAAGCTCCGACCACCACATTGCTGATACTAATGGACCATACCGAACGCCATCTATTTCCAGACACACAGAGTACGAAGATAACCACCTCAACGAAGGCGGCAACAACACTCGGTCTGGATTTGCGGAGCCTCGGAAAGATAAACATCCATTTGAGATGACATTCCGCGAACTTAACGAGATTGCAAGCCAGTCGTCCACAAAATCTGAGCGCAGCAAGCAGGCCATGGTTGAAATCAAGCGGCGACCTGAATATCTCAAGCACGCCAAGTCGTTCGTCTTCGCTGCCGCTGACGATTCCAGCATCGAACATCCCGTCTCAACAACGCCTCTGTGGGCTCTCCAATCTTCCACGACTCCCAAAGGACCTCCGCCAAACAGCAATGCTGACTTACCACACGTACAACAGCAGCACCTCCTACCGAGCTCTCTCGCTAGCTCGTATCGATCGTCTCTAAATAGCTCCAAGTGTCTTATTCCATCCCCTACTCGAAGCCTCGCGCATGCCGAACAATTATTCCAACAGGCCCTTCCTCCTTCGATTACCCACCAGTCGGCTGGCCTCTCCTCGTGGCATCCTCCAACAAGCGATCCTTGGGTCATTCCATCGCCTCCGGGAGCGCCAATTCCAGTAGACTATGTAGTACAACCAGCACGCGACATCGAAGTACTAGGTGACCACACTGCCTTTATACCAGAGCAAGCTTGGTTGTCTGCGGATAACCTACCGCCAGCGATGAGTTTCATCGAATATTCAGTCCCTCGACAACGTAATGGCGAAATTTCCAGATCAATCACGGATGCACTACCAGCTTCCATCTCGAATGACGTCGAGGGTTGGAGACTCGCCTACTGGTTTCGTCGTTATCCTATTGTCGAGCTCAAAGACGTTGCTGATCGCATCCACTTGCCTCTGGGGCGAACGGCAAGGTCCAAGGAGGAGCTCCAAAAACTGTGCAATTCGCTTAGCATGCGTCATCAACGCTGGTGTGAGAGAGAGGGTGGGTTCATGTTTTCCAGAGCGAGCAAGAACAAAGTGTCCGCAAAGCAACTCGAGATCATTGAACGTGCGTTGCTGCTGAACGGATTTGAAGGCTTGGAGCGTAATACGATATGGACTCTGGACCAATCCATCGGACAATCGATTCAACCCATGCTAAGAGGGGCCAAAAATTTCTGGGGAACTCGCTGCGTTGCTCCACAACGCGCAGCTTTGCAGCCTCGAGTTGAGGCTGCGTTCAAAATGTATGGTTTGGTCGTCAACGAATCAAAATCACGAGGCCTTGCCAATTGGCGTAAGCTTAAAAAAAAGTATTGGCCAGGGACGGACGAGATGGATGAAGAGACTGATGAGCAGGAAGACGACCATTACATGCAGATAAATGATGAAGATGAAGTTGGAATACTGCAAGAGCGACCTACTCTCTCTGAACGCGCTCAGACAGCGCATCTAAACTACGATACCTCCTTCGATCAATCTCACGCTGCTCAGCGATTCAGCCCCTCTCAGGATAGAGGATCGGCTTCAGCACAGCTGCTCCCCACAGGTGCGTGTCAATTCCGTCCCCTTTGATGCCTAATATGGAAACCTAGTACTGGTCTTAAATTGACATTGATGATTTGTTCCGGTCAATGTCGGATTCCTCCAGAAACCATGTCGATATGGATCTTGGTTTAGACTTTTGGGATATTGTTGGCTGAAACATGGCCTTGGACTTGATGAAGGGAATCATTAACTAACTCATGTATGAGAATTCATGCCGATGCGTCCATCACTTCAACGACAACTCCCGAATTCACCATGGCCACAACAGCCTCATTCCTTCCAGCACTGGGGTGCAGCTTCTTATCAGCATGTAAACAACTATCGCGCCGACTCTCTAGGGCCTCTCACTCATGGTCTTCCGCTCCAGCCTATCATCGGCACTACTCCTCCTGTCATCTACAATCTATCGTCTATACTTGGCCACACGAACGATAAGCGTCCTACGATGTCACGAACAAACCGCGTCCCAAATCCTGTGATCGATAACTGGCTGGCCAGAGAGCTGGATCAGTACGATGCTAGACAATGGGAGGACGAGGTTGATTTCATCGACATACAAAACCAGGTTCTCGTCCACCTCGTAGCCCAGGGCATCGCAGATACGGAAGCGTTCATGATGCATGAGCGAGCATTGCGATTATATGGGGCCGCTCAACAGCAGAACCGAGCGAGATTCATGATAAACCGGGCTGCGCGAGCAAATGCGCTGGGTTTCGAACAAAACGGTGCTCGGTGCACGAGCTTCAATGGTAAGATCAACCACCTTCACAATTCTCTTGTTTCTGACTCCACGGCCTCAGCTGCTCAAGAGTAGACTCTTGAATCAGATTTCGTATTGCTGACAAGATGGAAATGATAGACCTCACAAGCCCTGAACACAAGGCTATGCCTGCCTCTTCGCACACGCCGCCTACCCCAACCAAGGCTCCGAATCCCAAGCGCATGCGTTTGTCAACCTCCCCCACACCCACTCGCCCGGTCAAACCTTTTGCTGCGGCTCAGACTTTGGAACCGGCCGCAAGAAAGGTTGAGATCGACGAGAGTTATGACGTTGATGAAGAAAATGAAGGTGCGGATTGGGACACCATTATGGCATAAACATGAAGAAGATGATGGAATGGATGGATGATTTGAATGACTGTCGACGAATTATTTGGCACAGATGGTTGCGTTGCCCTCATTTCTGGCCTGGGCTAACACTGGTATTACTGACGGCATATTCGTTTTCAGCTTGTGGCACTGCAGTGTGCTATCCTTGGCGCAAGGCGCCTTGCTGAAGCTGTGACAGCATTTTCAATGCTTAGGATGACTGGAGATCATTGTTAAGTATTATTTGGGCCTTTAGGTTTGAATCCGAAAACTTCGACGAGATTGGTGTTCAACTTGCCGGGCAATATCGAGTGCCTTGCAGAAGTGTGTTTTTGGTTTTTTTTTCTTTGTTAAACATATGACAGGTAAGATGTTTGGTCAAGTGATAGCTAACGATATACTGCACTTGAGAAAGATACGGCGTAGTTTAACAAATTCGATGGTGCATGCTCCTTTCTTGGTACAGGCTGACGTCAGATGTGAGTATACTGCCAGTAATTGTCTCAATCATTTTCATCACAAAAAAGAGAGACAGTAGCAAGGCTGCAAAGCTGACAGGCTGGCCAAATTTGTGGGCCCAAAACGTGATATCGTTTTGGCCAATGGATCGCTGTCCGTGCGCATGCTGCCCTTCAAATAGAAGTCTCTCGGCATCGCCTTTCATCTTCCTTAAATACTCACGAAACAATTTCATCGATTAGAGGGTGTCTGAAAACCTTTGAGCATCATTTGCTTTGTTTTCGGACCCCTCCGTCCCAGTATTCGAGCTGAACATGGGATCATGGCCCTTGAGCGTCAGGCCGCACGTCTGCATCAGTTCACCGGTTTCTCATTTCTTCTATGGTTCAACCACCTTGCTCGTACCGTCCTCGGCCTCTAGGCGGTATTTCAGTCGCTTTGTCTATTCAGAGCACCCTTCTCTGGAAACATGGACTACGCAAGAGCGTTTCATCCAATCCGGAGCTCGACGTGGACAATCTCTGAGTTGCAGGACATCAGGCCGCCCAGTGGCTTTTCAGCGCGACAACGAAGTCATGGCAATCCCACAATTACCAGCGCTATCCAAACAGCTGCTGACCGATGATTTACTTCTCTATCTCTTCATGCTTGTCTTTACCCTATGACCAGTCATCCGACCTCAGGGTGAGTCTAAATTGCTGGAAATTCTTCTGCAGAAACATCCGAAGCTGGGTCAGCCCGATCATTCGAGCCTTAAGTAGGCCCAATTTTTTGTACCCATTTGTCTTTCTCTCTCTTTGTTTCACTTCGCAAATTCGAATGACCTGACCCAAAGAAAACACAATACATTGTCTAGATTTATATGAGTCGGCCTATTCCCATACCTCCGCGGACGAGACTTGTCTCACCTTGTATTTACGATCTTGATTTGCTGCCTACCTTGCCTGCCAACCAAGGAGGGTCATCTCAGTGCTGTCTGTCGGCTGGTCTTTGTAAGTTTTCAACACTCCCAATCGGGCAATACTACAAATAGCTTAGTTTGCCATGGATTTCTACGGGAACCACCATACCATGACCATCGTATTTCTGCGAGCCGCTTCATCATTTCTCTCTCGAACAAAGCCACACTGTTCATTGGCATCCTTATTCACGAAGCACTCTTTTTCAACACTACGAAATCGCCACCTTCCTCACATTCACAGCACTATTCTCGAACATCTTCAGGATTCTGATCACACTGTGCGTCCAGCGTAGCATTGATAAGTATTACCCTTCTTGTTCTTATTCTTACCTGTCCCATCTTGTTCTCACACTTCCAGTCTAACAGCTTCCACTGGAGCTCAGCGCGAAATTTCCTTTTCCCAGACTACCAGTCCACCACACTCGTTTGCGCAATACAATAATATCGATCTCAGGACACCTTAGCATGGCCCAATCCCAGCCCCAAGGACCTCAAGCGGGCAGAGGGGCATCACAATCAAACACAGGCGGGATTCTAGATCAGCGGAGTAGTCCAAAAGAAAGCCAACAGTTAGCGCAACATTACAATGTAGCTGGGGTGCCTCTTTTAGATCTCAGAACAGCAATAAGTGGTAGGCCGGTCGATCCGAGCTCTGGTGCATATTATGATGTCAATAACGGCGATGGAATTTCTCAATTTTCGAGTTCCGGTCAGTATCGACCGAACTTCCGCGACACTGATAATAGGCAAACTCACCAAGATCAAACACACTATTTGCAAACCCAAACGTCGGATCCCACGCCGATAGACTTTCCACCGGGTCTGCAGACTCATCTTGATCTTGATACAATTTCTGATTCCGAACTGTTCTGGGTGCAGTACCAGCACGGTGCCAACATTGGAAGGGACCTGTTCCCACGCTGGAGAGGTCTTCAAACAGATGATCTTCCTCCTCGTGAGACCCTTCGTCTCATACCAAATGAAGAACGCAGTCTTCCACACCTGAGCGGGAAACTACAAATAGTCAAGAATGAAAGTGGCGAGCTGATCCGATCCGAGCTGACAGACGAGTATTTATACGAACTGCCATTTCTGCCGCGTTACATAGACATGAAAACGGATGCAAGCACGAAAAACATAGATAACTGGATAATCATGGGCGCTGATCTGAGGAGAGATATTATACCTCGCTGCATAAATTACAACCCGTATCACTCTTTCGATGAAGATGGAGACGAGTTCTTCGATTGGAGAGCCACTGCGGCGCATCTACAGCGCACATATACCAATAAGCATATGAAACGTGCAGAGCAACCTCACGTCATGGGCGGATTACTTCGGAAATTTCGCATGGACAAAGGTCGCTTCGCTGAATTCCTGACTCCAATAACGTTTGACGAGCAAGGGAATCAGAGAAGAATGCTACTCAACATGGAAAACCTGCTGTTCAACACGCGTTGGGATATTGACTTGGATCGGATGGTGATGAAGAATCCTCACTCTCATCAAGAACTTCCGCTGTTCACTCCAGTCGAGGTCAGACCGCAAGTGAGGGAATGTCTGGAAAGGATGTTGCCTCATGAGAGAGTGCCCACTCTTCGCGACCTGTTCAAAAAGCACCCGCATGTCAGTGGATACGACGAAAGAAAGCATCCTTTGTTCCGCAGGTCAGAAGAGCTTGATACGCAGCTCCGCAGAAATTGGGAAATGGAAGCTGCACGGCGTGGCCTTAGACGTCCGCCAGTTACTGTCACGAAACCAAATTATGCAAAAGGTAGGAAAGAATTCACAGCCAAGCGGAAAAGACCCAAGACTTCGAGGCTGGATATCGATACGTTAGAGGGAGAAGGCGGGGAAGGTGAAGATGAGCGTCCTTCAAAGAGGGATAAGAGAACAGATGAGAGCGTCAAGCCACCTCCACGACGTAGGCTGTCCACGATAGCTGGGACCAGAACAAAGCGTCCTCCCAGGTTGCCACCATCACCTCTTCTTCTTCATCCGAGCCAGTACGCAGTGGAGCAAAGCAGTCCGCAATCAACACACCTAACATACCAAGACACACCCATGACTGCATCCTTCCACGAAGTCTCGCCTACACAAATGGACTTGCTTCTACAACCAATGCCGGAATCCAACCTTATTCCCGAGGAGCTACTCTACCATCCTCCCATCGATTGTCTCGACGAGAACAGAGTCTTTGTTCAGATCCTGATATCCCAGTATTACACGGCTCTCACGCCAGAGAACCGGCAGCTGTACAGAAACATACGCGAAACGCAGGGGTTCGATATAGCCAAGCAAAGGCTCCTGGAAACTTTCGCTATGCAAGAAATGTCCATGAATCCTACCATCGCAAGGAGAAACGGGCCAGGAATGATGCCGGATCAATTTGCGCCAATGACAGGTGTTAGTGATGCTGGAAACGTGCATCTCAGACACTTTGACAATGACGCAGGTCGTAATCAGCCTCATTTTTCACAACAGGATACTAGGATACCGATTTTTGGAGACACGCAGGAGCATGATTTGCGATTGCGCGGCGAGACTCTCCAATTTTACGATCCGCAACTCGTGGGTTTGCATCCGGATGAGGTATTTACGCAGACGCGCGAACCTTTGTTTTCGCTCGATGCGGGACAAGCCCTTCTCAGCCCGTGGTCGATGGATCCCGCATTCGACAGCGGCACGCTCGCCCCTCTCGCTGGGGGAAGTGGAGAAAGCGATCCCCAATCTGCGAACATGTCATCTTTAGACGACAATATCGTTGATGGACTGCATTTCAGTTTGGATAGTAGTGAGCTGGATGATGCTACTTGGGGTCAGTATGGTGAAGATGGTATGTTTCCTGATGATTCTATCAATTGAGAGGTGGGCAGGGACTTTGATATCATCATTGGGAGGGAAATTGTAGATAATTCTTCGGACATACTTCTTTCCGTTGTAGAGAAATTGATATGCTGTCCATAGATTGATGTATGGCGCCTTGGTTGGGTTTCTGATGGACAAGCACAAGCGAGGACCCAAACATGGACGAGTTCATGCTATGCCCTTGTGACAGGTGGAGTACACATGTGATCGAAGACAGTTGAAAACTACCGAGCTAGGGTCGGCCCGTCGAAACCATGACCAATGGCCGCGCGAGAAAGGCGCAGATGAGCCGCTAAGCAAATATTCCAACGGCCTAACACAGTCATGCTGGAATGTACAAAGCCACGACCTCTCCCAGATAGTCTCTCCTACAGCAACACCAACATCCATCTCACGTTTCATGCGCCAACTGTCACCACCAAGGGAACACTCTTCTTTTGCCGGCAGACTCCGAGCCCTATTCTCCCGGGCTCAGAACCGCACGAATGGCGCTAACCCAGGCCCCGGAACGGTTCAACAGATGCCTCCGTGGAAGAACAGCTGACCTGCCCTCCTCGCGCAAATCTTGAAAGGGGCCTCTTCACATAGTGTTCAGAGTACCCTCGGACCTTCCGCTCAATAACGATCTCCCGCTCCGTAAATTCTCCCTGATTTTAAGCCCATGATGAGTCGCTTGTCGTCGCGCTTCTTCGTGTGCATCTTTGTCGTCGTCTTCGCAATGCTTGTACCGTATGCCTTTTTTACCCTTTTTACCGTAACCTTTGCCAGGCCCTCAAATCAAGCAGATAGTAGCGCAAAGGATGATTTTCCAACCATCAAGCTGCCGTACGGTACATGGCGAGCGACCAAATACCATGCTGCCAGCGATGTATGTTCCGTCGGCGAAATGGAGACATCGTACTGACACGTCCAGGTCTATGCATTCCAGAACATACGATACGCAGCACCTCCAGTGGGAAACTTGAGATGGGCGAAACCTGCTCCTCCAACTCCCAATGCGACTCTACAAACTGGTGAAATTGGTGGGACCTGCTGGCAGTCGTTACCTCCTTCAATGCTTGCAGTTACGCTCAGTGGTGGTCTTGGGGGTGTGGGAGCTCCACAAGGCGAACCTAGCGTTCTCTCCAACATGATGAGCTCCATCACATCCGCTGCATTGCCAATGTTAGGATCTCTGCTTCAAAAATACCCAAGCCTTGCTGATCAAATGGCGGCCAAAATTGCGCAGCAGGATCTGGGGAAGCAGATGGGTGGACCGGCATCCTCTGAAGATTGCCTATTTCTTGACGTCTATGTGCCAGGAAAGGCATTGAAAGGTGGAAAAAAGCTTCCCGTCGTCAACTGGATCTACGGTGGTGCCTTTATCGTGGGCTCCAAGGATGGAATGTACGATGGTACACCTCTGGTTCAGCAGTCTGACGGCAATGTCATATACGTTGCTGGGAACTACCGGGTAAATGATGTCTATTCCGGCAATTTTCCACCTTTGCTGATGGTATTAGTTGGGTGGTTTTGGATTTCTAGGTGGCACAACTGTTGAGCGCGATGCAGTTCCTAATGCTGGCTTTTGGGACCAAAGAGCCGTCTTCCAGTGGATTCAGGACTATATCCACCTGGTCAATGGAGACAAGGATGATGTCTCTGTATGGGGCGAGTCGGCGGGTATGTCGTTTCGAGGACAGCCTGAGTTCGTTCCTTTGCTGATGCGTGCTAGGTGCGGGATCTATAATGCACCAACTCGTAGCCTTTGGCGGTACTCAGCCTCCATTATTCAAGAAGGCCGTCATTCAAAGTCCAGCGAATAATCCACAACACGACAGAAAAGGCAAGCTCGAGGAACAGTTCCAGGAATTCGCGAAACTTGCGGGGTGTGCTGGAAAGGGCATTCCTTGTCTGCGAGAAGCCAACATTAGTGCTTTAAGAACAGCTGCAGATAAAATCATAGCAAGCGCTCCTCCTGGGCAGTACGGATTTGGGTCAGAAAACCGCCCAAATGGATCTAAGCTAGGCTAACATATCCCGCAGACCTTTAGTCGACGGGACTCTGATCCGCCAACTCCCCGACCTCGAATTCGCCTCAGGAAACGTACAAAAGGGTATAGAGTCCATCATCGTGACCCATGTCTCAGACGAAGCAACAGCCTTCATAGCCGACAACCTCAAAGACAACAAGACCTTCTTCGAATCCGGTCTCGTCTCCTCTTATGGCGACAACAAGATCAAAGAAGCAGTCGTGGCCCGCTACCCCAGCAGCAAATACAAAAACGAAAAGGCACGAGGGGCAGACGCAATGGCCTCAGGCTTCTTCACCTGCCACGTCCGCACCATCGCCAACGCCTTCAAAGACAAAGCCTGGGTCGGCGAGTACTCCCGCGGCCTGGGAAAGCACGGCATGGATCTCTCAGCAAATTTCTACAATGCCAGCGGCAGGCCTCCAAAGGACGACCCCGGTTTCGCCACCTTCGCGCCCACGTTCCAGAATTACCTGCTCTCGCATGCCCGGGCTGGCGACCCGAATTCCCTGCAAAAGGGCGCGGGTGCGATTGCGTGGCCCAAGGCGTCTTTTGGACCTGTGCTCGGCAACGTGCTGGAGGCGGGGAATAACGGATTCTCGCTCGTCAACGATAACCTGACGACGGCGGAGACGTGCGATTTCTGGCTGGATGTTTGGGCCAGCGCGACGAAGTTGGGCGGTGAGTTTGACTGGTGTCTGCGGTTGGTTGTTGGTGCATGCTAATTCGATGGTCTAGGATATGTTCCTGCAGGCGGAGAGCTAAAGACAACGATTGTGCCGTGAGATGCCCGACGGGAAAAATGATACGACTCCCCCCTTTTCCAGATTTTTATTCTTGGTGCTGTGTACTCGACATCCCTCATACCTACCTAGCATTATCTCCCGCTCGCTAAGCTAATCGAGGAAATTAAATTAAATTATACTTGGGCAGGGGAAGACCAACTACCCGACTGTAAATCCTAGATATCTAGTTTATACGTAGAAGAAGCCAAGTCAACCCGTCTTTCCAACGCAAACGAACGAGGAACATCAAGGAGCTCGTCTGCAAATCACAGAAACGGGTAGGTGGTACCGCTTTGGATAATCAGTAGGATAGTACTGTAGATTGAAACATCTTTACACCTTGGTCAAGTATGTCATGTGCGTGACGCGTTTTTCTGAGTCCTACGTCCATATTTTACTAACCGTGCCTGGGCGTTCTGAGAGTTGGCCATGTATTTCCCTGCCATGCAAGGAGACGGTAAGTTTTGCTTCCTGGCCACTTCCGAGTTGGTAGCGGCAAGACTGCGAGATGGGGGCAATCTTTTCTGCATAATTTCCGATGGTATCGTGTGATGAACTCGATTTGTGCTGAGGAAGGAAATACCCACGCCATTCACATGATGCCAGTAGCAACGACCCAAGCCACGAACTATGAGCAATGACGGCGTGAAATCGAGGATTGCGACTGGCTGTCTTGCCTCCGGCGCGTTTGTTGGCGCCGGTTTTTGTTATCGTGATTTTGCGCTGCGAGAGGTGGTCGTTGGAGATCGGTATCAGGGAGACTGTATTTGAAAATTCTGAGCTGGATGTGGACGGGGAAGGCGTGAGGAGATGATTCACTGTGTGACATAAGCCAGTGGGTGCGGAATCGGGCGAGAGGAGGACGATTGCAAAACCTGCTGAACTGGAGGGATGTGCTCCGCGCTCCGCAACCCGACGCGGGATTTCTCTGGAGGCTGTTGTCAAGATCGACGTGAGGAAGGATGAGCAGTTTCTCTTTTCAGTAATACACTAGATAGAAACGGAGAACGTCAGTTCTGTAAACGAAGATGGCTACCACAGGATATGGTTTTAAAACAACTTGACAAGATTCTTCAAAAAGTCCCCGAAGTTGGGAACAGCCGGACATAACCTCGCACCATTCCGGGCTCCGAATTCCATTTCAAACGGGATGGGGGAGGTGATGTTGGTCCTGTGAAAAAAGTCCGACGGATCCCAACAGTGATGGTGTCTGAATCGGGGAAAGATGGTCTCTGCGATGCATCTGACGATGAATGGTGGTAGAGCTGGAAGGGCGGGCGACTCCGAACATGATGGCCTCGATGCTCTTTTAAACCCTTCGCCACGGTCGGCGACACAGCGGCGTCCAGATCCAAATCTTGCAACCGTTGTGCCATTGTCCACGGCCCTGAGTCCGGTCATAAACACACCTACGAGCCAAGCGCAGGTTGCTGTACCGTCGATTGATGTGGTAACAACTTTGTCCGTGGCAGCGAACGGTTCTCCGGATAAACTCTGGTTACTGAAAGGCGAGCTTCATTTATGAAGAAACTTGGTGAGTGAGATGAGATCAATGCGGAAAAAATGTGTAAACTGACCCGGTAAAGTTGCATGTCCAACCACATTGCCTTCTACTGCGACTCTCGATGCAACAACCATAAGCGCGACAGCGCAGCCGACCGTGATCTGTGGGCTCAGTTCCTCGTGGCTCTGTCGAAGATGGCGAAAGCATCAAGCGCGAGCAGAAGAGAGTAAAGAGGACCAATTTCACGGAATTACAACCAAAAGCACAAAACTACACACGGAGGACACGAATCTGACTCCAGTGCAAGAGGAAAGACAGGAAGGAATGCATGAGGCCGCTGAGCTCGGGACGAGATATTCGTACTTTGGTCGTTTAACAGAGCTGCCTGCAAGAATGTCGGCTCGAGAGCTGGATAGTGATGCTGTGGCGGCTTTGAAGCGCTTTAGTTATCAACGTGCCATGGTGCGGGTGGTCATCACCCCAAAGTCTTGAGGCGTCGTCGGAGTGAGGAGAAGCGGAATTTCCGTATGATGAACTCAGTGCACGATAAAGGGAGTCCAGGGGCAGCTCTGATGTCAAACAGCCTTGACAAATCAAGATTTCCTCCCAACAAGGACGCCAAGCTCTTCAAGATTGTTGGAAGACAGTTTTGTAGCAAGACTTAGAGCCAAATTCGTAACATGATAGTCTGCGTCTGCCAGGCTGAATTCGATCTGAAACAGTATCGTGGCTATGTCAATTAAATAGCTGTGCTCGCACGAAAGACTGGTCAGTTTTGTTCCTCGTCCGCCATCGAGAGTCCGGAAACGCTTTCCCACCCGATTCGAGAACGGGATCGAGATACTTATTAAGCAGTTCGCAGGGCAAGCAGAATACAATCGGAATCGACGAGTATTTGGAAACTGTAAGTGATTGATGAAGTATCTGATGATTCAAGTGACTTTGGACCAGTTTCAGAGCGTCACTTGGAGATTCTGGACAATCAATCAGAAATGTTGAAAAAAGTGAGCTTGACGGCGGACGCCTAGACAGGACCAGAAAGCAGCAGCACATATGACTGGCTGTTGTACTCACACCAAGCACGCGTGTTACTCTGATTGTAGCCTAGGTCGACAGTCAGATTAGACGATCGTTCCCATCAACACGAGTTGCACCACGCCGCTTGTCAGCATGTGGAAAAGGTGAGTTGGAGCATAATGGAGTCCAATGCCTCGTCAGTATTCAAATGCAGGAGTCGTGTAACAATGTAGTCAGTCTCGGACCCGACGGACGACTGTAGATGCTTTCAGGGCTGTTTGCGGGCAGCTGAACGGATTGTCGCAGGCAGCTGAGTCGCGTGCCTATGTACCTACGTACCTACGTACCTACGTACCTGGCTTTGTCGCCTCCACCCGGCAAGGGGGCGAGGAGGCTGGGATGGGCGAGCTGAGGAGATTGACGGGAAAAAGCAAATGGTTCTTGTGGGTGATGGGTTGGTGATGCGATTCGTCAATGACTGTCGGCCTCGGCTAGCATTAAGGTTGTCCCTGTTCAGCTTGTGCTCTGTTCCAGAGAACGAAAGCGAGCTTGGTCGGACGGGTGCTTGTGGCTTCTCACGCGCAGGATCCGGGTTTGAGTAGATTTGATGCAATTTGACAGCAGGCTTCCACGCTTCCAGAATTCGACTGTGGACAGAGTTCTAGAAGAAAGTGATGTGTCGACGCCAGCTAGGAATTCAATCGGAAGGGGAACGATTGCCCCCCAGGATCTGCACAAGAGAGATGCACTAGGCCGCGTTTGGGGTGACGCTTATATTAATAGATCTTGACTGTTCATCGTCCCCAGAATTGAGCCTCAGAAGCGAAGTCTTGGATCAAGTAAGCTACTTGTCTGGACTACACGGCAGAGCAGCTCTCCATTTCTCTTGCACCGTCCTCACCGTCCGTCCATGCCGACTTCCATCCTCAGCTGTCCATCGCCAACGCTCAGCCTCCTCCGCAGCGGAACAGAATCTGGACCTCCCATCATGTGTCAATAGGGGGATGGAAAGAGATGGTTATGGTCTTGCGCATACAATACAGCAAAGGAACAATGAGTATACGCTCAAATTGTCCGGAGGTCGTGAACTCGCAAAGGAAGCTATGGCAACGTTGACGTACAGTCTCTCGAATACTCCGGGAATGACCGAAAACCTCTCGCGCCCAACTGCTGATGATGGTGGTGCGCGCTCCAGCAATGAGACGACGCGGTCTTCAGGCTCAGCGCTGTCCGAAGAGGGATCGACGAGAACCACAATCGTAGAGCTTGTCTCGACAAGTGCGACATCTTCTGCATTTCCCGAATCGTTTGGACTCAGCATCTCCATCAAGGGCAAATGGATCGCCGCCTACAGCTCCTCGGCACTCTACCTGCTTTCGGTGGAAAATTTGCCCGCCTTTGAGGACTCATGTCGGGGATTCAGGATAAGAAGGAAGCCATTGGCTGTGGCGGTAACAGACGTCGGAAAGTTCGCGGTGCTTACGACGCCGCACAAGATTGATATATACCAGTGTGGAGAAGAGCATGGCGACTTCCTATTGGGGCGCTGCAGGAAGTTGGAGACTGTCTACTTGAACAATGATGCTCGTAACCTAGCCTTTTCGTATTGCGGAGAAATCGTGGCTGCAGGGTCAGATACTGGCATCGAGATTCGGAATCTTAGTGCGAACGCCATGGAGTCGGACAAGAGGCAGATCAACACGTCGTCTTTGGACTACATATCGTTTTCAGAGGATGGAAAGTCTTTACTGGCGACGGCATCTGCTCGGCGAACTCGAGTGTCAACCTTCATTTCCCTGAACGAGGGATTTGGAGACGCGTACATGGACGAAGCACTGCCGGAAGAGATACCACTGGGAAAGAGTTGGATTACGCAACTACTCTTTCCAGAGAGAATGAATGCGAGGCAGGCTGTGTTTCTTCCCGAATCAGCGACTGGCCCAGTCAATGCTTTGCTAGCATTTGACCCGCATTCGGATCGTTATCGTGTCTACGACGTGGCACTAAAGCGATTTACGAAGCAAGAGCTAAGTATGCCATTCGGCGTGAGGTGGTCACGTTCCGATCGTCTCGAGGATGCACTGCCAGCCATCTCGGGCGATGTCTCTTGTGCTGCCATCGCCGTGCGCTTGAAAAGCGGTCGAGAACTGTGGGTGTACAGCATACCCCCTCGCTGGCGAGAAGGGGACATCGACGAAAATCAGGATGGCGAGCTTAATGAGGAGCACGAAATATCGCCTGTGCGGAGAGTGCCACTGCCTGCAAAAGAAGAGGGAGCACCACCAGAGAGCATTACCTATCTACGGTGGCTACACAATTCCCAATCACCCGCTGGACGCTTGGTGGCCTTGGTGAGTACAGTGACGCTCGCGATGCCAGAAGAAGCTGTCCCGATCGAGGCGCCCGCTGCAAGTGGCAAAGTGATGTTATTCGATATGAAACACGCAGCATCAGAAAGTGCCAATGTCATCATGGAAACCTTGATTGTCAATCTTGATCACATCGAACTCCACGAGGGTTTGGCAGACGAGGTATTGGAGCTAGACCGGGAAGTTGACATTGTTCGTCGAAGAACTCAAATTCAAAGGCAGCGACCAGATCCCACGTCACTTCCCAGTCCGCGAACTCCTAGGAGGTCTGCAAGCTCTGGGAGCACAGGAAGCGGTCTTTTCACACTGCGAGACCTCAACCGCAACCGCTCAGGCCGTCGACGGAGATCGATTGGCAGCATGTCAAGCATGAGTGAAGACACTGATCATACCGGACCTGTTGCTGCAGTCGACGAGCCATACTCGCAGCAGCAGCCAAGGTCACAATTCTCGCTTCATCGAGCTGCGACCATGGCCGCAAATTCCACCGCCAATCGAAACCACCTGCGCGCTCTTCCCACAAGGCCGCTCGAGTATCGGAGGGCTGACGGCTTGAGAGAGATACCGCACGAGAGCGACGCAGATAACTGGGTGCCTCCGCCGCCGCCATATACGGCAGAGCCTGACAACACTATAAGCCTTCCCATCTCCCCCAGCCCGGGCCTTGCAAGTGGCTCCATTTCCGGATCGGCACAGCGACCTTCACAAACTCCACGAAACCCCCCACTCCCACTGCCACAGAGGCCACTTGTTCCTCCTCCTGCTCCTCGACCTACTCAGGCAATTCCAGCTGGTGTGCCAGATGTGTCTCCACTCACGTCTCCGCCTCCCGTGCCTGTTCAGGAGTACGTCAGATCAAGACAGCGTCCTCATTCGATGGGATTGTCGCCAGCTTCAAGCCCACAGACTCAAAGAGTTCCACGCAGACCCGTCAACCCAAGGCAAACATCCGAGTCATCACAGAATGCTCCCTCTCCGCTCACCCCTCCAATGCCGGGCTTTCTCAACAGTCCTATGACGTATCCGCCAGCGGGCCCAACACCTCGGGGTGTTATGCTCGATACGAGTATTCCTCGACAAGATCGGGGACCCTCGGGGATGACAGAAAGCACACCAGCCTCTCCAGTTGCGCGAATACGCAGTGACAGTACAGGTTCCCAAAGTCCCATCCCAAGTCCAGATCAGCTCATGTCACTCCATCGTCGATCAGGTAGCGGCGGTTCTGCTCCTCGCGCTGCTTTGGGCGCCTTCAATCAAGGCAGCCCGCGACGGCCATCTTCGATCGAACGCCAGCGGACACTTTCATACCTCCCTTCCCAACAGGAAGTGCCCCATAACAGCAGTGAAAACGGCCGTGCCAACCACGGCTCGCCTGCATCAAGAAGACAGCAGCGGCCTTCTCTCAACCGACTTGCGACGATTACCTCGGTCACATCTCACCCTCCAAATGTGGATGATCCCGTGGCTGATCCACATGCGAGGAGTGCACATACTACGCCCGAAACGCCTACGGGAGGACGAAGACACTGGTATCGGCGAGGTGGCGGTCAGAGGGATAGTCCGCCCGACTCCAGACCTGCAGCTGGTGGAGTGTCATCGCATCGAATGTCGTTCAAGCCAGCTCCACCCCGGCCGAAAGAAAAAGAGGGGACATTCAAGTGTATTGTGATGTGAAGTGTGGACATGGCCATCGGGATGGTGGTGGGTCAGAAACAGTCGGGGGAGCTCAGGCAGCCGGACTTAAGCTCCGGGTCTATTTTGGGCATCCGGGGGCACGAATCTGGGTGAGAAGAGGCAAACTCTTCATGATTGAAGCTGTGTGGAGAAGCCTGGAGACAGAATAGGGCTGGGCTCTCTGTCCAGATCAGGAAGACTGCAAAATGGGGATTGCAAAATCACTGAGGACGCGAATTTCGTTTGTCATTTTTCGCAAAACTTGTAGACGATACCCGTAAGAAAGGATGGATCGGATTTGTTCATATTTGGTAAAAGGATTTCAGGAAGAGATGGATGACCTTTTCTGCTGTTGTGCAGGATTCTTTGTACATGTTCTAATTTTACTAAGTAGATTCTGGCTCTGTGACATGCTTGGAGAAGACGACGAATATGACTATCTTGGATATTGTTTCTTTGGCAATTATGGGACTCAAGTTAAGGTAGAAAATGTCGTCCTACCTTCCGATCATTTACGAGAGGTAACTTATGGATAGCTTTAAGGCGGTCAAGCGTACTGGACCATATAGTCACGTGTAGACACATTCTTCGTCGAACTGTCTCGAATATAATTGGCAAATCTGATACAGATTCCTCATATTGGTCTATCCATTTTCGCCCACGTTGCGCCCCGTCGTGCAAGAATCCAGAATCCAGAATCCAGACAGGCAGACTATTTTGGTCCCTCGCCAGCCACTGCAGCCTTCGAAAATGTGAAACGGCTAGTTCTCAGGAAGTCTCCCACCCCACCAAAGAAGATTGCCGAGCTATAGCCGGACTCCTTTTACTAGAAGTTAGTTGGCTTTTGTGTGTATTTGGACAGTTCCGCAGATGCTGTACGGCTCGCGTTTGCATCATTCTGTTCCAGTCAGAACTGATTCCAAGATTCGTCTGATGTCTTCGACTCTGAAACACAGCAAAAGTGGAGAGAAACGGCTTTGACCTATTAATAGGCGAAGGATTGTTGGACTACCAAAAGTGATGTTTGTGCTCCCTCTCTCTCGCTCTCGCGACGAAGTGCCAGCTCATTGCTCAAGATGAAGGCCGGGTGGAGTGAAATGTGTCGACTGCGGCTCGCGAGATGACTGCATATCCCTATAATGCCTCGATCTCTATTAATCATCTTCCTCGTCTCTCTGCGCGGCAGATATTAGCGCCTTCTGCCTTGATCCTTGCTCTCTCGAGTGCAGCTATTCGCAGCCAATCCACTTCCTCCTGCTGCATCGAAGACGGAGACGGAGACGTCGACCACACGGCCAGCTCCTCAAAGACATCCACTGCTTATTGGCCTGCCAGACGACTGAGCCCGCGCTCCATTGCAGCTGACAGCCTGTGGCAAGCCTCAGCCCGACCGTCTTGAAGTCCCCAGAGCCTCCCTACCGCCTGTCCACAAACAGACGAGACCGCCGGCGCTGTCACTCGACCTCGACACCAGAGACCGAGTACAGCAAACCATCCACCCGCAGGAGAGCGCCTGGCCACCCCGAGTCGTCCGACTTGCTGAAGTCGGCCTCTGCATTCGAAGCGCCAGAAGTGTGCGCCTCCTCGTATCTCTAATTTCAACCGCCTCCGGCAGAGCTAATCCACAACATACACACCCGAAAATCGACACTCACTTCCCGCTGCTACCACCTTCTTGCGACAAAGAGGACCACCCAGTGAAGGCCGCAGAAGTCAATCTTTAGGACCAACCCTCGTACACGCCAATCATTTCACAATCACGACCAGAGACCTTCCTAGATCACTCCGTCCCGCATTCATAGACACAACGCATGTCCGAAGACAAGATGGCCACCCTGCTGTCACCACAGCCCACGAAGCCCATGCAGTCACCTTCGTCCACGAGCTTGCTACCGGCGCCTTCGCCGTCCACAAACCCAAACCTTTCTACACTACCACCGCTAGTCACGTCGCCCCCTCTGAAGGCGCAGGCACCTTTACAGCGTGCTCCTTCGTACTCGAAACACCGTCTGTCGACATTCTCAACACGCTCGAACGCCTCGAATGCGCAAACATATGGATCCAGACCGCAGTCTGTGGCATTCCCTCAATTCCACTCCACGCTTGCTTACGCTCTGGTACGCGACTTTGCGTACCCGCCATATCATCCTCTACATTATGGCTCACCTTCAGAAAGAGAGTCCGGCATATCAACGCCGGGAAGTGAAGCACCTCAGCGAAGACTATCCGATCCCGTGCCGTCGTTTACGAATTGGTCTGGCTCGCGGGGTGAATGGACGCCGACCTCGGGAGGAACATCGACGGAGCAATTGCCAAACACATCCTTTGGCGACCACGATGGTCCACCGTGGAGCGAGGATGAAGATCTGCAGAGTCCTGTTGTGACAAGCTCGAGACACCGGAAGAATAAGTCCAATGTTATTGGCTTCGACTCCCGCAGTTCAAGGCCAAACTCTTTCCAGAATGGCGATGGTGGTCAAGTATATGTTGTAGATTCAAGAGAAGATGTCAACACACCGGGTGGATTCATACAATACCCCCCAGCGGGCGCAGAGGACTCAAATCTAGGCATACCAGCTGCAGGCAGGAGGCGGGACTCACATTTTGCTACAACTCTGCCGAACCGATCATTCGAGCCCGCTTTCGAGGAACTGACATCTTCCCCGGAATCACCTGAAGATGTGGACGACTTTGACGTGGACGAAAGCCGTTACAGCAGAGACTATCAATTCACAATCGCCTCGCCAGATGAAGAGATGCACGGAAGAGCGGTCGCGCTGTTCGACTTTGCAAGCGAGAGCGAAAACGAGCTCCCTTTAGTGGAAGGACAAGTCATTCTCGTATCATACAGACACGGTCAGGGATGGCTGGTAGCTCAAGATCCCAAGACGGGTGATACAGGTCTTGTGCCGGAAGAATATGTGCGCCTATTACGAGACATTGAAGGTGGATTGCATGGGCTGCTGAATGGGCAACCAATTCCTCTGGATCATGCCAGCGAGCCCGTCACGCCCATCGATTCAGCCGAGGCGAAGACGCCGACTCAGCTGGAGCACAATCCGCACGCTGACTTCTCAAAACGAACCAGTCATGGCAACAACAAAGATGGATCAGGAGAATACTATGCACCTGTCGTCAGCACATTCTCCACAAGCCGAGAAGATTTGGAGCCATGGCCACACCACTTGTTAGGCAGTCAAGTCAGCACACCCACTCACGCAAGCGGATTTCCGAGGAGAAATAGCGAGGACGTGAAAGACAGGAAGAGCGGCGATGTTAGGATGGGAGAGTTGCATGAGACGCTTCGGGCTCTCAAGATGGATGATATCGTGGAAGGTGGACCGGGAGAGCAGCACAGGACGTCCGTTACTTCGCAGCACAACAGCCGATTGGTTCCGGATACGGCACGGTGACAACGGGGGACTTTCTTGCTTCAGGCATGTCTTTCCCGAAGCATTACGGAGACTTCACAAGCCCTTTGCTTTCATTCGAGATAGAGCGGGGATGGTATCCGATGATTTGTGTGCGGCAGACAAGCTCGATAGATTTGTGCTGTATCACCAGCTCAATCAACGCTTCCGATCTGCAGCAGGAGCTGCATTTATTCCAACCACAGGGAGCGGCTTCGCGAGCCCGCTTGTACTCGCATAACGGACGAGGAATGAGACGGACACGCAGGCAATCTGCCACGACGAAGATTCAAAATCATGTATTTGTATAACGACGGATTGAAGGATGGGTTGGATCGGATCGGATTGGGTAGGCCTCGTTCTTCGCAGATTATATTTTCGATATACACCTAGCTTTGGTATATTTTTGGCGCGGAGGGAGGGAGGGAGGGAGGGATAGGATAGGATAGGCTAGGCAGCATCGAAGGAACGGGTCACGACTCTAATTATTTTTGCAAAGATTTGGATGAGGGGGTTGGGTGTAGGAATGGATTGGAATGGCAGTATCCTTGTGTGTAGATTGCGCGAGATGAAGGACGGGTGTGTAAGAATCGAGTTGGGACGGCGGAAGAGAGGGGAGAGACGGAAAGAGAGGAGAAGTCGATGGGAGAGGGAGATACCTTAATTCGGACGTGGCATATTCTCGACATTGAACTTTTCGTTCCAATTATACGTGATGCTAGATTTGATTACGCAGATCCATTCATTCGTTTCAGCAGTCAAAGGCTCCTTTTTCTTATTCTCTTATTGTCGTCCTAGGCAGTCAATTCGGAGGAAAGACGAAAACCTACCACACGTGTCCCAGACCAAAAAACAGACATGTGTCTACCTTTTCTTGTCCTTTTTGCCCCTTGCTCCCTGTCTATCCTCCACCAGGTCATGGGGATAGCGAACGGGTATGCGTTGATACAGCAGTAGTTAGGTGGAGTCGTGAGAAAGAAGGGAGGACGGACGGATAAGAAAGAGGGGATCTGCAATCTATAAAGTTGTTGCAGCTACTGGCTTTGGAAAAACCATGGCTAATATGACGTGGCTCAAATGCTTATCGGTTGTCCTGTACTATCAGCTATAGCTTGTCTAGTTGTACATGCAAAAACTCCCCATGTATATACATCTATCCCCCTTTACCCAAGCCAATCAACTATGGAGTCCCATACCGGTATTCTGGCTTAATGTAGTCTGCAAAGGTCTTTGGTTCGCCTTCGTATGGGTGGACGTAACCTTGGTCTGCGTGGGCGTGGTGATCGTCGTGGCCGTGGCCGTGGCCATCGTCTTGTGGGCCGACGTACTCCATCTTGACGACGTTTCCGCACTCGTCGCAACGACCGATTGGGCGGTCGCGGGATACTACGAGCCATTTTTGCGGGTGGGAGTCGGGAACTGGGGCACCGCAGCAGCCGATTTGGTGCTCTTCACCGAAGGAAGGGACGATTATCGGGTCTTCCATTGTTCCTGTGAAAGTCGGGTTAGAGGTTGTAATGGCACCTTGAGTGAAGAGGGGAAGAAGGTGGGAGGTTTGGCATACCTTTTCGGCTGTCCAATGGCTTCATGTCGAAGACGTCAATTCCTTGCATCTTTCCCAATATTTCCAGACGCTCGAGACCAGTCGCTTGCTCCAGGTCGGTGGGCACGGTACCTGGAGCAGCTCCAGGCGGGAGCAAATCCTCTTCCGTCTTAATCTCTGTGTCGCAGTTTTCCTATTAGCAATGGTCCTTCCTTTTTGTTTTCCCGCTCAACGGGATCATGCGATAATCCCCGAGCGGGTATTGGAGAAAGCGACGCACCATGGAAGGACTTGAAGCCAGTCATGCCGGTGGCTTCGGACGGGGTTTCAGGCTTGGCCGGTACATCGCCTGTTTCCTGTCAGTATTCATTGTCCCGGGCTTTGCTGTAGCTTGGAGATGGCTCGTGGGAGGAGTCTTACGACGGACGATCGAGGACGTGAAAGTACGGGCGGCGATTGGAGCGCGAGCTGGTGTCGAGCGGGCGACGCTAAGGGCGACGCGGCGGACAAACATGGTGTGAAAGGATCGGGAGTGGAGAGTGAGGCTTGTGTGGTGGTGAGGACAATTGCTCGTTGTTCGAGACATGCGAGGATTGGATCGGATCATGCTTTGTCAGCCGTGACTGTCCGGCTTTTACCTATGCACCACAAAGCTCGGCTTCCACTCAAACCAACAACTTCTCATCAACGACAAAGACACGAATCAGCTCAACAGTATCGACTTCAGCTCCCACCCCCAAAGGTACGTCCACGGTAGATAGAAGACATGAATAGAAATGTGCATGCAGTCGATCGAGTGATGAAAAACTACTTCTGGAGCTGTCCTACCTTCGGGAATGACGAGACAATTCATACAATATACAACTTTAACTCCTCTGACTATCGACGACTGCATGATCCAAAGAGCCTTGGAACAAAAGAATGACAAGAAGAACACAAACTAACTCATCCTCAAGTATCCCAAGCAGCTTTTTGTTCAACACTCATCTTTGCTGCAACCACCCGCTTGTCTTCACATTCCACCATGTCCTTGGATCCAAGAAGAAGGCCTGCTCAGCAACAACAACCTCCTCCGCCGCCCCCTCCACCCGCGTCTATCCCAGACTCGACAGCTATGAAAGTTGAGGTCGTGCCAGAGCGGCCGGCGGCGACGACGCCATCGAACGAAGCGCAGGATGACAGCTTCAAACTCAAATTCTGCACAGTTTGTGCTAGCAATAACAACAGGTATGTCTTTCCTCAGATTCTCACAGGCCGCGCATCACTACACCCCGTGACCTGTGATCCACACGCGTATTTGCTCCTAATAATGAAAATGCTTGCCATGTTCCTTAAGAACATGACTATGCCTGATGATACTCCAATTTGTTGTCGCTGCCAGAGTCTATCATGATATGTGCTTCAACCCACTGCACGCTCGGAAATCAGAACCATCTTGCTGTTACAGTTACGCGTCCCGCTGCGTACGCATTTTGCATTTTTCGTCGTTGCCTTGAATTTATGAACATTTCACGTACCCGACTAACGCCTTATCAAAAGATCGATGGAGTCCCACCTCCAACTCGCGTCCGCAAACTACCCCGTCATCTCTTTCGGCACCGGATCTCTAGTCCGCCTCCCAGGTCCTTCAATAACCCAACCGAATGTCTTCAACTTCAACAAAACATCATACGACACAATGTACAACGACCTCTATAACAAGGATCCGCGTCTCTATCGCGCTAACGGTCTCCTGCCCATGCTTGACCGAAATCGAAACGTCAAGTGGGGCCCCGAACGCTGGCAAGACTGGAAAGTCGGTGTTCCCCGCGTCGGCGAGAAGGACAAAATGAACAAGGGCGGCAAAGGAACGGAAGGCGGTGTTGTGGATATCGTCATAACATGCGAGGAGAAATGTTGGGACTCGGTGGTAGATGACTTGCTGAATCGGGCTGCACCGATGAATCGACCTGTTCATGTCTTTAACATTGATATCAAGGATAACCACGAACAGGCTCTTGTGGGCGGCAAGGCAATTCTGGATCTGGCTGGAGAGCTGAACAAGGCTGCGACCGAGGAGAGGGAGAAGAGTGGTGTTCAGGGATGGGACAGTGGTGGCGGGCAGGCCAGAGCCGGCTTCGATGAGAGAGTGCCTTTCATCCTTGCTGAGTGGCAGGATAGGTGGCCGCAGTTGCCAGCGTTGTGGACGTTGGCCTGGTTTTGATGGCAATACCTAAGCTTGTGGGTTGCTTGTGCGACCTGGATTCTGGCTCACTATGGTTTGACGTTTGCTTTAGCGTGGTGTTCAAGTAAGAGAACGGAAGGGAGTTTTTGATATTGCGGTATTGAGTCGTCTCGCTCGAGGCCAGCGACGACAGAATAAGACACAATACTTGACTGTACGTATATATGTGAAATTCACCATTGACCGGCCCAACATGCACGTAAAACTTTCAGTCCCTCATTTCCTAGTACGGAGGCATGGCTACTCCATATCTCGTTCGCCTATCCCAAGAGAATCAGATCGCCTCATATTTGCAGGGATCGATGCGGATCTAAACACTATCTACATCTACTTGATAAGCACCACATACTTGCATCTTAGCAGTCCTTCAGTCCTCCAACTCGACACTCGTCACCACAGGGTATTAGTAGTAATACCATCTCCAAATGCAGATCAAGATCGATGGAGATTTGTTGCAGAGGTAAAAAGTGACCAAGAATGGATCGGTAAGAGCACGGGGGTACAGTGGCTTCATTCATTCAGTTCCCTCAGTGTCCAGGTATTACATTATTGTCTCTTCATCTAGATTACTCCAGCTTAGGATCAATAGTGATAACTTACTGATAACGTTAAGAAATATGCTCGCCAGCAAATTAACGATATTGATTCTGAATTGCAGATGACAATCCACGTTTCAATTGAGATTCTTTTTGATGGGCATAGAATTGGTAAGTCCGCGGTGGGAGGGCGAATGGAAAGTTGCAAATACAACGTCTCTCAAGTCTCGTCGTATCTGTTATACACATTCCATGGCCTCTTTTCAATCTTTTCGCAAATTGACGCCATCAATCTCAGATCGGTGTCCATTTAGTTCAGGCCATTTGAAGAACAATTTCGCTAGGGTTTTATCTGTATCGAGCTTTTTTGGAAAAGAGTTTGGATGAAATGAGCTCGTCACAGGATTGAGGAGACAAAGTTGGCGAATGAATTTTTCATTGAATCTTGTGGGATTGACAGCGATAGGCCATGAACAGTGCTATTACTCAGAAATAATCCAATTCCACCCCTATTCAATGTTCCATCTTTCCTGGCAGCGGCAATGATGGGCTTGCTGGTGCTGCTGCTGGTGTCGGGGTTGCTCGAGCGTACTCTGGTGTCGTCACAGAGCTGGGAGCAACAGTTTGCGGCATCATGGGGTGTCCTGATCCTAAGAGTTCTGGAAGCTTGTATAGTTGTGTCGAGGTCGTCCTCCTGGGAGCTCATCCGGAGCTCACCGGTGGAATGATGGCAACCTCATCGCCAGGTTTGATGACCGTCTCGGCGCTTTCATCGACATCGACGTACTCCAGGTTGATAGTGAGTGCAGAACTGCTCAGGACCTTGTCCTTGATGCCTGGGTACTTGCTTTCGAGTGTATCGTACAGTGTCGACAGCGGGAGTGGCGCAGGCAGCTTCTCATCCTTCTTCTTGGTGAGTGTGTTGGCCGAGGCGAAGTAGAGGATCGTGAAGGTAGCCATGCTTTGTGAATTGGTTGAGAAGGCTTCGCGAGATTTCGCAGCCGTGAAGTGATGTAAACATGTAAGGTTGAATGCGACCTCCGCCACAGTGTCCCTCGATAAGTCTTGACCGATTCATCATCCGCAACTTGAGATCGATATTGATAAATTATTGGCGAGATGTTTTTCTGATCTGCCTAGAAGTGCATCAATATCGATCTTAAATTGATCAAGTTGATTTAGAGGAAATTTCGCATGTCCTGGAGGTCTAATGAATCGATTAAGCCACTATGGCGCCGCCGTCACCTCCGGTTATTCGGAGACCCCACCCAGCCCAGTAAGGATCACCCCTCTACAATGACTTTTTTGGAGCGTCAAAGAGAACACCCTTCCCAAATTTATACCTTTGACATGCGCCACAACAGATTGCTACAGCCGTCGAAGGTCTGCTGGGCTTGTATTGCGAAACAGAAGAAGAGATACTTTCACACTGCTGCGAGAGTAAGATATCGTGCATACCACCTCAATATGTTCCCAATGGGCATTAACCACACGAATAGCTAAGCCAGTCTCAATTGAGCACGGCAACCATATCCGACAATGGCCTCCCTCCCTCCTCCCTCCTATCCAAACCCATACGGACACGATTGCAAGACTGGCAGCAGGCGAATGGAAACCCTCTGACCGAGCTGCTTGCTCTGGACCATGCACAGGCTCTGGACACTACTAGTTGGAGGCAGCAGTTGAGCAAAGGTACGGCTGAAGAGAATCAAGGTCCCGATCTAGACAGGGAAGGCTATGATCTCTCATATGCAAGAGGAGCTGTGTTTGAGCCAGGCGACCTGCTCGAATTGAGCCCGTCCGAGAACGACGTGACTCCTCCCTTGTGTATATATGTGCGCCAAGTTGAGGCTCAGATCCAGCTCATCACATCCCAAGGGAAATGGATCAACGTGTTCCCTATGAGGGTCATGTCTTCAGTTTCGAAGTTCGTGAACCCCGACCTGATACCTGCCATCCTTCCGTACCTCCCGAGCAAGGCGATCGAGGAAGAGGTTTTGCAACAAGGTGCTGCCATTGATATTTCCGCGCCTCGCACCGTCACCGCTCCTCTAGTCTCTGCATTGGCCAATTTGAAGTTGGAAGCTGATGAGATCTATCGCGACAATGCCGCTATACTCGACAATGCACACGATATCTTAGCGCATCCTTCCGACCTACGCTTCGGCGACCTGACCAAAATCTCCGATAAACTGCTAGGAACAGGACAAACTCCTACACTGCCTCAGCAATATGCTGTTCGCAAGGCAATCCATCACGCAGGCATATGTTTCTACAGAGACCTCGCAAGCCACAGAACGACTGGTCTGTACCAGATTAGATCGAAGGCGCAATTGAAGCAGATTCACTTGGCCCGCGAATGGCTAAGAGAATATCAAGAAGCAGAGACAAACTTGAAGATGGGGATTTGGAAAGATGCAAAACGGGCCGGCGCCGAAATCGTCAGGGGCTTTATCGAGAAATGCAGAAAGCGCATCTTGCTATCTCGCAAGACGCGACAGCCAACACATACAGGTAATGTGGGCCCGTCGTCTGAAAAGTATCCAGCCACTTCCCACACTGGAGCATTTTACTACACGCCGCACAGCGAGCCGTTCACAGAAGAAGAGACTGTCCTCGTCAGATTTCTGGAGGGCTGGTGCGTGCAAAATACATACCAACCCGAGCCTTCGCTACGGGCTCTGGCACCCATGCTTGTACGAGCTGTAGGCTTGTACGAGGATTTTGAGCTAGGAAACTGGACTGCTTTTGTCTTCCTCCAGGAAATCGGTGTATACGATCCCTGGGCAAACCGTTGGCTCTTTGACGTCAACCTTCTACTTCCCTCTTCGCAGCACTCAAAGCCTCTCCAAAGGCTTGCTACCGAGCTGGACAAAATCACGTCCAGAGACGTCAAATTGGTAGATAGAATGGCAGATCTTCGCCATGACTGGAAGGACCTGCCGGCCTTTGCGATCGATCCACCAGGAGCCAAAGAGATTGACGACGCTGTGTCTGTTGAGCGCATCAGCGGATCATCGACGGACTTTTGGGTCCATGTGCATATTGCAAATCCCACCGCGTTCCTAGATACAGATGATGTTTTCGCCAAGATGGCTATGCACCTTACCGAGACGCTGTACCTACCAGAGACAGTCTATTCCCTTCTGCCTGCTTGGATGACTCAGGACATGTTCAGTTTGAAGGCTGATCGACCTTGCCTGACCTTCAGCACTCGAATCAACCTGGATGGCGAGATTTTAGATACGAAAATCAGACCAGGCATCATTCGAAATGTAATATCTTTGGAATATAGTCAGCTGCCCGATTTGCTGGACGCTTCAGCCATCACCGTGCCGAGCCCTTGGTCTCTTGTTGTTGGTGGCCAGATTCCCTCCCGCAAACCCGCCTCGACGCCTCAAGTCACTCCGCAGCAGAAGGAAGATCTCAAGCTGCTATACAAAATCGCCAAGGGGCATGGTGCTGCTCGAGATCGGAAGGGTGCGGTGTTCTTCGCGCATGGAAATGCAGACTGCTCCGTTTTTTGGAAGGATAAATTTGGTCTCCCACCAGCGGTCCCGCATCGCACCACCGGTATCCTCATTCATGGCGATCCCATTATCGAGCTTCGAGGCGAGGCATATTCGAATCCGTTCGCCTCCGCAGAGCGTGACAGTCCTTTCACGCTCGTCCAAGAAATGATGACTGTGGCGAACGTCTGTGCAGCAACCTGGTGCGCAGACAGGAACATCCCCATTCTCTATCGAGGCGTGGGCACAAAATCCTTGAACGTTGTTGACGGCA
This sequence comes from Venturia asperata, assembly GCA_003689335.1. Taxonomy (NCBI): domain Eukaryota; kingdom Fungi; phylum Ascomycota; class Dothideomycetes; order Venturiales; family Venturiaceae; genus Venturia; species Venturia asperata. Next base: position 1,595,794 of record QWWL01000002.1, on the reverse strand, counting down.
ACAAAGAGATACTGCAACCTGCCCGTGAGAAATACGGATTCGTCCCCTTGAGCGTGGGCAACCAGTTCCTCCACATCTTCGGCAAAGCCGTACTCACTGCAACGCCTATCCAGCACCGCATGCAAGGCGTGGATAGATATACGAAAGCCACCAGTCCGCTCCGGCGCTTCGGAGACATGATGGCACATTGGCAAATCGAGGCCGCCATTCGCCAAGAATCACGAATGGGAAATAAAAGCCTGGTCGGTGCCCGCGAAATCGATCAAGCCTCCTATCTCCCCTACACCAAGGCTCAAATCGATCAAATCATCACGCGAGTCGAACCTCGCGAACGGCTCATCACCAAAATGAGCAGACGCGCCGTTCACCACTGGCAATGCCACGCCTTCCAACGCGCCATCGAGTTCGGAGAGGCACCGCTGCCCAAACGAGCCGCCGTCGTTATCTTCGGCGAGAGTTGGGGCGGGACCAACAATGCCGAGGTGAACGTGCCGGGGAAGTTGTTGGACAGTTCTATCCAGGTTCAGGTCAGGCCGTTGGGGAGTCCGGAGGCTGTCAAGTGTATGCCGCTTCTGAGCCCTGGGGATGTGTGGGAATGCGAGTACGTCGCTGCTACTGGGATGGATTCGAATATCTATTTTAGACCTATTCAGAGGATTAGGAGGGAGATGGATCCGATGTGATGTCGGGTTTATGTTGTGTATTATGAAGAATTACATGTATGATTTGATGTCTGGGTGGGATGTGCGTGTTATGAATTTTTCATGTCGGGCTGGACGGGACTCAGCATCACTCAAAGTACTCATCAAGGCATGTTGCCGTTGACTTATTCAGTGAGGATGTAGGGATCCGCCCTGGCTTTGGAGTTGATGAGCCAAGGAAGTTCCCAAATGGATATAAACGATGTACTGAAGGATAAAAGAACCAAGGAAACAAATAACGGCAAGGAGTAAAGTAGACTCACTCACATCTCCGATCGAAGTGCCTGTTATCTATCGTCTACTTCCAGGTATAGTCTTGCCTATTTCAATCTTGCGCTTATGAGAATGAATAGTGAAGCCTGAGTTGCTTCATCAAGTCCTGTGTGCTACCCCGATGATGACCTAGGTTTGTTCGCGTTGCGATCGTAGGCTTATTTTTATGGTAAAATCGAACGTGCTTGTTCAAGTACACCGCACTCATGCTTGCTATTATAGGACTGGTGGAGAGACTGAGACGTACATCCCCATCGTCTCGGCAGAACTCTTATCCAGTAGCAAAAAGTGGTCTGACAATTGGTGGAGACGATGCCCCCTCCAGCGTAGAACCGTCATTGGTGAAAATAAAGGATTGGTACGGTTGTGTGTATACATCGGATCAATCTGCATTGATTCATTCCCATAGACTGTAGACTGCAGAGTAAAACTAGAACGCTGTCATGTCATAAGTTGTGCCATGCCCCTTGAGTATATGCATCAGTGTCCGAGGGGGACATCAATCAACGCCTGGGCCAGGAGGAGGAGCACTTGCACCAACTCTCCTAGGCTGCTTCTTTGGAGCACCACCGCCACCCCCTCCCATCATCATGTTGCTCATCATATCGAATAACGGGTTGCTCTGGCTAGGTATTTTGATCGCGAAATACATCTCTCCGATCTGCGACAGTGCCTCATCCCAGTTCTTCACCTCAGCTAGGTTTCCCTTGTATTGGCTCTTGAGCATGCGGAAGAGACTGCTGTCGCCACGCTGACATGCCAGCAAGAGCAGGCCGAGGAAGTTGAGGAGTGGGAGGGATGGGAAAACGCGGAGGTCGGAGGATTGGGAAGACACCTCTGAGGCGACAAGACCCGGGTTCGACGTTTGGAGGCGCGCGGTGAAGAGGAGGAATGCTTGGTTTGCCGAACGTAGGTTTCCTGTGAGGAGGTATGGGAGGACCACTCGGGCGCAATATAGAGGTGCTGTGGAAGGTTCGTCTTCGGTATACCATGTGTACTCGAGTCGTGTGAGAAGTTCAGCCGAGTCTCTGGTTCCCAGGATTAAATGCTTTTCTGCATCGTAAGGTTCATCTTCTGTTTTGTTTTTTAGCATCAATCGACACCAAACAGTAGAGTTGTCTGTCCATACCATCTGCGTAGAGAGTGCCTGCGACATGATGCAACTCTGGATCGCCAGCTGGATACTCGCCAAACCGACTCGACCATGATATACACTCTCCTATGAATCTCTTCCGCGTTGGTTCGCCGGGTGGGAACGATCTCAGCAATCCCAACAGCCTAGCTTTCGAAGCTGCATCTGGTTTGAGTTCTGCCTTGTTGTACGTGTCGATGAGGAACATGCACAGGTCGCCTCCACTGCCTCCTTGTCCGGCTTTCAAGAGTCCGGAAGCTCCTGAGGAGAGTATATCGATCGCGGCATCCCAGTTTGACTGCTTGACGTAGCGCGATGCTATTACCCTGAGCTGTTGGTGTGCTTCGTAGTATTGTCCTTCTTCAATTCTGCGGCGCAAACAGTCAGCAATTATTCCTCCTAGATACGTCGATCTACACTCACTTCTCCTGCTGTCTCGCTATCGTCTTTTGTATTTTAGACATTGTTGCAAGGGGTCATCAGTGACCGGTTTGGAGTTGTTGTTCTGTCGTCACAGCTAGCAACTTTGAACCTGGAGGGTCGGGCAAAAATTGGCCCGCGTGTCTGGATATAAATCCGTGCGGGGCCAACTCGACGATGTCCACGCGGATAATAAAGCCAATTGACGACAAAAACAATAGCCACGACATCAAAAAGACTTGCTTTGCGTCCTACGAGACTCGAACTCGTGCCACGAGCAGTATCCGTAACATGGGAAGCTCGTATTCTACCCCTAAACTAAGAACGCGATATTGAGGGGGAGTACTCAATTTTCTAGTTCATAATTCTGTCACACTATGAGGGGAACGGTCAAACTTCAACCGAGCCCGAGGCAGAAAAGTCACGCTATAGATATCAGGTGTTCATCTGGGAGTCTTCTCTCGGCCAGCTCATCGACCTTTACTCACAATTAACATTTGTTTTTACACTGGCACTGTCACATTCACCTCACAGCGATATATACGAAGCTGTGGCCATCGAATTCGTCTCCTGTGAAGCTGGGAACGTTCTCTGGCAGTTCGTGAGAATAAAATCGAATTCGGACATGCTCAACTACCACTCCAGATAAGTACTCGTTGGATGGCAACAAAGCGAAAAAACGCTCATAGAATCCATCGCCATCATCGCATTAGAACATGCAACAAGTAGCGCGTTCAGTGACGGACCTTCAAATGTGGAGCTTTCGAATCTTCAAAAAAGGTCAACGCGGTCAGACAACTTGCGTGAAAGGAGAACCGATGGCGCTTGGATGAGGTGACACCATCGCATCGCAAAGCTTACGAGAATTTTTCTTCTCGTTTTCTGCTATCAGGTTTGAGTATCGAACTTCATCGCTTGAGACAAGTTGGGGTTGCGAAGTTTCGGAAGATTCTGTTCCCTCGTTGGTCTCAAGGGTAATAGAAGCGTGCTGCTGGTGATAGCATGTACGGTCTAGACGAGGCGAATGAGGTGGTCTTACTAGCGATTTATATGCATCCGGTTAAGAGTGACGATTCAGGTTTCGTGTGGATGTCAACAACACCGCTGCCAAGTCGTTTCCTCAGCAATTGGTTCGATCCCACGAGCGTCGTAGGTGCTCTTCGATGACCACTACTAATACGACCAAGAGCGGGATGGATATTTGGTCCACCAGAACTGTCCCGAGAATTGCAAGGGCAAAACTTGACACCACAAAGCAGTGGGCGGAAGTCCGCAAAAGTGAAATAGACATCCTTGAGGTGTTATTATCACGCGAGCTGGAAGAGGCGAACAATTCGACACCTGTGCAGAGTGTCTAGGGATACCAATAAATAATCCTTGAGCTGTTCGCCACGGTCCAATCTGTTCAGGTTATCATGGTCAGATACGAGGATACTCCACAGCCCACTTCAAGATTGGTGATGAAACCGCAGAGTGAGGCTATACAGGGAGTTGTCAAGGACAAGGAGGGGAGAGGCTTGAAGTGGTGAACGCTGAATCGTTGGATCGAAAGGGAGGACATGCAGCCAAGATTCAGCCTGACTTGATGGAGATGGCGGGTCGGGAACGTGGTGAAAGGAGAAGGTGCTGGGAGGATGAGATCCAATCGCACAGTCCGTCCATGGTGGAGATGGGGAGGAGAACTGGAGCCGGGTGGTTGATTGGGAGCCGAGGATTAATCTTGTCTGTTTCTTGTTTATAGCAATTGTGGGGACTTCCCGCTGTCACGGCCTGTCATGTCTGCCGGGACAGGCGTTGCAGCATGAGTTGACTTTTCTAGAAATAGTTTACGCTCAAAATCGTCTGAGCTTCATGCGCCATGTTTTTGAGCTGTGAAGCTGATCCATCTGCCACGTCGGACATGGATGCTCTCGTGCATTTTAGCAGCAGGCTTCGGATGGAGACTGTGGTACTCCTGAAGAGTCGATATCTGTTTCTTCACATCTACGTCCTTGCCCTCGCAGCATTAGGGGTAAGAAAATGCACCAGAGCGGAGAGAAACACGGCCGCCAGCTTGAAGAAAATGGTGGAGTACTGTGTAGTGGATGTTGGCAAGTTCTAGAGCAAAGGTCCACAAGCTGGTTCGAGGGTCTCCCTCAGGGGGTGAAGCACCATCGCGATTCGTCACCCACAATATCGACAGACGGGATCCGCGCCCACGACGACAGTGGGAATGGTTGATCTCCCGAGCTCGCCATGGGAGCCACGGTGCTGTCTGCTCTCATCAGCGATTGTACTGTGGTAGGCGTACATGTCAGTCTGCTGGACAGCGATCCGACCTTAACGACCAACTTGGCGCTGGCACGTCGTTCTGAGCGGCCGTTGCGCATATCTACACCTCGCACGGCCTGTCTACGCCTCCAATATCCTGCCGTGGTTTCTTCAATATCAACGTTAATGAACAAGATGGGTCAGGATGCCGCAGACTGAGTCAGTGTCAGGCACTCGGCAACCCGAGCCAAGGTGAGCTGATGCGCAGTGTGACAGGTCCACGCAAAGCCATGAAGCCACCGAGCGCATCTGCCGACTCAGTCTGTCGTCCGCCGTACCTCCTACCTCCGTTACCACTCCATCCAGCAATAGGCACAAGTACGTGTCCAAGTCTGTACCAGTACCAGTACCAGAACCAGAACCAGAATCGCGCGCATGTTTACGCCGAAGCCTGCATGCCTTGTGCTCTCTGCTGGGTATATCACCGCAAGGATATATAATAATATAAGGTCTTTAGACCGTCAGGCAAGCGATGGCATTCATCATGTCGTTCCAGGGCAGTCCAGAAGTCTAAGCCTCATCTCGACAAGATCGTCCTCCAACGCCACGCCCCATCTTCTCCTGGTCCGTGGAGTGCAAGGCGTAGGCGCGTGCACTACACCGATCGACGAGATGCAGGCTAGAGCTACCTATTGGTCGGGTCTAAGATTGAGCCAACAATTGACGACATCCCTCGCCTAGTACACCAACCATCGCGTGGGAGCGTGTGCCGTTCTCCATACACCGCCCAGTTGCCCTTGTTTCAACTCAGCTCGCACATGTTTTTGTCCAAGCCTTTCGTAAGTGACTGCATCAGGCTTCTCGTTCTGTGGGGAGCCGTCAGAGCATAATATAGCATCTCTGACGACGACAGTTCTGGCTAGCCCCGCTGGCCACATGAAGAACATCATAGTAGATGAAGAATTCACCGAATCAGGGATCACTACTCAACCAGATCACCGTCCGATCCACACCTCGTCCCATTTTGTCCCTGTCCACGACACCGAGGGCTAAAGCTGAAGAGCTACTGTGAGGAGTCCGACGCTGGTCCATGTCTATGGTTTCTGCAGACCCCACCCAGCATGCATGACAAAAAGAAAGCTACGAAAAAAGGAAGCTCAGCCCGGTTTCTCCAACATGCCTTGTACCGGTATTTCACTCCCGTTGAGGCTGTCGTTTTACGGAGACTCTGCCACGCAGCGACTTCTCCAAATCAGACCAAACACGCCACCCACCGGCTTTGATCCCATCCATGAGCCGCTATCCCAAGGCTGTGGCTGTTTTTGTTGGCGAGCTCTAGCGTGTTGGAGCGATTGGTCGTCCTACCGTCTTCGCTTGCTTCAAGCCCACTGTGGTACTTGTTACCTGCACGCCCGTCGACAGCTATTGCCTTCTTTTAACTTTAACCTCCCCTCCATCCGCGTGCCCGTCTCTGGCACGACTACTATTTTCAATCGTTACTTTTGAGTATTCTATTGGAATTGGTTCTCGATTTCCTTTCGAATCAAGTACTCAATTCCACGCCCAGCTTTTGACCGTCGACACTCATTCAAGATGGTATATTCATTGAAGTACACCAGACCTCCCCATATTCAACCCGAGTCCAGGACTTCGATGAACGGAACAGAAAAGACGCCTTCTGTCACCGATTCCGTCGACTCCGGGAGCACCACATCTAGCCATGGCATTCCAGACGCTCTATCCTTTGATAGGATCATTTCTGGAGGAACCTGCCCAGTAAGTATTGACGACAACTAAAGTGACAAGAAATAGACGACTTACACACACCTAGCCCGTGACCATCCGCGACTTCATGGATTTTCTGAAGTATATCGAGCACTCAGCCGAAAACCTCCAGTTCTTCATGTGGTTCAGAGATTATATCAAGCGATTCGAGGACCTCCCAGACAGCGAGAAGGCTCTCTCACCAGAATGGACGCAAGCCCAAGAGGATGCCGAGATCTCAAACTACCGCATGGCCGCTAAGGAGAAACCGCTCACCGTGGTAGCGGATAAGATCCTACAAAGCCAAAACCTTGCACCTGGTCCTGTGCCGGTCAGCGCTCATTCCGAGAGAAGGAACCCATTCAGCGATTCGCAGATGACGTCGGAGAAAAATTCCATCGACACCGCCGGGAGACCATACACCGGTGCCCACGGTACCACAGGCACAGGCACCATCCGGACAAATTACTCCCAAGACGCATCAGCCGCCTTTGACGACGCAGGCTGCAAATTCCAACCCTGTAAGCCCCACACTCTTCCTCACCTCTCCTCTTGACAATTCCCTGCCTCTTCCCCTTTCAAACTGCAAGCGATCCCCTCATCCATATCCATACTAACCCGCAACCCCCAAGTCACAATCCAACCCTTCCGCGAAGAAATCTCGCGTATAATAAGCATCTACATCGCCGACGGCGCCTCCCGCCAACTAAACCTCTCCGCCCGCGAACGCACAGCCCTCCTCCACGCCCTAGAAGTAACAACCCACCCCTCCGCCTTCCGCCACATCCTCAAAACAATAGAATACACCCTCCGCCGCCAAGCCCACCCAAACTTCATCCGCTGGTCCATCTGCAACGGCAACCGCGCCCGCGTCATCTTCGCCCGCGGTCTCGGTATCTCCCTCATCCTCGTCGGTGTCGTCGTGGGAATCTTGATCACGTTGTCCAGTGCCGGCAGGGGCTGGCGCGTCATCACGCTCATCCCTTTCCTGATTGGGATTTCGACACTCATCGCTGCGTGGAAGGGCATGTGCGTCGTCCTGCACGGTCTGCACCACCGTCATCTGCGTCCGTGGGAGCTCTTCGAGGATTCAGAGTTTCCGCGGTACTCGGAGCAAGGTACGAAAGGCATGTCCATGGACAGTTTCTCGACGGGGAGAAACAGTTATGAGGATGAGCCTTGGGTTGCTACGTATGAGAGAAGGAACGTGATTAGGAAGGTGTTTGATCGGGAGATGTGGATTGAGGAGCCGAGTCTGAGGCAGATCCAGGATACGATTTTTGTGCAGAGTTTGGTTGCCGCGGTGGTTGTTAGCGGCGTCTTGGTGGGCATCTTTTGTGCTGTGCCGCATGGTCGTGTTTATTAATCTTGATGTTGGTCTGGCTGGTATGCTGTACTGACGTCTATTTCTGACCGACACTTGATGTTAATTTGGTCGGTATGTTTTACTGACATTTATCTCTTCCTGTTCATCTTGGGTCTGGTTTTGGGATTCCGCTGGAATGAGTGGTTGGTGGTTGTGTATACCCTATTGTCATTACTGACTCTCCTATCGTAAATGATTTCTATTGTCATAAATAATTAAATAGTAAACCTAACACAGTATCAGTACTCGCATCTCAAAGCAAAGAAATCGAACTCACTGTTTATTTCGTAAAAGACATCAACATCAATCTCTTCTTGAAATAAATCTTCCTCACGATGAGTAGATAGGATTACCGGACTGCTCGCAGAATCATCCACTATTCCATCACCAGAACTTCCTATGTTGTATACCAGCGACCAGATTCGACTTTCACTGACATTACCCGACTCGCCACGATCCCGCACCTAAAAAGCGACCAAACGAATGCGAAACCACTGCCGCGATCGAAAATAAGCGGCCTCCAAATGGGATTGTAGACAGGGATGGGCCACATCAATTTATCTCAATCTGACCTCGGATAAACCCAATTCGCAAATAGAACAACTTCATAACCTCATGAGGAGTAACAAGTGTTGTGGAATGCTCTTGGTTTAGCTTCACAAAAAGCACAAGCTGTGGTTGTCAGAGCACCTCAGCTAGTTAGTGGTATAAGCGTTGCAGAAAGAAAGATGGCGACAATAGCGGCATGTCCAGTCGCCGTGCATCTCGACGAGAAAGCGGGGCAGCATGAGCAAATCAACATTGACAACAGCGAAGCCGTTATAAGCGACAATCCGGCCAAGATATACGAGGAATATGATATGCTGCGCGCGAAATGTCCTGTGGCATGGACGAATGAATATAACGGGTACTGGCTATTGACAAAGTATGTTACCTCCTAGACCCCTTTGAATTTACCGCGATCAATCAATTAAGAGGAAGGAGGGAAGAAACTGACAAGATCAAGGTACGAAGATATCAAAGCCGCCGCCTCGGATTCTTCGACTTTTATTTCATCCGTCAAGGCCGTCGTGCCATCGGATCCACGAGGGATTCGTCGTCCGCCTTTGAATTTCGATGCTCCACATCATACACCCTACCGCACAGCTCTGGATCGCACCCTCAAAGCCTCCCGTATAAAGCGTTTAGCGCCCAGTCTCACTCGCCATGCGGAAGGGGAGTTGGCGCCTCTGCTAGGGAAAGGCGAAGGAAACATCTGCACGCAGTTCGGGGCTTTGTATTCTGCGTGGGTGGAGACGGAGTGGTTGAACTTGGATCCGGAGACGGCGCCACATTTGGCCCGGACGGCCGCGGCGTGGGTGAATGCTTGGAGGATGATGGATGGGGAGGAGGTTACTAGGGAGAGTGAGAAGCTTTATCGCATGGCAAGGGAACTGCTTGAGGACAGAAGAGCGAATCCTAGAGATCCCGAAGAGGATCCGGCTAGTTCGTTATTGCTGGAGCGGAATGCGCAAGGAGAGCCATTGGAGGAGATTCATCTAGTGTCAGTATCTGTCCAACCTCGTGCGATCACTGCTGACTGCGACCAGTGGTGCTCTACGACAATCGCTTGTCGTGGGAATGGTGGCTCCATCCATACTCCTCGGCGCAATGTGCGCACACCTAGGCAAAGACAAAGCACTGCAGCAAAAGCTCCGCGAAACACCCGACGACATCCCAGCGGCAATCGAAGAATTCGTCCGAATGTACGTTCCCTATCGCGGTTTCGCGCGCACAGTATCCAAAGAGACGACCATCCATGGACGAACCATCAGGCCTGGCGAACCAATCACCATGACTTATAGCTCTGCCAACCGCGATCCAGAGCATTTTGAGAATCCCCATGAGTTCGTGCTGAACAGAGAGAATATAGCGAGCCATCTGGGGTTCGGAAGAGGGAAACATCGGTGCGTGGGAATGCCGTTGGCGAAGTTGGCTCTACAGACGGCGCTGAGAGTGCTCTTGAGTAGGACCAAGGGATGGGAGATTAACGGCGAGCTGGAGTACTCTCGCATGCCGGAGATGGGCATTATAAGCTGTCCCTTGAAGTTCGACATTTAGATAGAATGGACGCTCCAATCGCTCCCAACGCGTCGTCTTTGCCATTGGTAGCCTTGCTGGGAGCGCAGGCTAATCCGAAGTCCCGTCGTGAAACCATCAAATAGACGCTGCTAGTGAGAAATTGTCTTTGAGCCAGTCAAAGCTGTTCAGTTGGAGATCTGATGTGAAAGTGTGAAAGTTGAAAGTCATCAAGTGGAATCCATCCCACAAAGCTCACAACCTGGAAGTCCAATGAATCCAGGGTCCACCTCAATTCCATCCCTCCACCAAAAAAAACCCACCGCAACCACAACCCCAAACACAAACCATAACAATGGCCCAAGGCACCCTTAAAAAGACCCCGGCCGGCCTCGGCGCCAAATCAAAAAAGTAGCCCTCCCATCTTCCACCTCCCACCTCCCACCTCCCCCCTCCCTTCTAACAACCCCAGAACCCCCTCCAACGCCCTAACCCGCCGCGGCTCCCGTATCATCGCCCCCAAGAAAGCCAAGATAGTCCGTCGCCGCGAACTCACAAAGACACATTCCTCAGGTTTGAACGCCATGACGGAGCGCAACCTAGCTGAAAAGGCGGGTCACTTGGAGATGCTGGTTGGTGGTAAGAAGGGCAAGAAGGAGAGGGATCGGTTGAGGGACGGGGAGAGGAGGGTTGTTAGGGTTGGGAGTAAGAAGGGGAAAATCGAGGCGCCTGCTGACAAGAAGGAGATCAAGAGTGGGGAGGTTGTTGTTTAGATGGGTTTGCGGATTCGGCTGTTGTGCTTGTATTATGGTATGGCGTTTGGGAGTTTGGGAGGTCCGTTGCATTTGGCCGGCGTTTGGGAGGGGATTGGGTTGATATACGCGGCTGGCGAGGGAATAGAGGATTTGAGAAGCATTACTACTGTGATGTATCAAAGGACGAGCGAACTATCGAAGATACCCATCCATGTCAGACCAGAATCGAGTACGACAAGCACGAATAGTATCCCAAACACCGTACGCCGGCTATCGCACCGCGCGAAATCAAGCGTAATTAATGCCAGCTCGCGCAGCCTCATCAGGACCAACATCCGTGAGCTCTTGTCTTGGAGCTTTGCCACGACCGATGCCACCCTCACCCACACCCATTCTTCTTGCCACGTACCGCTGTGCAACTACACCCACAGTAAGACTAATGATCTCTTCCAACCATTCGCTGACCCATTCCCGTGGATCTACTCCACCACTCTGAATAATCTCCACAATCTCCTCTGGTAATTGGTTGTCCGGACCAGACACATTCTCTGCGTCCATCCATTGTACCCATTTCTTCGGAAATGCTTGCGAAATGGCTTTGAATGATATACCGTGGATAGGGTCATGTAAGTATACTGCGAACGCGATAACTTCGTCCTTTTCTTCCGTTTCTTGCAGACCCGTTTCTGCCTTCTCCTCCGTCGGACCTGCAAATAGATCGTTGTCCATTTCATATCCGATTGCTTGAATTGCAAGAAATATATCACTCCTTCGAACTGGATTCGTCTCGCTGAGATTGTGTGTCGCTTGTTTGGCAGCTTCCTCAAGACCTCCTCTTGCAGCAAAAAACTCGTTTGAGTATGACTCTGCGCTTATGCGCACCAACTTTGTTCCCTCTTTCAGTCCTTGGACTATACCAAGGTCTCGCTTTAGTCCTCCGTCGCGCCACCACGGGCCGTCGTTCCAACCTGAAGAGCCACCGCGAAATCCAGCGTCCGATGTCCTGCGATGTCCTGATTCTGAGCCGCGCTGGATTACGAGCAGATCGCCGCCTTCAACCTGGGACATGACGCGCGAGAAGATGGAGTAGATGGTAGGGTCGAGAGAGGGGTACCCAACGAGGTCGTGGGTGATGTGGATTTGTAAGCGTTCGTGTTGCGAGATTGGTGGTGCAAGAGTATTGAGCAGATTGGTAAAAGTCGGTATAGCTCGCGATCGCAAGTCTCCTCCTAGAATAGATATCAGTATATTCGACATAGATTATAGAAAGCTCATTCAACATACCCAAACCTCTGAGCGCACCAACGTTCCCCCTCATCTGCTCGGCCCATTTTTGAGCCTCTTCGTTCTTCTGAATCTCCTTCACCGCAGCCTCAGCTTGCTTCGCGGCAGCCGACGCGGCAGCAGTGATACCACTGAACCAACCGCCCCATCCACCACCGCCAGAGCTAGCAGCAGCAGCCTTCTCCTCAGCCCTCGCTTGCTGTGCCTCCTCCTCAGCCCGTTCCTCCTCTGAAGTCGGCGTCAGACCTTGGTGATAAGACCTTGTACTCTCTCCCGATTTCCTGGGTAAATTCCTCGGTTTATCTTCGCTGGTTCGTGCGGATCCAGTAGAGCTTGGAGTAGCGGCACCGCCCTGACTTCGCTGATTCAAAGACAGCTTTGGCGTGTTCGGACGACTAGCTGGTTTGAAGTTTGCAAGATTCTCTAATTCTGCCAGAGGGTCGTTGGCGGCGAGAGGTGCGCTGGCCTTTGTTGACGTTGACTTTGCTCCCTTTGCTGGAGCTGGTGCAGGGGAACTCTTGCCGCCTAGGTCCTCAAATTGAGCTAGGAGCTCTTCGTCGGTGAGGGGCTTCTTCTGATCCATGGTTGCTATGATATTCAGTCGCTTCTTCAATCAGTGTAGTGGTAAGTAGTTCGTATGTTGACGGATGTGGGGAGCTGCTGCGCGACGTTGATTGCTGGCTCAAACGGGTAAGGTGAGACGCTAATGCCGGACTAGGAGGTAGGAGTAAAGGTGCAGTAAAGTTGGAATGGCAGACATGAAAAGCATATACTCCCAGGACCTTGCCACCGAATACGAAGGATTCCATTATCTGCTCTACGGGCACTTCTTGTACTCCATATTCTACGAATTCCTGCTGATCCCGCGGTGGCTGAATTTCCCTCATTGTCGTCTCTCGCCTGGCTGCATCGAATCCTGCGTCTGGCCAAGGGCACCGTGTCTCGTCCCATCTCACCACAATCGAGTCCATCATCAAAGAATTCCATGCGATGGGGCAGTAACAGCAGTCCTTGATCATTTGAATTGTTAAAATACATCTTACAGCTGGGTTCACACTTTGGTTTGAATTGTCACAGCATTGCCAGCCGCCATGCCCAGAGGCAGACCGAAGACTGCCCATCCCATGAAAACCTCGCCAACCAAATCTGCAAACACCAATCCAACTGGCACGAGAAAGGCTACGCGATCGCTGGCCACGCTTTTGTCAGATTCCGAAGACCATCGTCGCGATGCTCCTGCTGTCATCGCAACATGGGATCGGCCCATCCTTGTCATTTCCGGTCTTACGCCTGGTCATTTCGACACATGGCATCCAGAAAATTCAGATCAGGACGACATATCACGAAGTGCCTCTGAAGCTCATTCCCATTACGGCTCTGCCTCTCCCGACGCCCGACAATCAAATTCGAATGGAAAACGCCCTGCTGCCAGCTACGGGAGCGATTGGACCGAGACTGAGGTTGAGGACTGGGTGCCTCAAAAAGCTCGAGGTTTTTATCGCCCCGAGCCAAAAAGGGAAATCGTGAAAAAATGGGTTCCCAAATCGGAAAGTTCGCGATATAACAAAAATGTACGAAAACGCGTCAACTCCACCGCTTCCTCAGGGGGCCATGTGAAGCCTGAGCGACAATCGCGGAGCAGAAATTCTGCACGCGAAGGTTTGCCGTCTGTAGCTGATGATGAAGTGCCTACAATTGAAGGCGAGCCGGGCCACGAGCAAATTCAAGTTCCCACCATAATTAGAGACGATGGGTCTCAACCCGAAGCGCAGGAAGAGGAAAAGATTCCTCCACCAGAAATCATCGACGAAGGAGAACTTTCAGATTCCGCCTTTCCTGAAGCCTTTGCGGACCGTCTCCCAGAACCCGACAGAGCAAACTGCGAAGACGAGGCTGATTTCATCTACAAAAAACGATTTGCGCCCATGACAGATCCGCAGAAGTTTATCGAAGCTCTCACAAAGCTACCAGCCGCAAATCGTGACAGTGCCGTACTATACGAGCTTGCTCTAAATACTCAAAGAGCACTCAAATCCTGGCAGGATGAATATCTATTCCTTGAGCTGCGGACTGCTCCTGCTGCAAACCCGCCTAAAAAGCCTGTCACTGGCGGTCGCGTGCCTATTGATCAGCAGGTGTTCGAAGATCAGAAAGAAGCTGATTTGTACGGCTATGAGTATGACCCCAAAAAGCTGCCAGGCCAACAAGATCCTTTCCGCCAACGGAAGGCTGGACCTGGCCGAAGTGGAGGCCGAGAATTGCGAGATCGCCGTGAAGCCGTGTCCCGGCGAAGAGATGCTGGTGCTGAAGCTACTGAAGGCGAAGGTACTGGCACTGAGGGCTATTCCATCAGAAGACGGCCGAAAGCGGTTCAAAGATATGATGGTGATCCAAAGCCAGCCACGGCCCGTGCGCAAGGTATGAAGCGGGTTCTCAGTCAAGGGACACCTGATCTTGATGCACCGCCCCCTAAGAAACGGGGGAGGCCAAGTGCGGCGGACAAAGCTGCCCTTCAACATCAAGCTGCGATGCAAAGTCGGATTCGTCAGCTTCGCGAGGAGAGTGCTGCCGTGACTACGAGCAGTGAAGCAGATGGGAAGTCTCCTGAACCGACCAAGCGAAGAGGCCGACCTCCAGGCAGCAAAAATACTCAACCTCGCTCCGATGCAGGTGTCAAGAAGGGCCCGCGGAAAAATAAGGTTGGCACTCCTGGGCCTGAAGGGATCATGCACTCGTCCGAAGGAGGCTTCTTCGACGGCAGAAATACGACTCCTGCTGCTTTGCCGACAGCAACTGTTGAATCTGAAGCTAACGGGAAGCCTAAACCAATGGATTGGGAGGGCCAACAATCCTTGCAGGATGGAAGTTCCCCAGTCAAGAAGGTTACACGGAGAAAAAGAAAGTCAGTGGACAAAACTCACGGAGGAGAATCGGGTGTCGCAAAGCATCCACACGAAAACAATGCTAGTCACCGGCACGAGTCTATTGATCCTGTAAGATCCGAATTTCTACAAGAGCGAGGGTACGACATTGACAAAGGGAAGCAGGCACAAGCGAACCACGAAGGCCAGGTCCAGGGGGGAGGTGCTGATATGGTGGAAGTAAAGAAATCAACAGATGAACCAGGAAGAAAACTTTCACGTGGAGTCTATCACTATCCGCCTTCTGGTCCCCCAGCAGGTAGCGGATACTGGGAGGCACAAAACCATATTCAACGAGCTCAGATCCTCCAGCGAAATGAGCAACAATATCATCAGCAGATCCAGCAGCAACAAAACCCTCAATCGGGCTGGCCATTACCAAGCCAGCACAATGGTCCACATCCGTTCAGCCAGGCGCCGCCAGTTCAATTCCACACACATACACGTTCAGGTTCTTTTGCAGCTTCGCCAACGCAGAGGAATCCTGGATCCTACCCACCATCTCCCACTCATGCCCCACATCGATATTCTCCTTCTCCAAAGCAGCAGGCACAACGCGGACCTTTTGCTACATCTCCCACAAACAAGCCCGCTCAGCACGCATTTGGCCCCTTGCCTCCTGGCCAAACGGTCCCATCTCTGGGACCCCAACCTACCTACACCTTCCTCCCTCCTGTTCACTCCCAGCCGCCGCCACCACCTCCAATGCAAGCTCAGCATGATGCGCCACTGAAAAGGATACATGGTTATGTCAGCGATCCGAATGCTGCGGCTCAACCATCCGGCCTGTACCAGACTATCATGAGACCCGGACCTTCCGAACCGACGCAATCACCCAACCAACCAGGGTCTCTTTCACGACCTCCGTCTTCGAATGGTCGAAAGAAGCAGAGTACACCACCTGGCGGTGGATTTGGTACCTTCACCGTTCAGGTCCAGCAGCCTCGACCTACTATTCCTGGCACCAGTTCGTGGCGTCCGTCTACAAGGACGCCTGCGCGCACACCAGCTACGGCCCCAGGCAGGACTCTTGCACCCATCCCGTCTTCTGGGACGATGACTGGTGCGCAGGTTCAAGATATGCACCTTGCTAACGTACAACCACCTCAACGTCGACGATTAGAGGATGTTATAGCCGAGCAACAGGAGACACACAAGGACCGAGACAAAGGTGTGCAGCAGAGTCGACCACTCCAACCCTATCCTGCCACATTAGCTTCCAATGGGCCAGCACCGTATAGACCTGAGTATGGTCTACCATCTTCGCGACTATTGCAGAAACAGCTCGCTCCTGCGCCTAATGGAACACCTTCACACTTTCAGCAAATCTCTCATCCCCAAAACCAGCAGCAAGGCCCTCAATTTCAGAACCAGCAGACAGCAGGGCCACCTCCTCAATTCCAGCACCAAGGACCTCCGCCTCTGCAATTCCAGCATGGGCCAGCTTCCCAGCTTCACAACCAAGGTCCAGGACCTGCTCAGCAGCACCAAAGATCGCCTCCACAACAACATGCCCAGCATCAAGGTCCGCCTCAACAGCAACATCCAAATCCTCCTCAGCAACCACCACAATTTTTACCACAACCGCCGCTTCCACAACAACAAGGTCCGCCGCCGCCGCCGCCGCCGTCGCAACAGCAACCAGGCCTCACGTTCGCACATATGTTCCAACCACCGTTTGATCCAGAGCATCCACCACCATCACGGAACCCATCTCAAGGACATAGCCGTAAAAATTCCAAATCTCAGGCCCCACCACAATCTCATCCACAATCACAAGGTCCACAATTAATGCCACAGCCTCCTCCTCACCAACAGCCACCGCAACAGCCCCAGGCGCAGCACGGGCATCGAAGGCACCCTTCCCAAGGCAATGCTCCCCCTGTTTTCTCGCATGTTCAAGCAAGTCAGGGACCTGGACCTTCCATCGCGCCCGCACCGATGACCAACGGGACTGAAAGAGAGACGAACAGGCAGGATGTTCCACCGCCCCCACTGCCTTCATCGTCAGCGGCACCACGACCAGCGGGACAGATGAGGTTTGTAGAAATGCATGGGGATGGGCGGAGAGGTGGTAAATAAGGCTGTCTCTTTCGTTATCTGTTGTACTCTCTACATCCTCAATCACCTGGACTGGAGAATCGAGGCATTCTGTTCTTTTTCGTCGTGTCTATACGGGTTTCTTTACTTTTGCATGGGGTGTATGAGTTTGGGAGATGGGGAGGAATTGGGGTTTGTAGGATCGGGTGGGATGAGGGATTTGGCTGGCATGGGATGGGATGGGTCGGGGATACCCACTTGTAACCTCAGGGAAGGACGACTGGTTATTATTGTTCCATTATTGCATTTGTTGCATGACAAGATGATGATGAATTGTGATCGGACAAGCACTTGATCGTCTCCTCGTTTCAGGACATGAGAGTGATGCATTCTTTGACTCTTGATGGGCACTGATTCCGACATGTAAAATCGATGTGTTAGGATAGAAGTCTTCAAGTTGATGAAATGTTACCCTACAATCATGCCAACCGAGGCACAAGAGCGTTTTCGTAGAATCCTTTTAAGGAAGGGCTACCTTAAGACTGGTCTTTTGCTTACTCATTCATGTGGTATGATATTGATACCTGTGTAACCCTTTGCTAGAGTATACTGAGTCACTACCGACTACGAGATAAACACCTTCTTCACCTCTGACCATTGATAGACATTTGTAGTGTCAACAGGATCCTTGACATACCCCTTCTGGGTCCCAATCTTCTCATTCAATCTCTCCAGCCTTTCCCGTCCATATATCCTTCCATTAGGCAACACCACAGGATCATGCTCCATGTGACTCTTGGAATGATGTCCAAATGGCAAATGCCGCGAAAGCTGGTTGAGCTCCGTGCTGCATATGGGACAAACAGAGGTTGTCATGGAGTTTAAATTGTTGGCGGATTCGGTTGTTGACATGATACCGTCTATATCCGAGGCGTAAATTGGAGATAGAGCTCCGTTGTTTTGGCTGTGAGCGGGTGATGTGGTGCTGTTGTAGCCGCTTGAAGGAGAGATGTATTTTGAGTGGCAGGCCGGGGTCTTGAGGGCGGAGAGGCCGGCCTCGAGGGCCATGTGGAGCAGAGGTCGTTTGGGGAGGGAGAAAATTTCGTGATGGGTAGAGAGGAAGAGTCTGGAGAGGTGATTCCAACGCGAGAGCGAGTAGAGGTCCTGAAAAATGTTAGCTAGCTGATGCGCTTTTCAAAGAGAGTCAAGACACACATGATATGGTTCCAAATTTGTAGAAGGTGGTATAACCAATAAACCTGACGCTCTGTTCTTCCACTCCTGATCTGGATGTGATTTGAAGTGTTTCGACGCATGTAATCTTGCATCGTCCAATTTCTTGTAATCGCCTTGTTCGTGTCCAGTCCGACAGAGTTCAATATGTTGCTGTAGCCTCAACTCATACTCCAAATTGTTGTTCTCCATCTTCTTCAGATTCTGCTTGTTCTCCGTACACCACGTCAGAGCTAGGTCGACCTGGTGCTTACTGCTCAGACTTGTCTCGATCTTCACCACAGCCTCGAACTCGTCCACATCCACTAGGAGCTCGATGTTCTTCTCTATTGCTAGCTTCCGAGCACTTTTCGTATATCCCATTCTGAGAAGATAATCCACCAGCAGTCGATCGAGCCTTATCTTTGACCATTCCTCATATTTGACATCTACCAAAGTGGGGATCTGGTACATTTCGTCTAGGTGTCGTATTCGAGCCGCTGCCTGCCGCTGAAGCTGCTCAGTGGAGTTGTTCAAGGCAGAGAGTTTCCGCTTCAGGGTTTGTAGACGGGTGATGGCTTGGTCGAGCGAAGATACGGCGGCCGTCGAGGCCTGTGAGGGATCATTGCTCGAGGTGGCAGCGGCTGCTGCCTTTGTTCCGCTTTGTACGCTTTCGTTTACTTTCTTCTGGGCCAAGTCTATCGCCTGCTGGGCTGATTTGAAGTTGTTCCTGGAGAGTTCGTAGGGAAGACGGAGGAGGGGTTGGTCCTAGACAGGTGGTTAGTCTTCGGGAGCATTTGTTTGGAGCCGTATGGGAGTCACCAACGAGCAGAAGATGGGTTT
This sequence comes from Venturia asperata, assembly GCA_003689335.1. NCBI lineage: Eukaryota > Fungi > Ascomycota > Dothideomycetes > Venturiales > Venturiaceae > Venturia > Venturia asperata. The sequence goes on along the minus strand of QWWL01000002.1, from coordinate 1,576,775 downwards.
CGTGATTCAACTTGGGTGTAACTAGTTCAGCCATTCTCGATATGAAGTCAGAGTTTGTTGGGGGGTATTCCCCAAGTTTCGCAGTGGTGACATGCGGATAGCCACGGCCCGCGACTCGGAGCTGTCATAAGGTGCTGACTGCCATCAACACCAACCATCAGCATAAATGCCTAATCAAACAATCGGTCTTTTCCAGCCACGGTTTTACACTGTAACATATATCCAGCCGGGACCTCTTGAGCTTTTGAACCCAACATCTTTCAACCACACAATTGAGGCGATTTCAGCATCCTTGAAGGAACTAGTTTCTAAGCAGCAACTTCTACCTCGTAGCATCCGTTCGATAATAGAAACCTTCTTCTATGAATTCATTAATTCGCACTTGTCTTCATCAATCGCACGTTCATTACCAATGAACGCAAAGCCCAGCCGGGCTATAGAGCGAATGATTCAGGAAACAAGAAATCAGCCTATCACTGATGTTCGAACGGCTGAATCAGCTCTTATTATGCTTCCCGTAAGTAATGTCCGACACAGTTGGCCGTGCGCTGCACGTCGACGCTAATTAGACAGTCCCACGGCTTCATTCACGTATAGGCAAGTTTTCGACGTTACTTGGCCGCATTGAGGTGGATTCTATAGGACGTGCGGTAGTACATGAACTCGCCAACAAATAATCAGCGTCGACGTGCAGCACACGGCCCAATGTGTCGAACATTACGAGAAGCATAATACTCCTACTGTACGCGTTCGTCATGCAGCAAAGTATGTCGATCACACGTGATATTAGGCAGCCGCCTTTGCTTCTCCTGGGTCGCCACTGTCTTTATGTTTCTAGCCGAAGGATGCTGGATGGGCCTTGGTACAGCCTGACTCCAAGTCGTTCCAGAGATTTCCCAGCATAGCACAGCAAATCATTATTAGCACGTCTCAAACCAATCTAATTCATCTATGGACGACTACAAAGCATGGTTTCAGGCGTACTCGCTCCTGGAGCCAAACAAGCTGATGAGGGACTCGAATGTCTTGAAGGCCGTGGATTTGGACGAGCTCGACCCGGCCTTTATCGAAAATCGAATCCAGCAAACCAGTCCAGCTACACCACTTATCAATAGGTTTTGCCATAGTTGCCAGAAGACGTTCGATAATTGGCCTACCGTCGGCAGGTCATCGCAGATGACGCACGAGTCGTCACCCTCAGACTTTCCCGATGAAAAAGGATGGGAGACCGCTGTTGCGAGACACTGTACTACATTTGAGATAGAAGGTGGGATGCGGGCTGGTTGTCGATTCTGTACATTTCTATTACAAGGTCTGAAAGATACCGAATTGCTCGAGATCTTCCGGAAAGTCGAGACCCGTTTGTATCACCTAGGTGAAGATGGGAGGGCCTCCATATCTATTCAAGATTGGGCACAGAATCCAATTCAAATCATTTGGTTGAATCTGCCAGGGAAGATATGCACTCATTGCAATTCGGGCATTGCCATTGCGTCAAATTTTAGCAGCAGTTTTCTGCCCGAAACAGGTACACTACTTGGCAGCTGTGATTATATACAGCTTGGTCTTGGATTGAGACGTTGCTAATAAACCACAGCGGATTGTTACGACGAACCAAGTGATATATTCACAGCCGCTAACAAATGGATGTCAACTTGTCTTGCCGAGCACGAGCTTTGCAAGAGCGATGGGACTGTCTTGCCAACGAGGTTGATTCAAGTTTCCAGCAGTCCACCTAGACTGGTGATCAGTTCCGATTTGAAGTCACGGCCACGATATCTCACGTTGTCCCATAGTTGGGGCGGTCACGATATCATCAAACTCACTTCTGCAACCCTCGATTCTTTCCAGATGGCCTTACCTGTGGACGAGCTCTCTCAAATATTCCAAGACGCCATTGAAATCGCCCGCAAGATGGGCATTGACTACTTGTGGGTTGACTCGCTCTGCATTCTTCAAGATAGTGAAACAGATTGGGAGCAGGAATCAGCACTGATGAGCTCAGTCTATGGCCAAACTTCCTGCACGATAGCTGCTTCTTCGGCTCGCCATAGTGGCGAAGGAATGTTCCGCAAACTGCCAAACTACAGCGGTGGATTTCGAGCTCGCATCACTGATGGAGGTCAGAAGAGAGTGCAAGATTTTCGAACACGGGACGTGTACAAGCGGTCAGTGCTGGAAACTCACTTGGGGTCAAGAGCTTGGGCGTTGCAGGAAAAGTTGCTGGCACCTCGAACTATGCATTTCGGGGAACGTGGTGCATTCTGGGAATGTAGGACTACACTGGCTTCTGAATACCTACCAGAGGGGATGCCAAGAGAACTGATGACCCCACTTGTCCGCCGGAACAAGTTTTTCAAGTGGTTGTATCAATGGCCAATGATAGTACGGTTGTATTCGGCTGGAAACCTGACCTTTGGCAAAGATAAGTTAACCGCATTAGCTGGCGTAGCCAGACTGGTCTTCGAAGAAACGGGTGATGAGTATTTAGCTGGTTTGTGGAAATCTCAATTTGAAGAGCAGCTTTGCTGGAGGCGATGGAAATCCGATCCGGCCGGCACACGTCCGCCGTGGCGGGCTCCTACGTGGTCGTGGGCATCAATTGATGGGGAAGTGGCGTGGATGCCATTGCAAAAAGGCAAACTGGAGACCAAATATGCGCACGTAATAGATGCCCAGACAACGAAACGTGGGATAGACCCATTCGGACAGGTCACAAGTGGAGTAGTGCGGATTGCCTGCTCCGGGATGCTTGTCGGCCACATAGCCCTCTCTCAAGATCTTCTCAAGCAGGTTCCAAAAGAGACAAGTACTAAGGTGAGGCTTTCTGGAGACACGAATAGAGAGTATTCGATTTTGCTCGATTATTTGGACGATGCTGCTCTCTCGCGCAATTTGCCTCTTTATCTTTTGCCTATTCTTGGCGGAGAGACAGGTCTAGGGAGGAGAAGAGACAAGGACTCAGATGAGTATGATAGGGAGATGATGGTTGAGGGCGTTGTGCTCCGAGCAGCTTGTGGGGGCAAAAGTGAATTCTCTCGGATCGGCGCCTTCAATTATTACAAAGGCAACTGGGTCAGCACGGCAGCATATCGCACAGGAGAAGAGCTTTATGAGCCTTTCTTGCACTTGCTACAAGAACAAGGGGCGGCTGTTGCAGAGGAAATATGTCCTCCTGAGACGGTCGAGGATCCAGGACACCCCGATCATCGCTACATAATCACGATAACGTGAACCCTGCCGAGAAGCCTTTCAGCGGTCCTATACCATAGTAATACCAGTAACAGACCTATCCACTCCCAAAAGAACTCTCAACTGCATCTTCCTCTCCTCCTGCTCATCCGCAAAGAACCCCCTCCTTAGCTGATCAAGGTAAAGCTCATAACTAGGCATATACCCCCTGACAAACGCAACAACAGCCTCATCACTCATCCCCTCCCCCTTCACCTTGATAAGCGCATTCTCCTGCTCGATCCGCCAGCGATACACATTCCTCAAATCCTCAGTATCGAGATGGATCAAGGCGTCGAAAAACCGCGGACCCATGAACGCCTCACGATACCCCCTCAAATTCTCATTAACCGCCAATAAAGACTCTAGGGAATGATCCGCCAGCGTCGTTATTGAGACATTCCCTTCCCCTTCTTGATCATCCTCTCTCCCACCATCTTCCGTCCGACGTCTCACCGCTTCCTCCCATTTCCGCGTCAAGATGGAAGAAGGCAGAGGCTGAAATCCGACACACCACCCCTCAAAAATAACAACATCAATCGGCGTGCTCGTCGTATCGAGTTTCTCCCATTTGTCACGAGGAACTCTATCCCCCTCGCCCCCAAATCGACTCTTATCGAACGATGGCAACAACAATGGATCCTTCCGCTCCCTCACCGCATCGAAAAACCAGCATGCCAGTTCGACATCGTGGGACCCGGGTTGGCCTCGTGTTTTGAGTAATTTGTTGTCGGGATTTTGGTCACGGAGACGGATGAGGGAGGGGTGGGGGAGGTAGAGATCGTCTAGGGAGAGGACGATTGTTTTTAGGTTGTGGGTTTGGGTTAGGGTTTTGGATAGCTTTGAGGCCCATGTTGATTTTCCGCTTCCTTGGAGGCCGGTTAGGGCGAGGAGGTAGGGGGATTTTCTTGGGGACGTGTTTTTGTGGGCGGTTAATTGAGGGAGGAGGTTTGTAAGGGCTGCGTTTATGGCGGAGTCGATTGTTGTCATCGTGGTTTGGAAGTGTTTGATTCAGGCATGGGGATAAGGGTGTATTTATGTTGGATATTTCAGGATTGTGTAGCTATTTGTTGTTGCTTTCGTTTATAGAGCTACTGGTATAATGATTTGAGAGGGTGCAGGGGTGTTGCGGGGCGTGAATGGTCGGATGAAGACCCGCCGAGATGATGCCATTGCCGTGTTCGAAATCGAGCCACTATTATCAGCGTCGTTCTCAATGGCTGTGCCTTTTCTTTTCACTGGAGTTGTCGACAACTGGAAAGACGGCAAACACTATCCTCCCTTCAATAATCTTCAGCTTTAGATCAGCCTTGCTCATTTCAATTGTCCCGGATTTTACAACCATGTCTCCGTCAACAGTCAACCAGGTGCCAACCTACAAAATAGCCAGCATCCCGGCAGATGGTATCGGACCAGAGGTCATAGAAGCTGGAATCGAAGTACTCAAGAAGTTAAGCCACACGCTCGGGACCTTCGAGCTGGAATTTAAGAATTTTGATTGGAGTTCCGACACGTTTAAAAAGCTTGGAAAATACATTCCCGATGGCGGATTAGAAGAGCTGAAGAAGTTCGACGCGATTCTTTTTGGAGCTGTTGGCGCACCGGGTAGGTACCTTGTTACCTTAGAACCATGGGGCGTCGGGTGTATAGGATGAGTATGAGACACTGATACAAGGTTTAGATGTACCCGACCACATCTCCCTCTGGGGCCTTCGATTAGCAATCTGCCAGCCTTTCCAACAGTACGCGAATGTGCGTCCTACAAAAGTCTTCAGAGGCACACAATCTCCCCTACGCAACTGCAAACCTGGCGATCTTGATTGGGTCATCGTCAGAGAGAATTCAGAAGGTGAATATGCCGGTCAGGGAGGACGATCGCACATCGGTAAGCCTTGGGAGATAGCCACTGAGGTATCTATCTTTAGTCGTCACGGTATTGAGCGTATCATGCGATTTGCTTTTGAAATCGCACAGAAGCGACCACGAAAGAAATTGACCGTGGTAACGAAGAGTAATGCGCAGAGGAATGGGATGGTGTTGTGGGATGAGGTTGCGAAGGATGTAGCGAAAGGGTTTCCAGACGTTGCTGTGGATAAAATGCTGGTGGATGCTATGACTGTGCGCATGACGTTGCACCCGGACTCCATTGACACCATCGTGGCGACAAATCTAGTCAGTCGAATCTTAGAATCCCAGAGGGATTTGGGCTGATGAAGTCCAGCACGCTGACATTCTATCTGATCTTGCGGCAGCCCTCGCAGGATCGATCGGGATAGCACCCACGTCCAATCTCGATCCCACTCGCGAATATCCCTCTATGTTTGAGCCTATTCATGGGTCTGCTTTCGATATTACAGGTTTGGGTGTTGCTAATCCAGTGGGGACCTTCTGGACAGCAGTTGAGATGTTGGCGTGGCTTGGTGAGGAAGAGGCAAGTCGCCAATTACTGGAATGTGTCGAGAATGTCTGTGAGCAAGGGATTTTGACGAAAGATCTGGGAGGTACGGCTAAGACGAAAGAAGTGACGGAGGCAGTATGTCGTGAGATCGAGAATAAATTGAGCAAGAAGGGGGGAGCGTAGATTCTAGAGTGGCTTGTAGTCCTCTCGTCAATTAGCAGGTCCACGTGCCTGCTACGAAGGATTCGGTTTGTGAACTGGTCATGTTCGCAAAGTTGTTGATCTTGGCTTCAGGAAGAAGTTTCAAGTTGTGGAAGTAACTACACTAACCTGGCATCATCGAGTAGCGGTGCTTCATTGACCCCCCATCTTCTACTCACTTGGACACTATCGAAACAACATCTTCGTCCTGGACCACGTGCGTCAAACCTACTCGCTGCGGTACATGTCTTGCACTCGCGCCCCAGACCAGCCCGTACTTGTAATGGTCTTTCAGCGTTCGGTGAATCTGATCGCAGACATCTTCGATGGTGGCACCATGTCGAACGATGAGAGCCTCTGAGAAGTCAGGATCGACTCCTTTCCTAATGAATTATTAGCTCACGCCAAAAAAGCTAGGGAGTTTTCCTGCAAGACGAACCGCTTTGTGTATATTCGGATTAGATTGAGCATGTCCCATGACTTGTCCACCACATCGGTCACTCCTAGATCCAGTTCGCAACTCATGACGGCTGTGTGTGGTTCCCGTGCTAGCTTGTCGAGGTGCTCCAAACTTATGCTATCGATCTTGTTGTAGACATACAGACTGTGGCCATTAGCAACAGTGCTTTTCTTTGCTGTGTGAAGTGATAGCAGACCATTTGATGTATTTCCTGTGATCCTTCATGATTACGTCGATCAATTGGTCCACTGTTGCATCTTCGTCTCGTACAAGAACTTCAGCGTTCAGGATTTTGTAGTCTTTGAGAATGTTGTAAATCATCTTCTCGTCCAATTTCTTAGGCGGAGCTGCAAAGCTGATCTTCATGCCTCCAGCCTTCTTCACTTTGAGATAGATATTTGGAGGTGCACAGTTCAGCCGAATGCCCACTGCGAACAACTCAGCTTCTAGCAAAGCACGTTGCTCAGCTCGTTTAGTCGCGTCGAGAATCATCATAATCATGTCACTCGTCTACAAAAGTCAGTAAACCCCCAGCTGAAGGCATGTTTCTAACAAACCTTTGCTGCCGAGATGACCTGTCTTCCTCTTCCCTTTCCTTCAGCGGCTCCCTCAATGATACCCGGCAAATCCAAAACCTGAATTTCAGCACCACCATATTCTAAAACTCCGGGAATGGCCGTTAATGTCGTGAAAGCATATGCGGCTACTATCGATTTGGTTTTCGTGATCTTGGAAAGAAAAGTCGATTTTCCTACGGACGGAAAACCCACAAGAGCAATACGAGCGTCGCCATTCTTCTGCACGTCGAAACCTGTGCCACCAGCAGATCCAGCGCCCGGACCTGGTTCGAGAAGCTGCGCTCTATACCGGGCGAGTTTTCTGATGGGTGTAAATGAATAGTCTCCTTGAATCGGACGCGATTCCTTACCCTTTCAGCAGACCAAGATGATATTCTGGATTTCCGTTAATCCATGAAGACAACCATATTTAATTTCGATGTCGTACCTGTTGCTTTGTTTTCTGCCCAAGAGTGTTAGCACATCTGACAGAGTAGAAATAAAGTTGATAAGTCGCACTTTGGGTCTTTTTCATCTCATCCTCGATCCTGCAATCATATCAGCGAGTGACTCGGACAATCTGGTTGCTCGAATTACATACTCCTTGATTTTCTCCGTAATGTTCACCATTTTGACGGCCTCGCCTCTGGCGCACAACGAGCTCTAGTTCTCAGCTGGAAAAAGGAGGAAAGTCGAAGCCCAGCTTCAATAGAAGAAGGATTAGGAGAAGGTAGGTGAAAAGTCCCGAAAATTGTTGTTGCGAAGGGAGAATCGCAAGTCGTTCATTGAAAATGGCTGTCCAGTCACATGATCTCTGCGGCATTCCTCTTTCTATCCTTGCGACTGAAAATTGTGTTTCTCCCATTTTCCCACCTCCATGCAATCATAAAGCCACACAAACAGGATATGTAGTTTGGTTGTGGTGTCTCGTGAGATTATCGAGACAACTGGCTGCAGCTGAATTGAACTTATTCAACATCTAATTTTCTAGCCTAGAGAAATACAAAAACCACCCACCATGATCGCACTCGGCCTCGAAGGATCGGCCAACAAACTGGGAATAGGCATCATCTCCCATCCAGCTCCCGGCAAGCCACCTGTTATTCTCGCCAACCTCCGGCATACCTACCATGCCCCTCCAGGCGAAGGTTTCCTTCCGAAGGAAACGGCAAAGCATCACCGGTCATGGGTTGTGAGGCTAGTCAAGCAGTCTCTTCGACAAGCCGGCATCAAGCCCTCTCAAATCGACTGCATATGCTATACAAAAGGTCCTGGCATGGGAGCGCCCTTACAAGGTGTCTCGGTCGCTGCTAGAACCATCGCCTTGCTTTGGGGTCTCGAGGACAAGCTGATCGGTGTCAACCACTGTGTAGGACACATAGAGATGGGCAGGGCGATTACAAGAGCTAACAACCCTGTCGTCTTGTATGTCTCCGGTGGAAATACACAAGTCATCGCCTACTCGCACAACCGATATCGAATATTCGGAGAGGCTTTGGATATTGCTGTTGGCAATTGTCTGGATAGATTCGCAAGAGTGTTGGAGATTCCCAATGACCCAGCTCCAGGATACAACATCGAACAGTTGGCAAAGAAGGGGACAGAGATTGTCGACCTGCCGTACGCCGTGAAAGGCATGGACTGCAGCTTCAGCGGTATCCTAGCAACCGTCGAAGTCATGGCAAGAAATTTGGCAACATCGAAAGATGACGACCACCCCGACAGATTGCGTACAGAGGAAGGAAACCTAATCACGCCAGCCGATCTATGCTTCACACTTCAGGAGACAGTCTTTGCTATGCTAGTCGAAATCACCGAGCGGGCCATGGCACATGTCGGAGCTACCCAAGTTCTCATTGTTGGAGGTGTCGGATGCAATGAACGTCTACAACAGATGATGGGCTTGATGGCTTCTGAGCGTGGAGGTAGTGTCTACGCTACGGATGAGCGCTTCTGTATCGACAATGGCATCATGATTGCTCACGCTGGACTGCTTGCATACAGCACTGGCGTTCGAGGGAAAGTCGAAGACAGCGAGACGACACAGAGATTTCGAACTGACGAGGTGTATGTGGGATGGAGGCCAAGAGATGGCTGAGAGTCATGCACCCGATCCATGATGGACTGCAAAATTGCTTCAATCCTGTGATCGCCCCAAACCATTTCGATAATCCGGACCTGTATCAAGGTTTGCGCTACTGCGCTGCTAATTGGTCGCGAGGTTTGAGGCACGCAATTTCACTCCAATGATTTCGAGGCAGCAGTTGCCAAAGTGTCCGTACTTCGCCCACGCGTGGAATGAAAGGTCTAGGCATCCATCTGTCAACGGATCTTGTCCTTTCGAGCCGATGTCAGAGTGCTCACCGGAGTCAGACCCGAGCTGCCTTCTCAGTAGATCTGCGTGTACCTGTCATGGCGTTGAAGAACAGTCAGACCATACGTGAGAAAACGTCTGGGCAAGGGAAAAATTACAATCCCTCAGAACGACGGGTGAGCACTTCGGGTGCGCCGATACCGACTCGGTGGTTAAGTCAGACACAGCAAGTAAGTCAACACTAGTTTGCCTTTCATTTCCTTCCTGATATGATGATACCATTTCAAAATTCGATTAGTCTTTAAGACAACTACATGGTTACAAAACATAGCATGCGAGCCTCTCTGATCTACCCCACTTCATACCTCATTTTAGATAACATTTGTCTGTTCTTGGGACTAATTTGTGGCTAGGAAAGACATTCTTGCTCATCAAGTCTCCATACGGTACGTAAGCCATGAGGAACACAAAGTTCGAGCAAAAGTGTGTAAGCTCACCATCGCTGCAAGCTTCAGGAAGGTAAAGACAATATCATGAATAATGCTGTTTGAATAATTTAAGAGTTTCTCGCCTACTTTCTGCTTAAAATTAAGCTGCATCCTTACGCACCGTCTGCCAGTCTACACACTGTCCCTCAATCACCGCCGTCAAAATAAAATTCGCTTATATTACTCTCTGTGACTCCCCAGACACCAATACACTAGAGTCACGGCATTCCCCCGACTGCCTGGTCAAGATTGTAGAACCATTGCCTAAAAGTAGGAAAATGAAATGGACATCCTGGCTAACCTGTCCTCCTCATTAGCCTAAGTCAAAAATGAAGCGCTGGCTTCAGGCCTCGTCACAAGCCTCCACACGAGATGGAAACTCCAATCATCGCAAGCGCTGGCCTGTAGTCATTAAGCAGACATACACAACGACGATCAAAACCTGATACTCCCAGATCACCGGTCCTGCCCTACGTCGTCGTCCTTGACGAGCGGCAAGTCTATCGTTCCTGTCACCATTGCTTGAGACGGAGCCGTTTGACTCTGCGTCTGAGGCGGCCTCGTTCTCTTGCTCGTAGGAAAGCTGATCGTCATAGTCGATGTCCCATTCGTTGGGATCGGATGGGTAGTTTGGATATCGTGGGTAGCGCGGGTTGGACATCGTGATGGGGTTTAGGGAGTTGGTTGATGGGTGATTGTTTGGGAGGTTGCTGGATAGTATGGTCTGGTGTGAGTGTGTTTGTGGTTGTTGTTGTTGTTGTTGTTGTTGTCAGTGAAGAGATGAAGGAGTGGATGAGGGCTTGGAGAGCAGTGGTATGCCTTCCTTATATAATGTGGTCTAGACATAGTCAGTCATAGGCACATATGATTCCGAGCTTCATACCTGCATTCCATCTCGTTGTCTTCTATGATGTGAGCAGCGCTGGAGGCGATGCCAGAGAGTGCGAGATGTCTGTGATGATGATCTGAGTCTTTCCTGTAAATCTGGGTGTAGGCTTTATTAATGATGTGGAGAGTTGAAGAATGCAATGTTGCTTCTTGCGCGATGAGTGGTGTCTGGTTGGCTGTTTTCTGGTCACTAACATCTTAAACAGCACTGCGGGTTTACTACTTCTAAGTTCTGTGGCCCCCTAAGTAAATCTCAACTGACTCTGCATCTTCAATACAAAAACAATGACAGCAGGTTACTGGCGAATTATCTAGTTAGACATTTATCGCCTTTGATCCCAAGTTGATGAGGTTTAGATATGAAGAGAATATCATAGTACCCGGACACCGGGAGGCACTGAATGAGTAAAGCTACTGTGGCAGTATGAGTGAGGTGGGAGTGGGATTATTGAGGTCAGGCTCGTCGGTCAGTCCTTGACTTCGTGATTGGACTTGCGTGATATAAGTGACATTACCACCTTACATTGTCTCATTAGTCCATTACTTCGCGGAATCATTTGAGATATCTAGAGAAGTCGTAATGGTAAGCGGTGGGGATGACTAAGTAAATGAAGCTTGTGATGTTGCAAAGGAAGGAGCGCATCCAAAGCGTCTCTCCTTTGAGCTCGCTTTTCTCAAAGCAACGACGCTCCTATTGTATTTGGAATAAGCCAGATCCGGGCATACTTGCTCCGGGCACGATTTTCATCGTTTGATGGTAAGTAGTATCAACGCCAGAGTCAGAGTCACAGCCTTGCCGGAACACGGCAAAGTTCTACCACGTCGAACAAACACGCGGAAGCTGTCATCTATTTTGGTCTAGAGGCGGATAGGAGATTTTCTCAAGGCGAGAGTTCAGCGGGTAGCTGTCACACACCTCGCTAATTTTCCCGTGTACGCGCTGTGTCCAGCACGTCATCTGACTCTGTCTTGTATTGTCAGTGAAAAAAGATTGTGGGGAGATAAGGTGGTGTTGAGTCACCATGGGAAGGTTTCTTCTTGGGAGACATATACTGTCTAGGTCGTCGCAGAGTGGGAATGCTCAAAAAGCGCCTGATGTCACAGCGGCATCGTCTCTCGCTATAGTACTGGAGGAAGCTGCACGTTATATAGCGTCCCTCTGAATACGCGTTTTAAGTAGAAGATTGTTGGCGTGGATAGCATTTGGCTAATCAGGTGTTGCAAGGCAATATTCAATTGAGAGAGATGGGGTGAACTACTTTCGATCAGCTGGAGGGACATGAAGGCCTGCCCACGCGATCCAGTGGTTGTCATCCGGAGGGATTGGGCTCCTTGATGTCCGTGAAGTTAGCAGTGGTCAATCTTGGACCATGCACATCCAAGGACTGATGGTCGTACCAGTTTGGGGCGCGAAAGTGACACTGCTTACCCGCTTCAGTGGCCGAGCAGTCTGGCCAATGTGTTTTAAGGGCAGAGTTGTACAGACAGCTGTCGCCTTCTCGCCTAACTTCCTGCTCTCGTTCGCTGACTTGTGCTGATGTACGTTGTAACACCATCGACAATTGTGACGACGATGGATGGGTTGCTGGAGGTGATGAGGAAGTGCCATATTCCAGTGTGATTATCAGTATCACATATGCTATCCGTCTCTTGAACGTCGTTCGTAAAGTGTACGCCAAAGCCGGCAAGCAACAATCAGTGCTCCCATTGAAAACTTCTCGATGGAGTGACTATCGAATTTCAGCTCGGTTTCAGTGTTGTCTTCGTTCCCACCCCCAGGAAAACAGGAATAACAGCTCTGCACGCGGACGTTCCCTCTGCACGAGAGATCGTAAACAGTCATTACTCCTTCACTACTTCTTTACGTCAGCAACGCGACGGGTCACTGAAAGCAAAATATCTAACCTCCACCCTCACTGAACTGCAATGCTTCCTTGCTGAGCATCGCATTCTTACACGATACAATGCCTGCCCTTCCGCACCTCGGACACGCGCCAGCAGAGGCACTTACTAGCATTAATTCGACCGGCACGTCTTTCCCATGGAATGGCCTTCCTCCGCCCGCCACAGTTCCAGACACTGCTGCAGAATACTCAGCAGTGGACAGAAATGTGCTATTCCGCACCGGCTTCACCGTGATCTCCCTAACCTGCATGGTGATCTTGGCCTTGATGCTAGGTAAGCTGCGGCCGATCAATATTAGATGAGAGTGTTGTTTACATATTGACGACCGCCTAGGATCTCGCGCGAAGCATCTGGGAATCAACAACTTCAAGTCCATGAGCTTCATGCGCTTCCTCGTCATCAGTCTCTACTTGACGGCTATGATGTTTGTGGGCACCGCCGCCATCTTTGAATCAGTCGGATCAAATCAAGCAGCCGTCTGCATCGTGGGCAGCTATTTCTGTCTTGCCTTCTACATCCTCAACAAGGGTGTGATGTACATGTTCTTGGTTGAGCGCGCTCACTCAATTCGTGCGCCGTACACGAGTCGGCTCAAAGACAAGGTCTGGTGCTTCTGGCAGCTCATGACCGGCATTGGGTTCCTTGTGATCGTGCTCACCGCTTTCATGTATCCGCACACAAGGCTGGTGGTCGACAGATGCCAGATGGGTCTGCCAATGGCTGTCAGCGTCTCACTTTTGCTCTTCGATACGTTCATTAACTTCACACTCACCGCCGTCTTCATATGGCTCGTTCGTCCGCTGCTGGCTTTCCGTGGCACCAGCAATCCAGACTCCAAGTCCTACTTTCGCCACAAGCTCAAGAACAGTTTCAGCACTCTCCGTGCGCGCATTCCTGTAACTCTGACAAGCACAGGCGGGCCGTATCATCAGGAGCTCACCCGATCCGTTGCTACTCGAGTGGAAAGGCTCGTCTGGAAGACACTTGTAGGCACTATTCTCATTGTTCTGCCGACAATTGCAAACATGGTGTCCTTGACCGTGATGGGAGGCAGAGAACATGCGTGGATATGCTACGCGGTCTGCACGGCAGACATCACTTTCTCTGTCTGCGTCATTCACTGGCTCACCGTGGATCCACTCGAGGTTGACAGCCGTCCCACCGCCACACCTGTGCCTCCTTCGAGACTTTCACGACCCAGCGTCGGATCACCCGACCAGCCCTTACGAAGCTCATCTACGACCCCCGAGAAATCGTTGCGAAGTTCATCTACAACCCCCGAGATGTCGGTTCCAGTCAAAAACTGATAGAAAGGCACTACTGGCGTTCGGCGTTTTTCCGCAAGGGGCCTTGGCATAGCACGCATCACTAGAGGCGCATATAAAATTTGGGATTCGAAACCGCATCATGAATGCAGATGGCATCTACCTTTCTTTGCTCTGTGGTGGCTCTGTACCTCTGCTTGATCGCTCTTTCTGCTCGTTTTTCAATTGAATACCATGGAATGATACACACGGGTCGCATGGGACACACAGGATTATCATCATGGGATGGAGTTTGTGTGGATTTGATATGGCCGGCAAGTTCGATATAAGGACTGGCACAATGTGGATGAACACGTTGTGTACATCTAATGCATCATTACGCGTCTTGCTGGCGGGCGTTGCATAGTTAGATAGATGAGTTCTTGAGGACGAAGAACGTACTTACATGATTCCATCACTTCACGGCAATGCGACCACGGACAGTATCAACCACATATTCCAGGCATTCAAGTCTGATCCAGGTGGCCAACACTGCATTCTAAAACTATCATGATGACTGCTAGGTTCAGGTTTCTTTATTCAATCTTCGCGCCCAGGAATCAAAAATACTCATCCGAATCTCCCTCCTCCATGATCGTCTGATGACTCGACAACAACCCCTTCCTCGCCCACCTCTCGCCCCTGCCTGCCCCATTCGTCGGCGATTGCGTCATCGTAGGCGATAGACTCGGACTCGTCAGACTGCGTGGCGAAAGCATCGAGGCCGAGAGTTCGTCGAGGTTGAGGTCGGTGAGGGGGAGACGGTTCAGATCGGTCAGGGGCAACTTTCTCAGGTCCTTTGATTTTGCTCTTTTGGAGGCGCGGTATTGGGATAGGCTTCTCTTTGCGGGTTTGGCGATTTGTCTTGTGGTTGTGGAGGTTTGGGAGGGCGAGAGGTTGAGGAGGGCTGTTAGGAGGGTTTTTGTTAGGTAGAGGGTTAGGCCTGTTGCGAGGCCTAGGATGGCGGCTGTGGAGAGGTAGATGTAGAGGGTCTGGGACATGATGTTAGCAGGGTGTAAGTGGAAAGGAATGGGGAGAGTGAAGAGAGCCATGAATCGCCTTTTGGCTGGCAAGGCTGAGATGGGACGATTTCAGGGGTAAGGTGGTAGATATTGTATACACGTGATCAAGTTGTGTAGAAAGGAGCAAATGGAATGAAATACATACCTCTATGACACTTCCTGGGAGCTTATGAGCTGGGTAGGCCATGGCGGAGGCGAAGAACTGTCCGATGTAGAGGAACGGCAGGGCGAGGACGTAGAGGAGGTACCAGACAGGCCTAAGCGGATAGGTGATCCATTGGAGAGCTGTAAGGAGGGCATAGAAGAAGTAGTAGATGAAGTCTAGGATGATCTCGAGATATGGATTCATGATGGCGGCTGACGTGGTACGAAGCAAGAGATGCTACGGTATGATGCCTAGGTAGCACAGGCGTTCAGTTTGTGGAGGTCGATGTCGATGACAATCTATCGTACATACCATGCTCCTGCAGCGGGGATATTTGCTGGGCGGATGAATCCTCAGAGATAGCACAAAGGCTGCACTGTAAAGCCCATTGATCGCGAGTTGACCGTCAAGACCGTTTGAGTCGTGTATTGAGTATTAATTCTTGGACCTGATGGGCAACGCTCCTAGTTCTCCACAATATGACTCCGGCAAGTCCACCGCAGCACGCTCTACCAACAAAGCAACCGCCCGGCCTTCTGTGGCCTTAGACAGCGTAACAGCCGCGACTTCACACAACTCCGCGCGGCCGACCTTCTCGGCGAGAGACTCTGCACGCTCAATCTACACCAGAAGCAAAGCTGGAAACACCGCATCAACACCCATCCCTCCCGATATCATGGGCAACCAGGAGTCGAGACAGGCTCACGACAAGAAATCCGCCCCCATACCCTACAGGCCTCCGCAGACAAAGGCAAAGCCCATCAATGTCCCAGCAGACAAACAGCATCAGCACACCACGACCGTCCACGATCTCCCCTCCTCCCCACCACCACTACCATCACCACCAGTGCAACAACAACGACCGCAATCCCCACCACCACCACCACCACCACCACCACGAGAGGAGCAGCCAATGCCCTTCGATGCCGAATCCTACAACATGAACACAAGCGCCCTGAGTCGCCCGCCGCGCCTGCCGCTGCCGATAGAGGAAGAGGACTACACTCCTGGCTCGCCCATAATATCACCGGCAGATGTCTCTGGAGTCGTGGGACCAATTGAGCCATTGGACGAGACAGCCGGCTTGCCACGCAGGTCGTCAGTACTTAGCAGTACTACCTTGGACGACGATGATCTGGGAGACGACCTGGGATCGTTGGAGGGCGGTCCACACGTACCAGTACCCACGCTGCTGGAATGGAGAGAGCCGGGCGATAAGGTCTATGTCACGGGTACTTTCGCTGGATGGGACCGGAAATTCAGGCTGCACAAGAAGTATGTCCCCTGTCCCCAAGCGTATGCACAAGTCCAGATGCGAGTTTCTCGAGCTGTCTCGGACTTTTGGCTATCCCGCAGGGTCTGAACCAATGAACGCCGTGCTCCAGCACTCCATCTCCTCATCAGCTTCGACCAGTCCGATGTCCCATTTACCTCGCAGCAGGCAGAGGCTGGGCGCAGGCGCGACCCACTTCCAACTCTGTACGGTAAGAGTCGCTAACATCATGACTATAGTGGACCGAGCCAACATCCAGGAGCGCTTTCTGCCATAATCAACCTTCAACCTGGCACGCATCATGTGCGCTTCATTGTCGACAATGACATGAAACTCTCCAAATACATGCCCACCGCCGTCGATTTCACCAACTTTCTCGTAAACTACATCGAGGTCGGTCCCGAGGATATTCAAGCACCGACAGCCGCACTGGATAACATTCAACTTGATGGCAAAGCCCCGCCTGCAACGCAGCCGAAGCCAATCGCAGGAGCGACTGCTCCTGATTCGCAGGTCCCGGCAGACTTAGCGCAGATACCTCCAGAGGCTCAAGCAACGCAAGAACAAAAGGATGCTGCAGCGAAGGCAGCAGAAGAGCCAAAGGATGCTCTTGCGGAGCAGCTCATCAAGGGCCAATCTCTCCCACCTACTGAACCAAAGTCGTACCACCGCAAGATCCCGAAATATCTTCCCGATGTCGATGCGCAGGACGACGAAACCATTGCCAGGATTACTCCGTTGCTTAACACCTTGCCGCATCCCCCAACATTACCCATGTTCCTGGCAAAGAGTATTCTGAATGGGAATCCACCGATGAGAGATGATGCCAGTGTGCTTATTCTACCGAACCATACTGTGCTGAATCATCTTGCGACGAGCAGTATACGGAACGGTGTCTTGGCTACCAGCGGTACCACAAGGTACAAACAGAAGGTATGTTTTTGCTGGGCTCTTTCTCTCTTTCAAAGCTAATCATTCAGTTCCTCACGACGATCATGTACAAACCGACCGGTCGAGATTGAGATAAAAGACTTCCCACGGTTCCGTTCCTCAACGACGGAAAGCCGTATGAGACATGAGTACATGCGCGGGAGCTCGCTTGGCCATTCGGACCGAAACCCATCACGAACGTCCTAGGACACACAGGCAAAGCTGCAAGGGGCTTTGTAATGATGATAATGATACTTAGAACAGTTTCTTTGAACTCACAGCATACTAGCGAGCCAGGTTTAGTCGGAAGAGGGAGATATCCTCCCACGAGATGCATACGGTAATGCTTGCGGTGATGATTGAATGCCTGGAAGTGGAAGCGAGCATGCAATGATATAGATGAAATGTGGGACTCGATATGGACCAGTCATAGGCTTACGGCCCATTGACAGTATTCATAATCCTGACAGATACCCATAAGGATAGAGGGTGGGTAGATGTGAATAACAGCTTTACTGTTGTGGTGTGGGTATCCCTACAAAGTTTCCTTGCAAGTCGAAGGGTTTGACACATAATCAAGGGCCATTTTTCGGATCCAATTACGGCTTTACGGTGTTGCAATCTTGAAAAGCGATACCATAAGCTTCTAGGATTTCTTCTATCAGTCCTAGGCTTGTGAGTTTCGTTCAATTGTGACTCATCTCGAAGCAGGAACTTGCTGGATGTAGCCTAAGATATCCGTTCGCACGGATAGGTACTGCGAAAGCCAAAACAGGTCCGATACTTCATCATACATTCAGAAGCATCTCCACTATCCACCATCATTTCCCGTGTTCATCCTGACATTCATTACACAAGGACCCTACCTTGCCCCGAGCCCTCACGACCGACTCTTCCGAAGCTCGCTCTGAGCAGCGCTCGTAGGACCGCCCTTCACCCTCTCCCCACCTGTGATTTTCTTCTCGCCCTCGGTAATATCATGAAGTGCCTCGCTGTTGATTGGTTGGTTTGCGTGTTTCTGGGCTTGAGCTGTTGGACCGCCTTTCACCGGTCCGTCGGAGCCTGTGATTTGTTTTTCCTTCTCGGTGATTTTGGATATTGTGCTGCTGTTGAGGGTGCCGGAGGGGGATTGGTTGGATGATGGTGTTGATGATGGGGATGTTGGGGAGAATTGGGTGGACTGATCGGGTGTTAGTGACTATAGCATCGGTGATGATGTCTTTCTTTCTTTCCCTCTTGTTGTAAAAGGAAGGCTTTATTTACCTTGGTCAAGATACTCTGTGCCGTTGACGTCGGGCCGCCCTTTGCCCTTTCACCGTCCGTGACTTTCTTCTCGCCCTCGGTAATGTCGTGTAGGGCTTGGCTTGTAATCGGTTCATTGGCATGTTTCTGTGCCTGTGCGGTTGGGCCCCCCTTGACGGGTTCATCCTGTCCTGTAATCTTCTTCTCGGCATCTGTGATTTTGCTCAGGTTGTCTGATGTCAGGTTGGCTGCCATGCTTGCTGGGCGGACTGAAAAGCATCGTTGTGTTGGTCGTGCGAGGCTGAATCGGGGAGGTGATGGTTTGAGGGCGCGGTGGGTGAGGAAAGACATGATGATATGTTCATGCTATGAAATGCAATTGATGGGTTGTTTTTTGGTTTATGAAGAGGGTCTTGAATTCTTTTGGTGACTAAGTGGTCAAGATGTAAGTCCATGACGGCTGCTATTCTGCTATGGAGCTTTGACTCTGATCTTGTGCGAGCGAGGATCTGATGGGAGGCTCCTGATCGAGGATTTTTTGGGGATTGTTTACATCAGCTTGACGTGTTGATTCGAAAGTCGCGCTGTAGGGAATTCGCCTACACGTCATCACTGGACCAGACGACTGGTCCGTGTTGAGGAAAAGATTAGATTAGATTAGATGTTCGGCCACTATCTCTCCTCTCTAGGTCAGAAATTTTCACTGCCTTATCCAATTACACTTCATCCAGCCGATATGGCAAAATCTCTCCGAAAGGGCAATTCCACTACAATAATGTAGTGTGTCTGGAGACCTTTCCATTCGCTATTAGTTTCTCATTTCCGTGATCTTATACCAATCCCCGCCTCGCGATGAACGAAGCAAGGAAAAGCCCAGGACACAAAAAACGTTTACAGTACCGCATGTCTTGTATGGTGTTCCATCTGCTAGACACCTTCACGACGAGATGTCGAAGTCACAATACGTGGCAGAAGAGCAGAGCAGAAGGATGAGTCCTGACCTAGTATCAATATGTCTCGATGAACAGTCCTAGCTCACGAACGGTGTTGTAGGCAAATCAATCGAAGTTAGGGCAACACTGTAGACCAGATTGATCAATTATGGCATGTAAAATCAATTATAGCTTCGGGTGCTTGGAACGACCCGATAACTTGAACAAATGAAATCCGTTCATACGTAACTCATTTGGGGCCTTCTATAACTTAGATAACCACACGATTTTTATACCAAGTATTGTTATCATATACCATTCATCAAGCTATAGTTCAACCGATGAACCTCATAAAAAGGATGCACTCAAATCTCGGGGGGAAAAGGAGGAAGTGAAACGCCCGGGAAAGGCAGCAAGATCATTACGCAAATGTGATTATCTAGCGATGATAGATCAGCCTTAGCATCGACGTTTCAAATACCACCGCAACTAATCACCAGACTCACACGATCAGAAGGGTGAAACATCAAGGAGTGGAGTTCCTCAATTACCAAGCCGTGCAATAGAAACGATCAAAAAAATGTTTTCGGTTGATTCCGATAGCAGATCCAATAGAGCATGGCCATAGCCCACATAATTCCACACCAGAACGGCAATTTGTTCTCCTCGCTCAGATCAGTGACCGTACTTGCACACTCCCGAATCCATACATTCCCACAACCACCCTATACATATGCAAGAACCAAGTGAGCAAGGCAAGCCATGACACTCAATCTCGCATTCCCACTTCCAAATCCCAATCCCTATCTACAGGACCCCCAACTCCCCGTCTCCTCCCCTCATCCCCAAGCTTCTCGTGCTTAAGCCCAGGATTCAGCAATAAATTCCATCCACACCACACCAATTCATTCCTCGTCGCCTTGCACTTCGCCAGCGTAGGGTTCCATCTATTCCTCAAAGCGAACAGCCGCGCTTCATCAAGAATAGAAGTAGAGATTTGCTGGCCACAAGCTGTAGTTCGTTCTTCGGAAGCCAGCAATTTAGAGACACATGGTTGGAGCGAGGAGAACTCGATGTTCCCGCTTTCCAAAAGGTACCTCACCATTCCCCGTGGATCGTGTAGTTCGGGCACGAGTATCGATTCGCCCGTGTAGATCGTGCCGTCGGGCCCGCGGATACCTTGGGAGGAGCGGGTGGTGCGGGCGAGGGTTGTGATTACGCTGCCCTTGATATCAGGGGTGTCGACGTCGATGATGAGGAGGTGGGAGGGTGAAAGGGTTTTAGAGGCGCTGATGTGATCGGTTAGGAAGCTTGAGACCTCGACTCTGTTTTGCCGTGAGACGTGGTAGATGGCGGTTTGAGGAAGTGGCTGCGGTCAAGGTCAAGATATGAAACACGGTCGTGATGAATTGGGAGAAAATGCCTGAGGGTGACGTACCTCAAGTGGTAGATTTGGAGTCGCGAATTCAGTGGCCGATTCGTCAGGAGGTGTGCATGTTGATGAAATCGAAGAACCGATATCAAAGTAATCAATCTTCTCGCCATTCCATCCTTCTGGAGAATATGTTGGAGAACCCCTCTGAGCGGTAGTCGACCACAGCGCTGCATCCGCATCTTGTTCAAAACTTCTAGGGATACACAGAGAAGGCTGAGAGGGTTCTCTTTTTCGCAAAGGGAAAACGTCATCCATGCAGCGGTTGGCGCGAAGAGGATTAGGTTTCTGAGGCACATTATCAGCATACCTTTCCAGACTGCGTAAAACATTCAATGATACAGTAGGGTAGCTAGCTTCCTTGGACAAGATCTGCCCGTACCTGTTCTGCCTCTCGGTAGCCCCGAGCTGCTACCAGCATGTCATCGCTAGATTTGGAGACTCCCCGCCCACCAAAAGATCTGTAGAGTGGCGCGTCCTCTAGCTCAGCAAATTCCAGTGCCAAGGCAACATTTTCGACTGTGTTCTCCTCCTGGTGAGTTGCGAAGAGAAAGCTTGACCCTTGCAAATCCTCATTGCTGAAACCGGTGAGAGGACTAATCTGCAATGAACTTTTCTTACCGGAGAACGTGAGTGGGCTAAGCATTACAGAATCGAAATGGTCTGGAAACAGGCTGTCGATGGCCTGTCTGATGCTCCCATCTATTTTGGCGGTATGTTGAAGGTATGAAGAGATCAGATCGAGCTAAGCCACCAAAGTACAAAGCACCGAATTTGTACTGACTGAGAATCGAGAGTTGGCCATAATATATGTACACGTCGGGAGAGCTCGTGAATCATTCGCTACTCTGAGTATGTCACTGATTTGTTGATTGTGTGTGACTTTAAAGCCGCTAAAGCCATCACTCCAAATCGGCAGCGCACGGCAAGTTGGTTAAAGTGGTGAAACGAGGCGCGACTACTGGGAAAACAGGTAATCGCATGAGCAATGAACGTGACGGCCATGGCTGCGAAGGGGATTGATAGGTAAAGATCTGAGTAAAGCAGAACATGTATGTGAATATCTGGTGCAAGCAGTGGAATCTGGATATCGTTGGCAGGTCTTCCTGTTGGTCATTAGCGACTGTGACGATGGAAACGATGCCGAATGGACGCCCTTTGCTAGCCTGCGATGGCCTTGCGCATCACGAAAGTCCAATAGGTATCTCTGCGGGTGCGATTTGTGACTCTGAAGCAATGTCGATGCAATATACACCGTTCTGCCTATTGATTCTAGCAGCCATCGTTTCAAGACAGCAAAGGCCAGTAAAAGACAGCGAAGAGCATGAGAAAGAGATGGCCTACAATCTATCCAGACGAAGAATGCGCAAGCTCACGAATCCTCATCTTCCACCTCCTCCATCTCGACTTGCCTCAGATTTCGCTCCGCCCTCTGCTCCGTGTCCTTGCTACCCTCCAGCTCCTCAATCATCATATTGAACTCCGCCTCTTTCGCAGCCTCATCCGCAACTCCTTGCGCATCCCGTAGTCCAGCTTGTGTTATACTACCTTCCATCCCCACATCCTGCAACTCTCTTTCCAGCCTTGCTGCCTCCTCTTCCAAATCCGATATTCTCCCCATAGTATTGTATTGTGCCTCTTTGACCGCTTCCTCAGCCGCTTTCGCCGCATCTCTATACCCAGATTGCTCCAGCTTATCCGCCTCCTCGGGCTCTAGATATCTGTCCCCTTCGCCTTTGAGTCGCCTGATGTTCTGAGCAACACTCGACGGAACAAATTGCGACACAGCTTCCTTCCTCAAGTTCCTCGTCACCGGCGCAGACTCCAGCACGATAGGCGAGGGCTTAACAACGGGTTTAGTGGGTAACGACAGATCCGGTTCTTGACCTTGATCGAATCCACCTCTTGAACCACCGAGCGGCGTCTCATTCGCATTACGTGGATTCCTCCTCCGCGGTAACGGTGGCATGTTTTCCGTGTCCTTGGGCATGGGGATATCCTTGACATCCTCGTCCGTCTCACTGTCCTCAACCCTTTCACCATCTCTCCTCCTCTTCCCCAAAATTCCCCTTGCTCCCTCCCTTCCCTGTTCGTTCTCATAATCATCCCTTCTCTCCCTGTACTCATGAAACTTGGGTGCCTTGTCTCCGAGCGCCTCTCTCGCCTTCGTCACAGCCCTCAGATCCTTCTCCAACTGCTCCAGCATCTGCTTATCGCGCGGCCGTATACTCCCATTCTCCTCGGTCTTTTTGAGGTCATCAATTTGTTTCTGAAGACGATGAGGATTGCGGCGTGCAAGTTTTTCGTTACGTTGGACTGCGAGGTTGGCTTTTGACTTTTTGATTTGTTTCGCTTTGGAGGCTTTCAGGGCCGCGGTCGCCGGGTTGATCGATCGTTCCTTTACCATTGTGAGGTATCTTCTGAGTATGTCTCGTAGTGGGTTCCGTTTGTCCAGGGATCAAGGTGGGCTTGTTGTTGTTACGAAAGGGCCGATTGCGAAAGTAGTCGCGAAGTTGGCGGCCTCGCGTACTCGCGTCTCGCCAACTTCAACCTTCAGTTCCTAGCAAAACCTTCACCTTCGCCATTACTTGCTCGGTCCGCATCTCGGAAATGCTAGATCCCTGAATCTCTACTCGCTTAAGCAGTGATCATACACAAAGGTCAGCAAGCTCCAAGCGGGTAAGCAAGTATGAAAGCCCGAGATTTCTCTCAAGAGCAGCTCAAACAACGAATGAAACGTCAATGTCATTATTATTTTTCAAGACTTTTGCCCAATCGGAAGAGCATCATGATTGTTTCTCTACCAAAGCGGTGTGCAAGTTTAGATCAATTCGCAAAGGGAAAAAGAGATTCTCCTGAGAATCCCAAATGACCTGAATCTCAAAGTAGGTGGATTGTAGAAGTACAGATGTATTTACGTTAGGTTGGCATGGCCAAATTCAGGCGTGTTCAATCTGAGAACTGACCATCATATGAATAGCATGGCTACCGCTTTAGCACAATGATGTTTAGGCTGTAAATGGCACGTTGGATAAAAGAAATTGCAACGCATCCTCAGAGTTTGAGATTTGATTGCAGGAGAATCAGGTTCACGCGCGATTCATAGTCAACAAACGCTCTTTTGGCGGAATTAGGTGACAATACTTAAGATGCAATATTTTCATCAGTTTGATAAATATGTAGAAGGAGAGTATCACGTCACAGAAAAAGCCAGAACTTTCGAAACCAAGTGATGCTTATTGGTAGGGTATATCGTACATCAAGTAAGTAGGTGCAGGTGGTTGTAGGAAGCTACTGCATGCCAGCCCTGGAATCCTTCACCCATCGCTTCATTATGCCATCATGTCCATCAACTGAGTAGACATTCACTTCTTGCCACCAAGAGTGTCGGAGACAGACTGAGCAGCACCGGAGAGAGTGTCGCTGGCAGATTGCATCATGCCCTTGCCCTGTGGTGGAGGTCAGTCCCAGTCACAAGAGATGGGTCAGTGGATGGCACATACCTCGGACTGAGCATCATCAGCACCTCCGCGAACAGAGTCACCGGCCTTCTGGGTGGTAGACTTGGTGTCTGATGGCTGGACAGCGGCAGCGGCTTTGTCACCGAGCCCAGTGGCGGTCTCTGAGGCTTTGTCGAGGGTAGACTTTTGGCTGTCTGGAGTGAGCTTCTCCTGAGCTTGCTCGCCCATTCCTTTGCGCATAGCGTCTGGTGGAGCTGTCAGTACTTGAAGCCAGGTCGACAGCTGTGACTGTGTGAGATGCTTACCAGACATGTTGTTTGAGTTGGTGGTTGTTGGGGTTGGTTTGAGTGTGGAGTGTGTGGTTGAAGTGGATTGAGATTGTGGGATTGTTGTTGTTGATGGGAGGCAAATGGCAGAAGACGAGTCCCGTTAAGTACTGCTTCCTAGGCTTGGACTCTCGTTCGTCGTGCCTTCCCAAAGATTGAGGACACAGCCTAACCTGACGTCATTACGCCAGCCTTGTCCTTCAGGAAGCGGGGCCAGATGGAACAATCGGACAGAACATCGCTTACCATCGCAGCTTCCAACTTTTTCACCACCAAATGACCAGAATGACCGCTTCGGTCGTAATGGCCCCTCTTCACTCTCCATCCACAACAAGAGGCATGTGCCGATGACAGTCCAGCTCCACAGCCCCTCCAGCTTCCTGATTCGTGAGATGTGACCTGGAGCTTGCCAACGACGTCAGTCTTGATAATTTTGCGTCAAGAGGATTTATCACATGCGCTTTATCTTGAACATGGGCAAGTACAGAAGTGGTTGGGGATGCAGATGGGAAACTTTCAAACTGCGTCATTTCCATGCGGTAGGTGGCGAAACCTCGTATATGCAGAGCAAGAGAATAGTCTGGGGGCAATAATGAGTACATACGCGCCAATTGCAGACGATGTGTTGATTGGCAAAACGGCTTCATTAGCCGGAGAAACCGTTTCTTGCACCTGGAGTCGATTTCGTTAGGTGGACTCGACGATGACTTTTGGCAAAGCTGAAAGTCACATTATCCGAGTTTCGTGAAGGTAATACTTACTGCACATCTGGTGATGCTCTGCTCTTTGTTCTTGAATACACATATCTGCAAAGTATGGGTTCGTGTAATCATCATGGGAGAACTTGATACGAAGTCGGGTGCTGTGTCCAGGCTGCTGAATATAGGTACTCATCAGACGACTCCCTCGGACCCATGGTCTCATCAAACAAACAAGCTAGGTACCAGTTCCATGGGCCTCATATAGTCATTCTTCAGTCAATCTGCAAGCCGAACGCCATTCCCATGCCAATCTGCAAATTCATCAAGTCGTAAAATTGTTCAACTTACCGCTCCGAACATTGAAAACGAGCGCACTCGCTGATCCATGAGATAAAGAGGGTGATAAGGTGTTAGCAGAGCCGAAATCGAGTGGTGAGTGTGAAATGACTGCAGAGAGCAAACGGGTTGAGGTGAGCTGTGTAGGGGCTAGTCTGCGCATGCGCCCTGGGCAATAGTCGATCAAGCGATTGTGCTCGTAGTAGAGACGGTATCAGGTCCAGGAGATGGAGTGAGGAGGGCAACTCAGCTTGCTTGGCCGCCTCAACCTTCGCCAACTACGGTAGGAGACATGGTTGTCCAGTCTGTGGCCTGAGGCGGGGCTGGTGATGGAAAAGAGTAAGTAGTGAGTGATCATTGTTGAGAAGGAATAGACCAGCAGAAGCACTTCAGGTTGAGATACTGACCTGGACACATTGCTATCTGCTGATATACAGAGACGCATCGAAGTAGTCCGTTGGGTCGAACGAATTGCCTACTTTGAGTTGATTGAGAGTCCATTATTCTGCTCTCATTGAGAAATGCTGTATAGGTATCGTAGGCAGTTCATTAGTTCCTGTCCGTTGAAGACCAAGCACTGATGTCATGGCAAATCCAATCCGAGATCAGAACTGATCAGATTCTGGCGCCAAATCCAGTGGGAACACCACAAATATCATCGAACTCGATCCTTAGTAGAGAAACTTCATGATGAACAACATTGTTCGCTTCTAAAGAAGATATAGCAAACTGACACCGCTGCTGTAGTATCTCCGAGAATTGTGGCTTGCAAAATTGCCAAGCTACCAAAGTCAGCACTTTTTCAAGTTGCTAAGATATCTTGGCGCTCTAAACGCACAAGCAAAATGAAAATTGAGCGGGGACTTGATTGAACGAATTGTAAATTCAATGTATGAGAAATTTTTTCGCATGCAACGCCATTGCACAAGTTCGGCAGGTTTAGCAGTCGCGTGTGCGCCCACTCAAGACAAAGAGGTCCATAGCAGCAGAGCACGAGCCTCCCAGCTTGTTCGTGGTTCGAAAAGTTGAACCCAGGTGATCATTTTTACAAAGTTTGTGAAAGGAAACCTGTTGCATCAATGTGGCGAATGCCCCGACACTGCCCTTCTAACCTGTACAGAGAATTAAGAAAAAGGTGGGCATCCAGATCATGCGTAGCTCTAAACAAAAGAACATACCTCTTTGAAACAGGGGCCTAGAGAAAAGGAATTGATGATACCCAACTCAACGTCCAACACGTCATGTGATGATAGCATTGCCTCCACATAGAGAATCCGTCTCGAGTCATCGCATAGGTTGTTGACAAGGCACTTCTTACTCGAGAAATGGCGTGAGCGTAGGATCCGCTTCCAGTCAAAATTAGTTGTATCCACCAACTCCACCTCCCATGAAACATGACACAGGTCGTGGGATGTCTGACGCCAACAACGAAGGTTTTTGACAAGGAAACCTGTAAACCCAGCTGACCATCGTGTGTTCTTCTTGTTCTTCATGCTCCTCTTTCCTGGGCGCTAAGCCTCAAAGTGGAGGATGCTTCGGCCGAGTCCGGTAGCAATCCCGGTCAAGAGAAGCGACATCTCTACACAGTATGCGTCGGGCGACCGATCTGAGCTCATCGGATGTTGCAGTGGAGCATCTGGGACGTGAGGGACGGGGAAGTCCGTGGCGCTTTTTGCAAAGGACGCGCCTGCAGCCGGATCACATGGGCCAAACCCAGGCGGTTGGCATCCCATAACGCAAGTCCATCGGCATTTGTCGAGCTCGAAGTTACACCAGAAGGTTGACAGGTCTTCTAGTACCGCAGATCCGATCTGATAGCCGCGATTTGCCAGCCTTGTGTTGCAAGATGGAAATGTCAAGATGCGTCCCGGGATTCTCTCCGGTTTGTCGCTTGACTGAACCTAGCTGTCCTCTTTTTGCGGTGGTTTGTCCATTTGGTCGGCGAGGTTATATGCTGATCAAATATGCATCGTAGTTGCAGGCGACATGTCTCGGGGTAGGCTCCGTGGTGAATGGGCAGCCTTGGAGGTTAAGAGTTCGCTGGATATAGGTGTTGAATCAGTGTTGAACCAGTCCGAAGATGCCCTCTGCTCAGGTAGCGTTTCGAGTACAGTTGCCTATCCCAGATGATACTCCAGCCTACGGAGTACTAGTATCGCCATCGCCCGACTTCCACCAGTAGCGTGTCTAGTCCAGGGTGCCGCTGCACGTTGAGGGTCGGTCTCTAGGAATGTTCCGGCCAAGTGGGAGAGATGGGGGAGATCTTCAGCACCTTCGCACCGATGCAGTAGCAAATCCGGGTTATTTTGGAGTCTTCTGGGAAGGCCCCCTTGGCAGCTTGCCTCTAAAGGCTCTAATGCCTACTTTGTGCTGGTGGCAGGGTTCGCGCCAAAATTGGGCGGCGGCCCCCCCGAGCGATGGGAGAAGGGCCTGAGGCCGGTGGGTTCAATCGATAACGTGGGCAAGATACCACAGTAGCTCAAACGACCCTCGCGACCTCACTCCCGACTACCCACCCTCGCCATTCCCTGCTACGGCCGCGCGTGCGCCTTGTGATTCGGCTTCATCACGCTCTATTGAAAAGCCGAACCGGGCTTCCGGGTCGCTGTCAGGGCCCGTCCCTAGCCATCTGTCCAGCGCGTCGAGCGACGGGCTCGAGACGACCGAATGGAGCTCCTGCGTCCTCCGCGGAGAGCCAAAGTCATCCAAATCTCCATCGCGGCGGGCCCCGAACACCCATTAGGGTCTCGCGGAATTTTGCCTCGACGTGCGATCAACGTCCCCGTTCAAAGGGGACGTCTCCGAATACGTTCAATCAGGAGCTGGTGCTGACACGTCCACGTAGGTGGCTTGTGACATCCTTAGGCTCGTCCAAAGAATGTCCATGGGCGGCGCTTGGCGCATACCTAATGCGAGCCTGTTATTTAGCCGTCGAAACTGTGTGTATCAACGCCCGTACTCTAGTGGTGATTTATGCCTCGAATCGCCGATATCGAGTCTGGCGAATGAGCGTACAGCAAGGCGCATCGAACATCTACGTAGATCGCGGATGTTACCAGGAATCGCCTGCCGAGAACCAAGACGAATCGACAGCATTGCATCCAGGGAGGTGGTCTTTAACTTCTTTTTTAGGCGAGGTGCAGATGACGAACAACCATCCTGTCGCCAATCGTTCATCCTCACACCCGAGCAGCCTGTCCTGGTCTCACCAAGCAAGGTACTTTTCCCTGTCGTCGCATTATCACGCCCAAAGTCCGTCGTATCGTGTCGGCAGCGAGTACTCAGAACAGCCTGATGGGGGTCACAGCTTGTTCGACGTTACCACAACCTCCACAAACCACGCACAGGACGAAACCGTTTCTCGAGAAGGGGCAAAGCAAATATGCACACGGGCAATCCACTTTGCTCCGGCCAATGGCAAAACTTGCAAAGACGCCTCATACAACCTGGCTGCAGATGGTCTTCTCCGGCTCGAGATTGGAGTGTGGAGGTAAAGCGTGAGCTCGAGAACCTCCATCCACAGCCCTTTCTTAGTTGTTCAAGTCCGAACTCTGTCCAGGCCCGATAAAGTACCCCATTGGACAGGGCTTTGCCACCCTCTATGCATCTCGATCCTGTCAAGGTACTATTGAAAAAATGTTGGGACCAAGTCGGAACTCTGAGCAAAAGGGACTTTAAGCCTCATCAGTCGCCACTGTTTGAGGTGCTCCCTGATATCACTCTCTAGCCACGGTAGGCTTGACACAGGCCAACGCCATGGACTTCTCCCGACGAGGAGCGTCATGGCCTTTGAAATTGCATGTCGCGTGGTTGTGGAGAAGCTTGCGCGAGAGCGGACGCCTGCTCTAAGCGGTTAATTATAACAAAAGTCCAGGGCTCGCGCCGCTGGATAGGTGGGATCCACACCCGCGAGTAAGAAATCGGATGGCCAGAGCGCTTCACGCCTACAATTATTCACGAATACGCTAACCTCTTCGCTTCCCTCCTGCCCGTTTTCAACCAAGATCCGCATGGATGCTGAATGGCATGGGTCCTATCCACGACATCGACAGGTTTCCTGCTTTAGTAATTCACATTTGCCACGACCCTTTTTCTTCACAATCCTGTCATCCAACATGCAACGCTCGGTTGTGCAGATCCCAACTTTGGCGTTTCTTTTGGCTCGCGTTGGCTTTGTCCTGTCTAGTCGGGGGGAATGCACAGCATTTGTTAAAGACTGCGACCCAGCGAATGGACCAGCGTTGACGTGAGGAAGGACATGCATCCCCGTTTAAACCATGATAACCTTGAGGAACAGTTCCCCACTCTAAAACTGTGCTTAGCTCTCATCCTAAAGAAGTCGGTTCGCCTCCTGTTATACCTACTGTTAATGAAAGGACCTCAGCCTGGCACTCTTCCGGGTTTGGTCAATTTAGTCGCCGGCTACTCCCATCAACTGTTTGTCTTAGATTCCAAGCCATTCAATTCCACTTCTTAAGTGAGTTCTCCCTCCGAGGCCGGATGCCGACATCGATTCCTTTTTCTCCAAGGATGTGCTGAACCAGCCTAGACCCACGGAGACCGCGAACATTGAGTTTACTCTGTCGCGCATCTTTCTTCTTCCTTTGGCCTTTCCGTTCCACTATTCCCTATGGCTGTGGCGACAGCACGACGAATTAGAGCAGATAGAGCCGTGAAAGACCGCATATTGCAGAGATTTGGTCACGGTCCGGCTGATGCTGTGCGCAAGATGTCATACAAACTACCATCTCAGCCGGCCGATGTGAGCGAGCAGCAAATTACAATTTCGCCAAACCGAGTAGACGGCTTTCCAATACCAGCAGCCCGAGAGTCGACTCTGAAGAAAAGAAAGGCTGCGAAAGGGAAAGGTCCAGCTGATCTTCGGCGATCGTCTTCCACTCCTCATCTTCGTGGTCCACCAAGCGGAGACTCTGATCCATTATCTCCAAACAGCGACAAGCGGCGCAACAAACTCGGGTACCACAGGACAAGCGTGGCTTGTGGTGAGTCTACTCATGGAGTCTTCAATGCCTTTGCGTTGTCCTGTTCGACTGCCTACTGACGTTTCTGTAGGACACTGCCGAAGGAGGAAGATAAGATGTCTGCTTCCATCGCCAGAAGACCACCAAGGGCGCTGCACCAATTGTATACGGTTGAAGAAGGATTGCAACTTTTATCCTGTGGACCAGGCAGGTCCACTAGAAGCGCAATCCAAGAAGAACGCAAAGAAAGAGGAGACTTTGAATGCGCACTCCAATTCTTCCCACTCCTCTCCGCGTCTCCATGGCCAATCTCAGAGAGGATCGGTATCAGAAATGCCAGGAATCGCCCAGTCTCCTCAACCGGAGTCTGAAATCGGTTCAGGATCAGAACTTCCAGGTTATGGTGGCTCGTCGGAAAATGGAGGTACAGTTGTACCGTACCTGCGCTTCAGCTGTCATTTCAAGCTAATCAGATCGATAGTTAATTATGCCGCTGTCCCTGCTCTATACTCAACGCCAGGTCCTACCTGGGGGGCACCTCCAGTTTCTATTCACCAGCCTCATTCGCAACCTAGACAGTTGCAAGATGACCCTCATTCACCCTACTGGAGTACACCGGTTACATCGACTTTCTCTAGCGAGCCTGTCTTTGGCCAGATCGATGCAGCAACGACAAACTTCGTCAATCCAAACTATTCCTACCACCAAGCACAGACCTGGGCGCCACCGAGTCGATCACTATCATACAGCGAAATACAGGGCCAAGGCCATCAGTATCCTTACAATGAAGCCCATTCGCAATTTCCCCAACATCCAGTGTCGCCAGGATATCACTTTTCTCCGCCTCATCAACTGAACCAGGCCACATTTCCTCCGCCTCCGGATCCCAGTCGTGCGATAGTAGTTCCCAATGCAGCCTGGAATCATCCACCTCCTGCACAGTCAGAATACGCACAGGGTGAGCAACATGTGCCAGTACAGTCAGTACTGCGCTCTACTTGGTATCCCCCGGCCCCCTCGTACCCAGGTGTCGATGAGAAGTCGAATCCATCGCCCCGCCCATCATCACACTACTATACAAATGTCTCGAATCCAAGATGAGCTTGTTCCACTACCCAAAGGCTTGGCTGGACCATGCGAGTCTTCGAACATCGAAAGGGGAAAGTTTGGCAAGCCTCATGACTAAGGGAATGTATAACGAGCATTAAGCTTTATGCAGAGGACTTCAGCCATGATGCACGAATTGAGTCGAGTAAACTCAGCGCCAACGGATCCGTTTATTGTATACCCAGCGTTAGCAAAGAGCGCTTTCTCGATGTCAGTCTTCTCACTTCTACACGTTTTTTCAAATGTAGAATTTGGAGCTTCGAGAGAGACGGGCAACGGTTGAGAAAAAGGGGAACGACGCTACACGGCCAGCATATCTTCAGAAGGCTTCACCAAATGTGGAAGAGGAGGCTTGCGAATGACCTGGCAAGAGTGTGCCTTGTACCTGTTTATAATGCTTCACGAATACAGCAACAATTGAGATAAATTGCGACGAAGTTGTGGCTTGTGGAACGACTTTATGTCGATGATTTTCAGCGATAATTGATTGTCTTGCATGCGCTTTGGTGGAAATGCATCGCAGGAAAAGCACCGCGAGCACAACTGGTCTAGTCAAGAACACGCCATCACTCGTGCTCATGGCCGACACCTGGCAAAGTCAAACGAACCTGGCCCACATATCCAATTACTCAGTCACCATGTTGTCTCGCTTAGTCTAGGAAGACTTATAGCATCGGCTCGGCGGTTGGCATTTCGCTGGAATGAATCACCACCCAGGCAGGACCTGCATCGACCTAGATAGCCCGGCAGCATGGACCCAATTGGGAAGTCACCCCTCAAACTTACATACGCGAAGCCAGGACAGATTTTGGAAGAGGAGCTTACCCTAACATGGCACGAATTCTGCTTCACGATTATGCTGCATATTGTGGATCGCCATGCTCAAGGCGGCGATGCAATTTTAATCGATCTTGCCAAAGAAAAAGGCAAACAATAGCAATGCTTTCAACAGGCTGATTTTCTACCCTACAACTTACAAATACCTAATGAGCCCCCAACTTACTTCAGTGACGTGTTTGGAAATTCTGATCATCCAGAAATAGCCGAATGGCTGCAGACCGGCGACGTACTAACTCATACCCGCCCATGTGGGAGTCGCAAAGCCACATGGTCGATGCCAAGGGCAATGCTGAATTTCCTGGCGCGAACACAAGTTTCAGCCATCAAGTAAGTCTGTGCTGCTGATGGCGGCGGCTACAACCCATGCCCCCCCAAGCGTTGTGAAATGGAGAACAGTGCAATCTTGTGAATGGGACAATTTTTCACCCTCGTGGCGCCAGGGGCTTCTGCAATTGCCCATGATCCAAAATTGGACGCGCACCACGCCAAGCCGGGGTCGGATCTCTAGATGGATACGAAAAAAAAAGAAAAACAAATTCCTCCCCTATGTGCTGCTTGGGCCTTCATGTGTCACGGTACGGCGCTGCCAACCTCGCCTGTTAGTCCCCGGAGCATATTTGAGCTTTGTGTTCAAGGCGTTTGTTTCAGCGTGTGGGGGTCCGGGGCCCTTGTAGATGGTGGAGATCGAACGGTGATGGATGTGGTGATTGCATTGTTGTTGTCTGTATCAGGGACCGGCTTTTACCCCGAGAATCAATTGTGGCGGGGCCCCTTGTGCATTGTGTATTCACAAGGCTGAGACATATGCATTTATGCTGTAGACTTACGTATGCCTCGTTTGGTCGATCGGTTAAGACGGCTTCGTTGTGGATAAAACTGCCAAATGTTTGTCTCTTTCGATCCTGAGAGTTCTCGGCATCTGGAACGCCGCTGGTGATACCGAGGGACGAGTTTTCATGTTGATATCTCGTAAGAATTTGGTCAGACGTTGAACAAGCAATATAGGTTTTACCACGTTTTTCGTTGTTGGAAGAAAGCAAAAGAGATCACGAGCCAACGTGATCGTCGATGGCTGGTGAGGCCGCCAGCTATAGCCACGAAGCAGTCCAAGCGGAGCCGCGGGTCCATGAGCCCACCATCTTGATGCTCGGCGTTTCATCCTCACCACCACACAGTTTTTTGGTACTTCCTATACTGCATTCGAAGCTATAAGCTCGCTTCAGCATCCCCAAAGCTTTCCGAATTTCGGCCTCGGGATCGCTTTCCTTCTGGTCATCACCAGCTCCACCCAGCAATTGTGGACCGTCATAGCAAACACCATGAATCAGGCAGCATCATCCGGACCTCTGGCCCGGCTATCCAGATTTCCTCAACAACTGCAGGAGCTTCTGGCGCTTCAAGCCCTGGTACCCGCAATGCTAGTTTCGGCGTTCTGGCGATTGATCTCTTTCATCGTTCCTCTTGGGCAGAAATTTCGTCCAGAGACAAGCATACCAGATCTTACTGGCAAAGTCATACTTGTGACTGGTGGGAATGGGGGTATTGGGCAAGAGACAGTGCTTCAGCTTGCCAAACACAAGCCTTCCAGAATCATCATCGCTGCCCGCAACGAGGAAAAGGCGTATAAGGCGATTTTAGAGATTGAGAGTGCTGCTCCAGGGGTTCAGATAACGTTCATTCCGTTGGATTTGATGTCCTTTGAGTCAATTCGAGAAGCTGTAGACGAATTCGATGCCCAATGCTCTCGTTTGGACATCTTGATCAACAACGCAGGTGAGTAGCATCTCAACAGCGCGGTAGACTTGATGACTGATAGGTTGGAGGAATCATGGCTACTCCATCTGCACTGACAAAAGAGGGCTATGAAGCTCACTTTGGTACAAATCACATTGGACATGCTCTACTCACCAAATTACTGCTACCTACACTCATCAAAACTGCTGAGCTACCTGATTCTGATGTCCGGATCATCAACGTTTCGTCAATTGCACAAAATATGGCACCGCCGGGAGGTATAATATTCAGCACAGACAAACTCTACAAACTCAATGGTTGGCGGCAATACGGACAGTCTAAGCTTGCAAATGTCCTTTTCACCAAAGGCCTTGCGAAGCGATATCCTCAGATCACCTCGGTAGCTGTACACCCTGGCTTGATCTTAACGGACCTCTATGTGGCTGCGAACAAGTCAAACTTTGTTGTCAAAATGGCGATGAACTATATCGCGCCGCTTTTCTACCAGCTGCCGCTTGAGGGCGCCTACAGTCAACTCTGGGCAGCCACAGCACCGAGAGACCAAGTTGTGAATGGCGCTTACTATCTGCCTGTTGGCAAGCCGGCAGAAGGTATCAGTTATGCTAGAGATGAAAGACTGGCGGAAAGGTTGTGGGACTGGACAGAGGAGCAATTCGAAAAGCATGGCTATCAGTAGTTGGAGTTGATCGCTGGGTCGGACTCGGACGCATTCAAATCGAGTGCTCTCACTCCACATGTCTTGTCAGCTTCCCTTGCACAATCTTCGTGTTGCGAGAGCTCAAACGCGGATCATCATTGCGGATTTACTGGCATCTTCAAAGGAGTTTGTTGACACCGTCGCACACTTTGACCAACCCCGTTCGGCCTCCATCATCCCTTCAAAGAAAGATTTATTTTTCCAACGAACGAGGCATTCTCTCAAGGCACTTGATATTGACAAGCATCAGCGCCAAGGTACCATCGGTCCAAGATTTTGATCCTGGTCCGATCTGGAGATTGCAGCATGCATATGTCATCGCATCTGGCATGCATGCAGCAAATTCGCTCACGATTCTCTCACTTATTTTTCGACCTCAAATGCATCCAAATTTTTCAGCAATTCTGTTGATTCGGATACTGGTACATCGTTCGCGAACATTGAAAGACTTTTTGTGTCAAAATATCCGCGATGCTCCAAAAATTCATATGGCGGACGCAAGGCGATTCAAAGAGGCCTAGACTAGACCCTGGCGGTCATCGATCAGGGCCGATAGGTACCCCACCAGCCCGCCTATGTCATCACTTCGGGGAACTATGATCAACAATGAAAATTCTCTTTCATTTTTCTTGTTTTTGGAATATTCTTGTGCTTTTTAGAGGCTTTTCCATACTAAGTTTCTCTTCCAGCATTCGGTGTCGTTGATATTCGTCTACATCGTTTCTCAACCATTGAGATTCTCAGAAGTTGAAAAGCGAAGATGACGGACTTTTTCAAGAGCAAGAAGAAGCAGGTGGTGCTTTTCAGCTCCACTGCTATTGCGGTATGTGTCTCCTCCTTGGGGGTAAGGAACGCAAGGCTGACGCTTGTCACAGCTCTATGGCTACGACCAGGGGATGATGTCCCTGATCAACACCAATTTCAATTACCTCGATACCATGGGCATCGGAGAAGAATCTCCTATTGTCGGTGTGATCGTTTCGATATACTATCTCGGCTGCGCAGCAGGCGCTGTCTTTTTCTCCTGGTTCTCTGACAAGCGCGGCCGCAAAAGTGGGATATTCTTCTGTTTGGCGACCGCTTCGCTGGGAAACCTAATCATGTTCATTGCCGGGCTGGGATACACAAGAGGTGCTCTTGAAATCATGATGATTGGGAGAGTGATCATGGGCTTGGGAGTGGGAGGGATCGACGCCGTCATCCCAGTCTACTCGAGCGAATTGGCAGACGACGAGGCCAGAGGTAAGGCTCTGGCACAGGAGTTCCAGATGAATATCTTTGGTCTCAATATGGCCTACGCCATCAACCTCATCCTCACAGTCCAGCTCGGCAAGCTCAACCAATGGGCATGGAGAATCCCAATCATGGCAATGCAGGTTTATCCCATCTTCCTCCTCATGGTCGTCGGCCGCCTCCCAGAATCACCCCGCTGGCTCATGTCCCAGGGCAAAGAAGACAAGGCCAAAAAGGCCTCCATGGCCATCGCCGACACCGAAGACGAAGGGAATCAAAAGTTCGACGAGCTGAAGAAAAGCCACGAGGAAGCATCCGACAAACCAGTCGGCTACGTGGACATGCTAACGCCCGGCCACGCCCAATTCCACCCAACAATCATAACGATAATGGGCCAGGTAAACCAAGCCCTAACAGGCTACGGTGCCGTCTCCGTCTACGGCTCCCAGATCTTCGAACTCCTCGGCTTCGGCGTCAGCCTCGCCGAATACCTCACCCAAGCAAACTTCATCTCCTACTTCCTCCTCATGACTTTCGCCTGGCTCCTCATCGACGCCGTCGGCCGCCGCTACCTAATGCTTTCCGGCTCCGCCGTCCTCACCCTCTGCTTCACCCTCCTCACCCTCTTCGGCGGCCTCGCCATGGACGCGCACAAATACGATGTCCCCACCCTCGCCTTCGCGATCCCGGGCGTCGTGTCGCTCTTCGTAGCAACAGGCGCTTTTGGAATAGGCTGGTTAGCAACCGTCTGGCTCATCCCAACTGAAATCTATCCGACCACGGCACGCGCCCAAGCCTCAGCCATCAGCGTCGTGATATGGGGTTTCGCCAATTTCGCAATAACGCTGCTCACACCAATCATGTTCAACAACCTCGATTACTGGATTTTCCTCGTCTTCGCCGGCACGAACTTGGTTGCGGGAGTACTGACGTGGTTGTTCGTCCCGGAGTCTGGCAATAGGAGCTTCGATGAGAATGTTGAGTTTTTCGAGGATGCGAAGAAAGCTGGGACGTGGAGGGTGAAGAAGGTTAAGGGTGGGAAGTATTTGAGGATGCCGTATGGTGGGAAAGACGATGCGGAAAGGACGCCGTTGTTGGAGAGGATTGAGGATCAGGTGCATTGAGGTTGGTAACCTTGTTTTGCCACCTCAGACATTTGCTGCGGGGTCAAATGACAATACAGACGCTTCGAGGGCGGGCGTATGTGGTAAGCAGACTCTCTCGATGCACTCAAATCGTCCCAACGAAATAAGAGGATTCTGGTCCTGTCGCAGAAGCATCTACCATGTCTTGTAGAATCGAGCAACGAAGAGACATCCAATCCAAAACAGTAGCGTCTCCGAATCGGTGACCCTTACTTTCCATCTGTCAAATGTACATATTTCACCGTTATATGTATACGAGATCTTATCATAATGACCACCACGGTCACAAATTTTCTGTTCAGAATCGCTACCGACATGACCCTCGCAGAAAACTCAGCAACCTCATCTCGTCGCACAAGAACCCTACGCCTCAATCATGAGTGGATCAAAC
The DNA here is from genome assembly GCA_003689335.1 of Venturia asperata. Classification (NCBI taxonomy): domain Eukaryota; kingdom Fungi; phylum Ascomycota; class Dothideomycetes; order Venturiales; family Venturiaceae; genus Venturia; species Venturia asperata. The sequence continues at coordinate 1,539,079 of QWWL01000002.1, read as the reverse complement.
TGCAATGCCTTCTCGTCAATCCTAGAAGCTCTGGGATTGTAAATGATTTGGCGAAAAAGCCGTCGTGCTGGGTGTACCCGCTGCGCTCGAGACCATACTCAATCGGTCCGTCGTTCAGCACCTGAACCAACCATCCAATACCTCACCTACCTCCCGTACTGTAGCTCGCATACGAATGACCTCCGCTCCTCGCCTGCACCTTTACACGCGTTCCACAAGCACACTTCACCGCAGCCGCAACTTCTTGCTCTGTCTCTGGCGTGACAATAACCTGAGGCGTGTATTTAAAAAAATGTTGAACGGCACCTCAAGGGCAGCGAACTCGGGTGAGCCGGGCAGGGTATCTGGAATCCCATGTGCCCTCAAGCAGTCAACGACTTGAGGTTTCGGGTCTGAAGGGAAAGGCGAAGCGAGTGAGACTACGCTCAATGTGAGCGTGAGGAGACGCATTGCAGTGAGAGAGTGAGCACGACCGCGAGCTTAGTCTGTTGCCTCTGATGCAACCTTGGGATCCTCGGTATCACAGCCAAGTCAAATTTGGTTCACAACCTGCGCTTCTCTCGTACCATAGTAGATGTTTGAAATTGGAGGCTATGCGGGTGATTTGTGGGGTCAATCTCTTTTACTTACACCCACCTACCCGGAAGGTTTCCTCGCCGCACGGTGACATCAGAGACGCACCTTCAGAGATCAATTTCTCATTAAATGTAGCTTTGCAAGATAGCCAGCCAAAAGAACTCCAACCATGCAGCATGACTCTTGAATATTCCTTAAGCCGCCCTCCCATCGCTAATAACATGCATGGCCTAGGAGAGACCTACACCCGCCTTCCACCTCCTCATCAATTCCGAGCCCATAGCCCGTTGCGTCTCCTTCGTCCTCCCCATAGCATCCTGATTCTCATACGCCCTCCTCATCAAGAAGTTCATACACTGTTCCAAAGTGCCCCAAGTCGCAGCCTTGTAAGCCCTCGGCTTATCCACATTCTTCTGTCCCGCCGCAACAGCGTTACTGGCTTGCACCAATTCGCAGGAGATCTCATCAGCCATTCCCTGGAGCTGAGCGTAGCAGCATTCCACCATCGGCTGTCCGTTCAATGCTTGTTCGCGGCGGATGGAAAGGGCGTTTTTAATCGAGACATCGTTGTGCGTTGCAAGCATAACTGCATGTTCGGGAACAGGTTTTCCTTCATATCCTGCCGGAGCTTTGAGAGTCGAGTTCCATTTTCGCTTCAGCAAAGCGTCGATCACGCCGTCGTACACTTGATCGGTCTCTTCTTTCGTTTTGGTGATACCGCTCGCAGGTTCGTAGCTGCGATATGCACCTCTGACAACCTTGATGCCGGGGATGAATCCCTCTTTGTGTGCCATGACGAGGTGCGATGCGAGCTTGTCAGGGGTCGAAAGGAGTACGGCTTGGTAAGTGTTGTACATGAAAGCCCTTTCTTTGTTGTATCTTCGCATCAGGTCCAGGGTCCACGCATCGAGTCCGACGTTTACGAACTCTTCCTCAGCACCGGGAAGGAAATAGAGGCCCTTTTCGAAAGCAAGGTCGCATACCTCGTGGATAGCTGCGAGCATTTCAGGCGTCGGTGGCGCAGAATTATTCTTCAAGTTCTCCAAAGCTTGTCGACCTATACCAGACCATCTGACAGATAGTAATTAGCTTCAGATACCACATTGTCCTACAAATGGAGACCAAAGACTTACTTTAGCCCGATGAAATCTCCCTCGGTGGCAACTTCAACTGTCTCTAACATGCCCTTCCTCCACGTCGCGATTTCACTCGCAGTATCTGCCGCACTAGCTTTGTCCGTTTCCAAAACTTCGAGCGCATACTCCAACACAGCACCGGTATAACCCAATGTCTTCAGCTTCTGCACACTCATCTGTACCTCCTGCTTGTTTTCTCCCGCGCAGAATTGGGCGTAGAAAGTCCTCTTGAATATCCATCGTAACGCCTTGTTCTTCTCCGGGTTGAGGAGTGTGGACTTCGAGTCTAGCATTTTCCGCAGCAGCCAAAAGACAGCGTTTCGTAAAGAGCCATTGGAGGAAACGGCCATGATGAGGTATGTTCGAAGAACTGCGGAGGTGGGTAGGCAAGAGAGGTCGGATCCATCGTTCGTCTTTGACTTCTCGTGGGATGAAGGGACTTGTGAGGCGATTGCTACCGGAGCTCGGTACTGCTTGCCGGCATGAACTTGCCGCCGTAAGTACGAGGTTTGGGCAAAAGCTGATGGGTGAAGCTTGCGGACAGCTGCCCGTTGAATTCGCAGCTGCATGATCGGTTGTATCGTTGGGATTTATGGATGTCTGGATTGGTATGTAGCAGCTGATATAGTAGTAAATGAACCACTTGGAAACAAGCTGCAGTAGAAGAGAGTTGAGAAGGATCTGACGAATTTGTATTGAGGAGAATAGTTGGAGCAGCCCAACTGGAAGGAAGAAGCTCTGATATACTCCTGGATAACAGGGACGTCAAATCGAATGGTACAACGGTCATTCGGACCGCAAGCGTACCACACCGCAGGAACATGGTGATGCTCCAACCAGATATGGCGGATACTCTCGGATGCGGGGATATAGCTTTGACCCTGTCTCGCATACTTTATCTCGCCATCGATAAGGATACGCAAGGATGAGATATAGAGGCAATGTATTACAGCGCCTAAAATGCTGGCATCATGCTATTCTCCTACATCGGAGTGCTCGTTCGCTTGATCTGTTGTCTTCGTTAGTGGGAGCCGACTGATCGAGGGATTCCGAGACCGGAGCCGGTGTTAAGCGATAATACCCGCGACACAAGGCTGAGCTACCTCCGTACTTATTCTCGCAACACTGCTCCGTGGCACTGAATGGAGTTGAGCTAAGAGGATATTTGCGGCTCAAAGTTGATGATGTTTTCAATGGCGTGTTCCGTATCCAGATAGCATGCATGAGCTCCGCAGAAGCATTCAACAGTGCCAGGCACAAAGAGAACTCCGCGGCCATGTCCTAGATCTGATAAGAACCTTGACTTGCTAGCCGCTGAAGTTTTGCTTTCCACTGCTGCTGCACTGTTCGCAAGAACGTAAGCACCTTTGTCGCCTTGGCGACTCGTCTTTGCGAAGCGCAATATTCACATGGTTCTTAATCTGCAACAAGATATCTTACAAGTGGGTGTTCGTCTCCAAATGCGTTGCCAAATTTGCCAAACCTGCGTCCAGTAAGCAATGTCGCCGTCTCCATCACTCTTTTCCACTCACTGAATCCATCGTAACTCGAATCTGAATCGACATGCTCCCCTTGCTCATATGCAAACTCCAACAATCGCCCTCAGAACCTGACTTCGTAATTACCCGCTCTGGTCATATACCTCACCCATTTCACACTTGAGTAGTTTCCCTTCTCGAAGACTTTCAAATACCGCACCAAGAGCCCACTCGACGTGAACATCAGCAAACTGAAACTCAACGACAAGGGCGGCCTCGACCATGCCTTTTGATTCGTCATCGATGTCAACGTTGCCTCCGCGTTCAGCACATACTCGCTCTGCCCGCTGAACCTTTGGATTTTCCAGACAATGTTGTTCTGCTCTGGTTCGTACTTGGCCTTTCCCTGCGAAACACGCTCGGATATCTTTGCGGTATTGAGAGGCGTCGGTATCCGCACAACCACGTTGGTAGCAAAGAGTTTGGAGCCATAATTAGCTCTGATGGCTATGCTGAACTCCACTTTCGTTTTATTGACTTCATTGACAATAGCGTGAACTTTGAAGGGCAAATTGATATTCTCTGTCGCCCGGTATCGCATCAATTCGAACTCTCCATCTGGCGGTACGAAAGATATTATTCGGTCCTGGTCAAATTTCCCAAGCTTCACGCATTGGTGGAATTGACAGTCTTCGAGGCTGACAGTGCCTGCTGCGGCGCGAGTTGCCTTTGTCCCCGCTCGGTTACCAGACTGTCCCAGATGGGTGTCCTCGCCCAACGTCAACCGGTCATTGAGGCCGAACTTGCATTCTGGTGTCCCAGAAAGATATGCGCGCATGACGACTTGTCCATTGACGTCTGCACGCAGTACTGTGCCTGTAGCGGACATCAGGAGGTTGACGTCTTCTATGACATCCACGAAAGCTTCATTCTTCCGATATTTGATGTCCGACTTTCTCCACGATAGTGCCCCAGTAGCTTGCATTGTGATTTTCGAGGTGTCCTCCTGTGTGATGTAAGCATTGAGGCTTGTTATGCCGGCGTGTAAGAACCAACAATTGTCTTCTCCGACTTTACTCCCTCCGTTGTGATATACATTTTCAGCGTTTCCGTTTCAGTGTTTTGGGGATATCCGAAATCGAGAATCTCTATGTAAGAGTTAGCATTGACACGGCCACCGATCCTGCCAAATCCATGTCTATGTGTCTATGCTCTTTGCCCATGACATTCTGCCGTCCATCTTTACTTGTCTGATCACCATGCATATGTCTTGAGGTGATACTCCTGTCTCTTCCTCGACAGGCATTCTTACTCCAACTCGATCATGGGCTCCTGCTCTTTCATCGTCTCGACATGCTGGATTCCTTCGCAGTGTAGGAAACAGACTCACCATCCAACAGCTCATAAACAAGCACAAAATTGTTCTTCACACCCTCCTCGTCGAACTTGCCGAAATATGCCTTCCCTAAGCTCCTTAGCCTCTCCAAGAATTCAAACACCAACGCTGCATTCGCATTGGATTTTGTAACCGCGACCAGGTAGATGTTCTCATGTCTGATGTGGGAAAAGGTTGTGGAACCGAGGGTCAAGATAGGCGATCGGACGTTGACATTGGAAATGACCTGGATTCGAAATATGTCTGCGAGTCGCGGGCGACAATCGGATCGGAATGAACGGAAGATGAGGTTTTCGCCTTTCTGATTGAAGATAAGAATGCCAGAGAGCATTATTGCGGTCGTGAACGGGAGTGGGACGCCAGTGAGCAAGGTGTTCCGGATCTCGTTGTTCTTCGCCGAGTGGAACTATCGTGTCTTGCACTGGCTGTATTAGATTGCGATATTGAGCAAATGGTTTGTGAGACGGGATTTTAGGTGTGGCAGTTGTCGCAGTGGGCTCATGATCTTCGTTTTGTTGTTGTGAGAGCTCGTTAGGAGCTACTAATTAACAACTGACTCGGAGGTATATGGATTTCAAGGGCCCAAACTTTTTGAAAACTTGCTGTGATCCAGCTGCTCAACCTATGATTTGTCATGATGCGGAAATCCAGTGCATGCCATCAGGAGAATCTAATGCTAAATGTACAAGTCCATATAAATTGGACCAGATATAACAAGGCGCTTCACTTATCTACAACGAGAGGGAGAATCAAATTCGTTATTGTCCATCATTGTCTCCGTTTACACATCAGGCCGCACTATGCTCATATCATATCACGTCGTACGAACTCAGCGTGTAACCTCTTGCCAAGATGGGCGGGACTACGCTCGACGAGAACACCAGCAGCCTCGAGAGCCTCAATCTTATCATTGGCTCCTCCCTTACCTCCACTGATGATGGCACCTAAGTGGCGATTAGCATAGATTCTTCGCATGTGAATGTTTGAAGAGAACCATACCAGCGTGGCCCATTCTCCTTCCTGGTGGTGCAGAGATGCCGGCAATGAAGCTGACGACCGGCTTCTTGGCGGTGTTGTATTTCTTCAGCCATTCTGCCGCATCTTCTTCTGCACTGCCACCGATTTCACCAATCATGATGATACCTTCCGTCTCGGCGTCCTTGACGAACACGTCCAAGCAGTCAATGAAGCTGGTGCCTGAGAAGGGATCACCACCAATTCCAACAACAAGAGATTGCCCGAGTCCAGTCTGCGTTGTCTGGTTTACAGCCTCGTATGTGAGAGTTCCTGACCGTGAGACGATACCAATGCGACCGCGCTTATGGATGAAGCCTGGCATGATACCAATTTTGCATTGGCCTGGAGCAATAATGCCAGGGCAATTTGGTCCCACCAACCTCGTCTTGCTTTGCGCCTTGAGCATGTCTGTGATACGAACCATGTCGTGTTGTGGGATGCCTTCGGTAATACAGACCACGAGGGGCATTTCAGCAGCAATGGCTTCCTCGATACTGGCGGCTGCCAATGGAGGGCTGTTGTGTGTTAGATAAGCAATTCACACAGAAAGTGAGCATTCTTACGGCACGAAGATGGCGGAAGCGTCGGCGCCTGTTTCCTTCATAGCGTCTGCGACAGTTGCAAAGACAGGCTTTCCCAGGTGCTGAGTGCCAGCTTTCTTTGGATTTGTTCCTCCGATAACATTTGTGCCATATTCAATCGCCTGCTCTGCGTGGAAGGAGCCCTGCTTGCCGGTGAAGCCCTGGAAGAGAACTTTGGTTTCCGAGGTTATTCGCAGATTTGCTATGCAAAGGTCAGCAACAGCTTTATGGAGTCCAATTTCGCCGAGATAGCAGCTCACAGTTTGTCTTTGCATACTCGGTCGAAGCGGTGGCATAGGCGCGGGATCGCACAGCCTGTTGCAGGCTGGCAATGGCTGATCTCCTGAAAGCCTGCATGGTTGCGCAGACTCAATGAAAACTTATGGTGCTTGGGAGGTCCTCGTCGTAGTCGAATTGGAAGAGAAACGCGGAAGACCCTGGCGAAGTTGCGGCACGCTTGGCACATGGTTTGTCCTCCGCATTATAGAACTAGGTATAGATCGAAGTCACAAGTGACCCGAAACTCTCAACCACAACCCTAGACAATTTCTTCTCGATCGATAAATAGTGCGAAATCTGGTACAAAGCTCCGCAGACTGAAAGCCAACATGGCCACAATGACAGCGACCGAGTCCCGACCCAAGCAGCGGAAAGGACTTCCCAAAAATGTCAAGCTACCCCCAGAAAATGAACGCTACATGCGATGCTGCTCGGATATTGCCAGCGCCTTGGTTCAAGACTATGAGTCGCAAAGTGACACTTCGACTCCGAAGAAAGACCTCAACCTCAATGCTTTGCGAGGACAAATGGCCAAGAAGCATTTTCTGAGTACACAACCGCCACTAACAGCTATCATTGCTGCTGTACCAGAACATTACAAGAAATACATCTTGCCAAAGCTGATCGCGAAGCCAATTCGTAAGCCTCTCTTCCCAGATCGAAAACTTCAGTCCTAAGATATTTCAGGTTCTGCATCAGGTATTGCCGTGGTAGCTGTTATGTGCAAACCTCACCGTTGTCCTCACATCGCCTATACGGGCAACATCTGCGTCTACTGTCCGGGTGGTCCTGACTCTGACTTTGAGTACTCTACTCAGTCGTATACGGGCTACGAGCCGACGTCCATGCGAGCCATTCGGGCACGATATGATCCATACGAGCAGGCGCGAGGTCGAGTCGATCAGATTAAGTCTTTGGGGCACTCAGTGGACAAGGTGGAGTATATCATAATGGGTGGCACATTTATGTCACTTTCTGAAAGCTATCGAGACGAGTTCATCTCACAACTACACAATGCGCTGAGTGGATACAGTACGCTCGATGTGGATGAGGCAGTAGCAGCAGGCGAGATGTCCAATATCAAGTGTGTGGGTATCACGATTGAAACGCGGCCCGACTATTGCCTCGACCAGCATCTCTCCGCCATGCTGAGATATGGCTGCACAAGACTTGAAATTGGTGTTCAATCATTGTACGAGGATGTTGCAAGAGACACAAATAGAGGTCACACCGTCGCGGCAGTAGCTGAGACTTTCAAATTGGCAAAGGACGCAGGCTTCAAAGTGGTCTCACATATGATGCCCGATCTTCCCAACGTAGGTATGGAGCGAGATCTGGATCAATTCCGCGAATACTTCGAAAACCCAGATTTCCGCACCGATGGACTGAAAATCTACCCAACGCTTGTTATCCGTGGTACCGGTCTTTACGAGCTTTGGCGGACAGGCAGATACAAGAATTATACACCTAATGCCCTCATAGACATTGTAGCACGAATTTTGGCCTTGGTGCCACCGTGGACTCGTATCTACCGTGTGCAGCGCGATATTCCAATGCCTCTCGTCACAGCAGGTGTCGAAAATGGCAACCTCCGAGAATTGGCTCTAGCAAGAATGAAGGATTTTGGAACCACGTGTCGGGACGTACGGACACGGGAAGTTGGCATCAACGAGGTCAAGAACAAGATTCGACCGTCCCAAGTCGAGCTGGTCCGACGAGACTATGTAGCAAATGGAGGTTGGGAGACCTTCCTTGCTTACGAAGACCCCAAACAAGATATCCTCATCGCTTTGCTGAGGTTGCGAAAATGCTCATCGACGCATACCTTCCGACCTGAGTTGACTGGCCAGCAGACCAGCTTAGTGCGGGAACTTCATGTCTATGGCTCAGCTGTCCCAGTGCACGCAAGAGATCCAAAGAAGTTTCAGCATCAAGGCTACGGGACACTGCTGATGGAGGAGGCGGAAAGGATAGCGATGCATGAACATGGAAGTGAAAAGATCTCGGTTATCAGTGGAGTTGGAGTACGCTCGTACTATGCGAGGTTAGGCTACTTTCTGGATGGGCCCTATATGAGCAAGAACCTTGATGGTAAAGAGCTGGACGATAGCGAGGATGATGATTGAATTTACGACTGACACATGAGGGATATGAATGCATGGACTGGTTCTTGATTTGGGCATAGCGATGGCGTGAGGATGTACAGAAATGGTCAACTCGATTCATGCAGAAGGTACAACGCGAAGTTACCATCCGACTAGACTTCATGTTCTTTCCAGAGTGCGGAAGAGGAAAACAGCCGAGAACCCCAGGCGCGACGACGCCAATTCAGTCCTGTTGATGGCAGGCGATGTCTGAGTTTGGAAGCAGCCAGCTGCATGACATGACCTTCACCTACCTTGCTTCACCAACCGAACAACAAATCAAAAAAACAACTTCAATATCAGATTCGTCGCCCATTGTTATCAAACAGTTATCGCAACTCTGCCAGCATATCGTATTCGGAAGCCACAGATTTCGCCCACAACATCTACACAAGAGTGCTGGTTGGTATCAAAATCTCCTCTTATCCTGCCCGCGACGCATTCTTCTCGCTTCAGCACCATTGATGTTAAATAAGGCAATTAACCTGGGTCTAGTGGGAATCGTGTCCATCGTTGCATCATGGCGCACAGCAAGTTTCAAAGTCCAACCAAAACCACATCAACCGCATGTTTCCATCGGCATTTCCTTGCCTTGAAAAATCGACTTATCTTCCTCACAGACCGAAGTCAAAAGCAAGTCTAAAGACTTCATCTCGGTCTTGGTAACTGGTTTCGGTGTCTGTCTTGCCTTTCAAACGCCATCATCCAATACGTTGTTGACCATCAGCCAGGCTACTGTCGATTGCGAAACCGACCCTTCGTTTGAAATCACCCGCCGACTTCCTGATGTCGCACGTCACGGTGGCAAAACCATTAGGATTTATAGGCATCTCTCTCTCCTGCCGGTGAACTACTTTGGCTGCGCTGTAGTGATGTCCAAGGAGCTGAAGAAACGAGAATACGATGTAGTCCTACACGTTGGTGTTGATGACAATTCCCCATACTTCCACGTCGAGGGAAGTGCTAAGAGAGAGGGGTATCACGAAGTCCCCGATGAACAGAAGAAAGTAATTGCGTGGAGAGAGAACGTGGAGATATTTGGGATAGCGCCTGCGCGTTTCTATTCACAATTCGATTTGGATAGGGCTTTGGAGGTCTGGAGGAGTATTGGCAGTGTCACTGGGTATATGAGAGAGAGGCTGGGGGGTGGGAAAAGAGCAGGGGATGGCTGGAATTTCTCGCCGCAAGACTTTAGGGTTACAGATGATGTTGGTAATTACGTTTGTGGGTTTCTTTATTATGCTACGCTGTGGTGGTTTTGGTGGAACAAGAAGGTTCGACGTGTCGCTTTTCTGTATGTGCCCATGCTTGATATGGACGAAATGGGGAAGGGTGTTGATGCAGTTTTGAAGTTGATCAAGGCGTTGTGTGAGCAGGTGGATTGAGCAGATGATGTTTGTGCAGGATGTATGAGAGAGGGACTGCGGGACTCGGCATCTCCAGCGTTCGAGTCGGGTTGGGTCACAATCACTCTGTATTCATTCATACCACATACATCATAAATCATACACCAGTCGTCTCATCATCATGCCACCAGGCCGTCCCGTGATTGCAAGTATGCCTTCCTATACCCATTGCTATCAGTCTGCTCTCCTCTATTCAGAGGCGTCCATTTAGGGTCATCTTTAAACAGGCGCATAGCCTTCGTATACTGCAAAAATCGATCAGCGCTTGACTTCTCACTCACTCCATGGAAGTGCCAAACCCACATCTTTCTCATCAGTAGTGAATCGATGATAAATACCCGCAGGCATAATCATCAAATCCCCCTTCTCCAACTGAATCCGGATCCAATCGTCGTCCTTGCCCCTCACATCAAAAAACCCGCTCCCATCAATGATATACCTGATCTCCTCATCCTCGTGCAAGTGTTCGTGGAAAAATGTCTTGACCTTCTCCTCGTAGCCCGGCAGGGTGGTCGGGGATATTGTGATGACGTCGCGGTTCTTGTACTGGCGCTCTGCGGCGAGTTTGTCGACGGGGTCGACGGTGGGGAAGTTGAAGTGGAGGATTCCTAGCTCGGAGAGTTTTTCTGGTGAGACGTCGCGGCCGGAGTCGTGGGGTTGGCGTTGGTCGCCCTGGAAGTTTGTTAGAGGGATGGTGAGTGGAGAGGTTTGGGAGGGGGACTAACGGGCAAGTTGTCGAACCAGTATGCTCTCATTGTGGTGGTGGTCTGTGTTTTGGTTGTGTGGTGGTGTTTCTGTGGGGAATTATGGTCTTCAGGGTATTTTGGCGGTGATGTTGCTTGTATGGCGAAGTAGCTTTTCACTGTATGACATGTTGCTAGAGCTTTAAGGAATTGCGTGACGATGGTCAGCGAGGATGACTACTATTAGCTACAGTATACACTATACCTCCTAGGGCCCTGATCATCTCCTCCACAAATCACAAACCAAGGTGGAGATATCGTTGCCGAACGAGCATACAGGTCGTTTGTCCTCCTCCTCCTAGTTCCCCCTCCCGATGGTTAACCACAGGATTCTGGTCGATCAATGATCTAACATGTAATTGACCGTTGGAAGGGTGGAATACCTTCTTACGTCCTCGCAATTGTCAACTTCGCCATCTTTTTGCTTTTGAATATGCGGGTCTAATCACCCATATCCTCATCGACACGTGCAGATGCTAATGCCATATCCTCTCCAGGCATCAAGCCACCACCAAGCGTCCGTCAAACGTCTTGGTCCGGTTGTGCTATGTACTATGGTACGCCTCATGTGGCTTCAATTTCCGTGTCCCGCCAGTTTCTCCCAATCAGCCCCTGCTGAGCATCCTCGTGCTTGTGCATCTTCCCGTCCTCCCATTGTAAGCACGCCCGACGAATTCGCCGTCGCAGCAGCAGCAGCAGCAGCATCACCGTCTCCCACGTCTCTCGACGCCAATATGTACCTTCAGCCTAAGAATACACATCGGTCGTCGTCGAAATGCGCCGCTTTCCTAAACTACGAGACACCAGGCACAGTGGTAATGAGACTGTGAAAAATTTACGTCTATAAATTGAGGAAGGTCCGCGATCTCCATTCAGCAAAGGTTTGTACCTCCACTCTCTTTTCATCATGAGATCAACCTTGCTGCATGCCGCTGCTACAGTGCTTGCCTTCTCTTCGTCTGTTTTTGCTGCGCCTACGTCTACTTCATGTGCCCCTCCCGTCGCTCAGACAGATTGCAATGGTCAATACACCTACAAAGAACTCGCAGGCTATGGTTTTCTTCCAGGAGATGCCCGAGACAAGTTTGGTGACACTAACGGAGGAATTGGGTCATCAGCTGCCATAGACAAAAAGAGCTGGATTTTTGACAAGATAACTGGAAAATATACTGGACTTCTCTATGCCCTACCAGATCGTGGTTGGAACACCGAAGGAACCATAAACTATGTTCCGAGGATTCAGAAGTTTCTGATTACATTCACTCCCAAGCCAGATGCAACCGTGGCTAAACCTGCATCTCCCAACATTCAACTGACCTACCTGGACACGATTCTGCTCAGGGGACCAGACGGAACTCCAGCAACCGGTCTTGATGCTGATGCAACTGGTTCCGCCAAGTTTCCTGGCTTCCCAGATCTTCCAGTTGCGACATACACCGGAGATGGGTTCGGCGGTGCTGGAAATGGAGGGAAAGCCATCTCTATCGACGCAGAGGGTTTGGTGCTCACCAAGGATGGCGGTTTCTGGGTCAGCGATGAGTATGGTCCCTATATCTACCAGTTCAACGCCTTAGGCTTGATGATTGGAGCAATTCGACCCCCAGATGCCATTCTTCCTGTTCGAAATGGCACTGTAAGCTTCAGCGCGAACAGCCCCCCTCGATACGATCCCAACAAAAAAACTATACCTGCCAATCCTACCACTGGCCGTCAGAACAACCAGGGTTTCGAAGGCTTGACCATTGACGAAGATGGCAAAAACCTTTATGTGCTTCTCCAAAGCGCAACTCATGAAGACGGAGGAGACAATGCTGCCACCCGCCGCAACACTCGCTTCCTCAAGTACGACATTTCCAAAAAGACACCTGAATATGTTTCCGAATATGTTGTCCAGCTTCCAACGTTCATCAATGCTGCTAATGCTACTCGTGTGGCAGCCCAGTCTGAGGTCCACTACATCTCTGACACCCAGTTCTTGATCCTTGCTCGTGATAGCGGCGCGGGTCACGGTACTGCATCATCCACTTCTCTCTACCGACACATCGACATTTTCGATATTTCAAAAGCTACCAATGTAAAAGGACCTTCTCACGATTCTTTCAATGGCAGTATTGCTAGCCGAGGTAGGCAAATGATCAGTCCCACTCCCTCTGGTCCATGCTAATACTTCACTCAGCTGGCGTCCTCAACGCAGGCATTGCCCCAGCAAAATATTGCAGCTTTATCGACTTCAACATCAACTCCCAACTCAATCGTTTCGGCGTTCACAACGGTGGAGCTCAAGATGCAGGCCTTCTGAATGAAAAATGGGAAAGCATGGCTCTGCTCAAGGCCGAGGGCGATGACGAGTACTATCTCTTCACATTATCCGATGATGATTTCATCACGCAAAACGGGTACGTCAACTTCGGAAGAATGAAGTACCAGGATGCTTCGGGATACAACCTCGATAACCAGGTGTTGGTTTTCAAGGTGACGCTTCCGAAGGGGAGCAAGCCTTTAGTGGGATGAATAAGGCGCACAAGGCTGAAGAATCATCCTCGCAATTTGGGTGGGCTTCCTTGGTGCAAACTGCATGCACGAATTAAGCAAATGAGTTACTTCATTCTGATAAGTACATAATTTTCGTACATATAGGTCACGTTCGAATTTCCAATCACGCCGGCGTTCTCGATGCAAAGATTCTTTCTTACTGTTCAGCGTCATCATCTAAATATTATTCAAGTCAATCTTCAATTCGGAGCGTTTGGTTCATTTCGGTCAATGGATCGAAAGCCTGATATCGATTTCTCGTGATCTAAGCGCGTTCCTTCCAAAGTTGGACAGCACGTGGACACGCGCCCTCAATCTCTCAAGTTCATCTCATCTCATCTCTCAATCTTCCAACCCTCCTATCAACATCAGAAAACAACAACGATGGCGCCTAAGAGTGATCTCGAGCTGCGCCAATACCTTAATTCGAAAGGCATCCCCTGCTCAGAAGTCGAGGCCTTAACTGGTGGCACAGCTAATTACGTGTGGCGTATTCGTACACTATTAGGCAGGAGCAGCGTCGTCAAACATGCGGAACCATATGTCAAAGAGAATAGCTACTTTCCTTTTCCGGTCGTGCGGATGGACTTCGAGGCTAAAGCGCTGAGGGAATTGCCTGAGATTTTGGCGAACATGGAGGAATCTGTGACAGAGGATGGTGAGTCCACTTCATTCCGTGTGCCAGAGAACGACAGAAAGGTCAAATAACCCTACAGTTTCAATTTCTTCTAAAGTTCAGCGACCTCGCAAAATTTCTGGCTAACAAGGTTCAAGCATGCCCCAAGGGAATCATTCTGCCGCCGTTCATCCACTACGATGCCGAGACCCACATCATAATCATGGGTGACGGAGGTAGCAGAACGCTCAAATCCGCCTACATCAAAGACGAAAGCATCGATATTCCATCACTTGGGGAGAAAGTCGGTAAATGGCTCGCGTATCTCCACTCCTGCACCCGCATCCCTCCAAATCGCACCGGATTCGACAACAAAGTCGGCAAATCCGTCTCCAGATATTGCTACGAAAACCTCGCCGCCGCCTTCGAAGCAAATGACTTCGATAAGGCCCTCGGTGAGCGCATCGATGAGCAATTCGGAAGTCTTTTGTCAGGAGACGATGGGTGTGTCTGCCATGGCGATTTCTGGCCCGGCAATATCCTTCTCTCTGATCACGCCGAAGCGGAAGACCAAGTATTGACGGTGGCAGACTGGGAGATGGTGAGGAACGGTGACGGGGTCACGGATGTCGGACAATTTGCCGCCGAGGCTTGGTTGCTTGATCGCTTCCACGGTGGTAGAGGCTTGCTCAACGCCTTTCTGAAGGGTTATTTGGGCAGGCAGCACGAATTTCGATTAAACCGAGGCAGCGCTGTCAGAGTCGCTGTGCAATTCGGTACGCATCTAGGATTTTGGCCTACGAGAGTGGAGTGGGGAAGCAAGGAGGAGACGAAAAAAGTCGTTGAGGTTGGCTATGGGATTTTGAAGGCTGTGGAGGCTGCAGACTGGGAGTCTTTGAAGGGTTCTGCTTTGGGCTGCTTGTTTGAGGGATGACGATGCTTCCGTTCTTGTAGTATGCGGTTCGGACCACTCGAGCAGGACATATGCGGTGCGAAGAAGTTTGAAAGCGCTCAAGACTATTCAGGAGCATGCTTGTATATCAGTAAGAGGACGGGTGTACTACAGACACCCTTCGTCAAACATGGAGACACTCGAAAATCTTACAAGAGACCATTCAAAATCTCGCACAAACGGTTCCAATATAATGTTTTGCTCTCTCATTGTGATCTGTGTTTGGGGGGTATCTCCATGCTCTTCCATTCCAAATCTCAAGATGACCTCCGTCTGAATAAGATGTCACTCTTGACATTCGAGATTCGCACCAAGAGATATGCACGTAATGTGATGAAGTTTGCCAGCTGCTGTAAATGCCAGGCTGTCTTCTACGAGCTCTAATGGTGGTCATCGTCGATGATGTGTTCGTCCCGCAACGTTCGCTCTCGCTCGCATCATACAAAACCGTCATGTCATGTCAAAAATCCGGGTCCCGCCGAGGAGAGAAGGTTCGTCTCTGGTCATGCCTCTCTTGGAATGATTCCTTTTCCTCCCCTGTGCATCATCGATTCGTGGATTCATTTTTGAGCCTTTGAATTCTGTAAATCGCCTTCTTTTCAGATGCTGTTGGAGCGATCGTGTTCCCCGGAATTTTTTTGTTCCCGCTCTTGATGCCCAACACCTTCCACTTTTGGAAAAGGTGTCAAAAAATACCCATCCTTGTGCCCCAGCCATCTGATCTTGGGTTCACCACAATCTGGTATGGGAATGGATTGTCCAAGCCAGTGATGGGTGGAATGTGATCTTTATCGCGATTGACAATGTTGATTATTTTCAGGCAAGTCTTTTGTAAGGACTTCTCCATAGCGGCGCGGACTTTGATTCGGTCTTTCCGAGTGGGATTGTTAGTGCGAAGTCTAGGCGAAATTCTTATCTTGCGAACTTGGCGAAACATACCAGATTCAGTTCTGGGTGTTGCGCAAGTAATGTCCAGAGTCCACTGCTCCCAGCAGATTTCCTCGTCGCTCTTGCCAAAGAAGTATGTTTTCTTCCTCTTCTTTTCGAAGAACTGAACCGCTATCTGTGCCCTTCCACTTTGCGCATTTGACGCGCCGTTGTATCCGGATCTGCCGCCTGGATGTACCGTGGGCATGTCGGCAGGTCTTTCGATGGCACGGACGAGGGATGTTGCGCGTTGATCGATCAAAGTCTCGAGGTCGACATCGTCAATAGCGGGGAGGGTTTGGTCGAGGAGGTCGCGGGTCAGAGGCACGATTGGGATGAAGTAGCGGTGGAAGAAGATTGTGTGCAGGATAGCTGAGGGGTTTAAGTCTACGTCTTCCTTTTTCAGAGTCTTTGGTTTCATAAGATACCTTTGACGATATCTTTCACGCAGGTCGGGTCGGCGAAGACTTCCAGCGTGTACTCCGGCACCTTAGGCCGTCGAGGTTCCATGGTGACATGTAGGTGAGTGAGATAGGGCAGGGCAGGCGAGTAGAGGGAGGAAGGAATGTGACTGAGTTGTACGCGGTTGGTGATGTTTTATCCAGGAGACGGAGAAGGGGAGGAGATTGTTCGTAATAGTCCGATCCTAGCCGCACACAGACACCCAGGAGTGACCACAAGAATGGAGGGGCATGCCTAGGAGGTGAAATAGTCAGCTAGACCCAGATCAGCTGCGGAAGAGTAGTCAGCCCGATTAGAAGGCCCGCGTCTCAGTGGCTGGTGAGCACGTGAAGGGGCCTCGGTGCTCGGCCTATCAGACAGAATCACGGTCGCGACGACTTAAAGCAGGACTGAGAATACAGGTTGCCTGCTTAGTTGCCATAGACTCGATCGAGGGCCAGTCCATAATGTCTGAATAGAACCACCATCTATCCATCCATCACCACCACCATGATACAATCAGCACGGCAGTGGTTTCGCCGCAACCGGGCCACCTTTGCTGTTGGCGGTGCGGTGCTGGGGGCTGGCTATCTTGCCACAAACTACGTGCTGGGAAAGCTCACAGAGACGAGGCAGCGCATGAGTGATGAGCGGATTGCCAAAGAGAAGTACCTTGACACTACTGTGTGGATATCAGCCACCCAAGACTCTAACCATTGAACCAGTCTCCGTCGCCGCTTCGAGCAGAATCAAGAGGATTGCACCTTCACCGTCCTTGCCATTCTTCCAACGGCCGTAGAGAATATTTTCGAGGCCTTGCCCGTGGAGCAGGTCCTGGAGGAGCTTCAGCAACAAAGGGCCGAAAGATTATCGAAAAGCGTCGCGCCATCCGAGTTATCAACTGCCGACCTCCCTTCCATTGCTGGTAGTGTCACGGATGGCGGAGACAGCTATGTTCACACGAGCCAGATTGCAGAAGGCAGCAATGGGGAGCAAGGCAGTCTGAAACCGCCAGCAGCTTCGCGTTCGAAGAGAACGAAGGCTCAACTGTGGAATCAAGTCAAGATCGATTGTGAGTTCGGACGAATCATTTGGCATTGCGCATTATTAACAGAACATAGCGATATCCAGATCTTTCAGCTTGATCTATACCCTATCCCTCCTGACCCTCCTCACGCGCATACAACTTAACCTGCTTGGAAGACGAAACTACCTAGCAAGTGTAGTGTCCCTCGCCTCGCCGCCCAAACAGGGCTCCAAGATCAATCTAGAGAATCATGACGATGACAACCTAGAAACCGCATATGGAAATGACTTCGAAACCAACCGTAAATATCTGTCATTTAGTTGGTGGTTATTACACCGAGGTTGCAAGAATATCATAGACAAGGTCACAGTTGCCGTTCAGGAGGTGTTCGGTCCACTGAATCCACGAGAGGATATCACACTCACACGGCTGTCGGAGCTCACCGTCTTGGTGAGGAAGAAGGTTGAGGGTTTTACTGAAAATGATCGAAAGTAGGTCGTGCTTTTCATGCGCAAAAAGTCAACAGCTCACCTTTACAGATCCCAAAAGTGGCTGCCATATCTCCTACCACCCGGACACCAAGAGGACTATGTTCTGCAATCAGCGGGTATGTCGGGCCCAACCGAAATCAATGTTGCCAACGCTGCTCTCCGCCGTCTACTTGATGAAACCTCGGATCTGATCGATTCTCCTGCTTTTACCCATGTCCTCACACTTCTACTCGATTCCGCTTTCTCACTTCTCATTGACACTAAGATAGCAACGTTGGCCTACAAGATCCCACCACCATCAGCGTCGGGAGCGCGAGTGGTGGAGATTGTTGGTCCTGGAACGGATGTCAAGGCCAAAGTTGCGAGCACCCTCGCCACCTTCTCCAGGCAGGCACACAGCATTGGCAGCGGCGGTAACAATGAATACTTGACGGCCATGGAAAATGTACGCGATCTGGAAGCGTTTGCTGCAGTTGTGTACAGTAGCAATTTCGAGTTCGAGGCACCCGAGCAAGCTGGTTTGAACGCGAGCTGGGAACAACTGGCCGTCCCGTCGAGTGAAAGCGGGACCATAGGCGAAATTAGCACAGCTGCTGTCACGCCTGCTCCTAGTGGCCCACTCAATGCAAAAGATCCCGAGGAAGAAGTGCCGGGTGGCGAGGAAAGCTTGATCGACGTGGGAGAGGTCGATATGGAGAAAGCTTGGTGGAAGGCTACCTCTTCACCATCTTCATCGCCCAGCAAGGTGAAGAAGGCATCACCTAGGGAAGAAGTTGCTGTGGAGAAAGAGACCGGGTTGAAGGAAACTAGGCTGGAGCCAAAAGATACAGCTCCTCATGAGTACATCAGTGTTCTCGCACCAGAGGACGAAGTCAAGGTCGACGCTAAGGCGGAAGCAAACGAGGAATTTGTCAAAGCTGATGCAGTCAAGGAAGATGTCACAGTCGAAGCCAATGAGCACGCCGGGATCCAAGAGCATAAGATCGAGGCCGTGGCCGTAAACGAAAATTCAAAGGAAGAGCCCAAGGTCGAGCCTCCAAAGGTTGAAACGAAGGTTGAAGCGCCTGCCGAGGCACCCCAAGATGAAGCCAAGTCTGACGTCAAGACACCTGATCTCGAGACCTTCCCGACTCCTCCCAGTATTCATGCTCCTTTCTTTACAGTGGCGGGAGCCACGACAGATGTCTCCGAGACTGCGGAGAACCAGAAACCGATCCCAAAAGAGGTTTCAGAGAAGGAAGCACCGTTGGAAGAGACGGCAGGCGTTATGCCTGTGAATTGAGCGAGGTAAATCATTCAAGCATGGCGTTGGTTGCACGAGTGTAAGAGTTGGGAATGGATGATGGATTTAAACGCGGAGAGCGACAGACAGATACCCTTTAATACTCTGCGCTTAGATCTTGCAAGCAGATAAAACCTCAACGTTGGAATCTGTATGACTGCCCTGCCTTTGAATGTACATTTATAGTGATGGTTTACGATACTCAGGTCCTAGTCGGGTTGCCTATTTGGGAAACATGCACGTGCCTTCATGCTTCTATAAATACACACGAGTGGCGGAACGCATCCCAGGATTCCATGAGCACTTTCTCATTGACGTTTACAAACCCAAGCCAAAGAGAATGTGGAAAGCAGATTCGGCCACATTCTTTTTCCTTTTCTCGCCGCATCGGGAAGGAACTTTGGTCGTTGGGCACTCCTTGCTCGGTGCCGAAGCAATCCTCTCCATGTCCATTTCCGTCTCCATTTCCACTCCATCTCCATCTTCATCTCCATGGCCTTTTCTCACATGATCCCACCAGTAACAATAGTCGTAGGCTTTCCAGTCAGCAGAAGAGCCACATATTTTCCCTTTAATAGTCCGAGTTACCTGGAGCTCGCAACAACACAGTCCATTTTGGGCACTAGCTCCACCCGCTGGATCCGTACCTTACCATCGAGACTGACGGTCTTCTCACTCGACTTCGGCACCCAAAAGCCTCACCAACTCGACTGGCTTTTAAACCGAGTGGAAGGGGCAGACAGCACAGAGACTTTACTTTGGCCGACAGTCGAGCCTCGCACTTTCCATCACCACGCCTGTCCTGCCCGACACACTTCCCCAAATGGGTAACCACGGCTCGCCTTCTGCAAAACTTATCGACCTTGCAATGCCCGACACTTCAAACCTCCTCGCCATGTCCTTCACACAGCACCGAGAGAGGTTCGATCTGAGTTAGTAACAGCCTCCTTGCTCCCTGATAGACTTTCATCGAGTTGCCTTCTCAAGTCATGGCCAAGTTGCCAGCTAGAGCCGCTTTCAAGATTCAGCAATGTACGCTCGGTCAAATCCAACCATCGAACGTCATAATTGTGAAATGTTTCTCTGCTAACAATTGCTTTTTTAGACAAGAACAACGCAGACCCCAATAAGCCGCCAGGCTACAATGAATGCTTGTCGGTCATCGACATGCGTCCTCACAGGCGCAAGGACAGGTCACGGCTGCCAGGAATGATTACTCCTCCGACTCCGAGTCCGCCGTTACTGTCTGACAGCAATCGTGTGGGACAACCCAACGTGCCGTCCCAAGCTGAGCCTGGTGCTGGACCCCGAATGAACCCTGCATCTGGCAACACGTCCACAGCGCCACCTGTTCCATTCCGGTCTTCCATGTACCAACAATCACCACTGTCTACACCGGCTCAAGATGTCGAGGTTGTCAGGCGTGCCAACCTTCTGTTTGATGCTGTCAAGACTGCATGGGATGACAGCGACAGTGAGAGAGACAGCAGTGAGGAGCAGGAAGTCACGGTACCATTTTTGCCATCAATTGAGACTTCAACTGTCAGGTTGCCTCCAGCAGTGAGTAACCACCACTTCCTCCCCTTCAACTCTTGACCCAGCTACCCAGTAGCAGTCTCTCACTTCGACATTGATATCGATATATTTCTGGCGATCCAGGATTCGTCAGAAATCTATGGATATCAATCTCGACTATGGGGTTAATATTACGCTCAAAGTGAGTGTAGCTGATCGATTGATGTTTTTTGAACAGTCTGAACCACCACATCGACGCAAGCGATCTCTG
Source organism: Venturia asperata (assembly GCA_003689335.1). Taxonomy (NCBI): domain Eukaryota; kingdom Fungi; phylum Ascomycota; class Dothideomycetes; order Venturiales; family Venturiaceae; genus Venturia; species Venturia asperata. The sequence goes on along the minus strand of QWWL01000002.1, from coordinate 1,518,269 downwards.
AAAGACGGTTTCATCGAAGAAGCCGAACACTTGGTGAAGCGATCCAAATCACCAGAAATCGTGTCCACCAACCACTTAAGTGACTTGCAAAACAAAGCAAGTCATGACAGCTCCCAGCAAATTCGCACCAGCCCTCATGTGCCTATCTACCTTGCGCCTGCAAGCGCGGCGGCTCCCAAACCACTGCGACAAGGTCACATCATGAAGTTCGATGCCAGTAAGGGAGTGTCCAAGTTACCGTCACCGCCGTCTGAACCCTCAATCCCGCGAGTCCCAATCATCCCTGAGTCGTCACCTCGCCAAGGCTCTGTCAACAGATCCCCGAATCGACCAGCGACCAAATCCAACACGAACTCAGACCCCGTCAAAGTGATCCTAGGCGTTCCTCAATACTTGCCGGCACCTCTACCCGTAATTGCACCAAAGGCTCCATCAAAAAATTTCAACTTCCACGCTCCACCACCAGGAGCTTTGCCTCCTCCGGTATTGGGTGGGTTCAACCCAATCAATGGAAATGGCTCCACCTGTCTTCCGTCTAATCACACGCAAGTGCAGTATTCGTTCTCAATTCCCACAACTTATCCTGGATTTCAAAGCCATTTGCTGCCGCCTGTGCAGCCGCCGATTGGCACGCACGGCTCTGTCTTCCAACAAGGCCAACAACAAGCTCGACCTCTACCTCCTAAGAATGGGACTGTGCTGAAGTTGAACAACCTGGGACCTGCCAAGGAGCACGCGCCGCGGGCGAAGCCACCGAAGAATGGTACTGTAATAGACTTTGGGAATCCTGCGAAAGTGTACAAAAAGAGGTAGTGGATTGCCCTGTTTGGCCCGATCTTGATTTTAAGCAGGTTCCCATTTCCTAATTATTCATGTTTTCATTGCGCGGCGCTGGTGGTTCTCTACATTGTTGCTTTATGGATAGACGCATGTGCGCGGCACGCGAGTCCTCTGATAAGGGTACCGCGAATGACATTGGCGGCGTTCTGATGGGACTCTTTTGCTTTTCAAAAAATGCATGGTTGTTGTAGGATATTGAGGCATACAATATCTGCATGGATTTACTTGCATACTGACAGGCGTGGTTGGAGTTCAAGGATGGGAGGCGTTTATAGAGATGAGAGGTTGGATGCTTTGTGTGATCATCTGCTTTAGAGAGACCCCTTTGGTACCGAAATGTATAACGGTAGATTTTCTCCATGGGTTCCCAAAAGACGTGCTGTTCCGGTTGGTAGAGGTGCAGTGGAGCCTTGTGCTATTCTTTGCTCTTGGCCAATGTTTAGAATCGAAGTCAAGGTGAATATTATCTTTTAGTGAAAAATGGATGGCGATGAAAGTTTACGCTTCTTCCACTTGCGTCGTCGGAAATCTTTTACCGATGGGTATCGGGACTTGTAGACTTCGATCAAGGCCGATGTCTTGCTTCGCTTCTGGGATCCGCGTGAAAACTATCCATTGGGGATCGGTCGCGATAAGAACTCTGACGGATTCTTCGACGTGCGCTGCTAGAAACCCGTTTATCGATGGCTATCTGGACGTCTAGACTTTGTCCAAGGGTGACAGTTTCTTCGCTGTGCTTTGTCTGACGAACCAGGGATTGGGACGGGGATCTTGACGAAGCTGTTGTGGAGCTTTTAGTCCGGTACAGGTTTCTTGTGGGACCTGCGGGACGTTTGGAGTTGTGGTTGATTCTGATTTGATGTATGGGCGACGCTTGGGTTCTTGTTGGTTGTGTATGGTATTGGATGGAAGACGGTGGGGGGGAGGGAAGGCTGGGGAGGAGATGGAGGAATGGTGTTGGGAGGAAATGGCTTGGAGCGTGGTCGTTGTCGGTCTGACTGCTTTTCGTAGTGCCGTTTCTCGGGTTTTTGGGATACTGTGGTTGGAAGTTGGAGGGTGGTGGGAGAGTGGGGTGGATAGGATACCGATGCCGGGAAATGCGAAATGCCACGGTTGAGGATCTTGAGAGCGGATGTTGCGAAGTGCTTTCCTAGGCGTGGAGTTGATGGTGTATCGGACTCTTTTTGAATATCGGTAACTTCACGCTTCTAGTCAGGCTTGAGGGGATGACCAAGGATGTGCTGTCTGAACCGGTGGTGGTATACAATGCAACTATATCTCTAGGTGATTACGCTGTCCTGTTCATGTTCGTGTCGCGTTACCGTACATATCGACACAGGAACGGTAGATACGATCTCGCGATTGGAGATCCTACGGTTGAGTTTGAACCGGAGAAGATTTTCCTCCAGGTGCAAGTATTAGATCCTGAAAGTGCCTCTACCAGTGGCCGTAGCAAGAGACCCATCTTCCACTATTAAAACTGTCATTGTCAATGGCAGAACTAAACCTAAATCGATCTTTGCTAAAAGTTTGAGAAAGAGGTTAGCAGAAAAAGTGTCAAACCAGCAAAGTTCTAATCAGGCCCTTCCGCGTATTTGAGATGGCAGGGTGAAGCTGAAGACTCAAAGGCTGTCGGTCTATTTGATGACTCCAAGATTACCGATCTTCTTAGGCTGCCCATCTTGAATTTTCTCATTTTCTCAGCATGCGATAATGGCTAAAAGGAGCGATTAAGCAATATTAGTACAGGTCGGACAATCTAGATTTATCCACGTTCGAACGGGCATGATGAGGCTGTCACGTATTGAACTCGGAGTATATATGTTTCGGATATCAAGGGAAGACATGGCGATCTAGTGTTTACAAGTATGACGAGGTGAAAATGTCTATGCAGACCGGGTTTTGTACCTTCTATGAATGTGAAGGTGAGGATTTTTCAAGAATGTATAATTTGAGGAGATGGGATTCGGTTTGGGAAAACGATCCACCAAGCGAGTCATAGGTATATCGTAAGGTCTACGAGTATCCCTGAATCACGATTTCAAATCAAATAAGTGCTACGGAGTGAATTGATCTAGTATCGAGTCTTGAATATGTATCTCCAGAGGGATTCCCAGGATTCCAACAATAGCGGATGGCTAAGGATGGTTTAGGGGGCTGATAAGAGGCCTCGCCACATTCAGCCTTGCGCACCGATCTCTCCTTCGGAAAATGGACAGCCTTACCATCGACCCAACCCATCCGCTTGAGATCGGCCAGGTAGATTCAGGAGACCCGTCACAAACGCGCAAGCTCCGTCCCTCTGACCTCTTGCCTCATAAACTATAGACAAACCGTACACACTTTTCAACCGCCAATGGGAAACAATCCCAATAAACCAGAGTACCAAACTTCAACCTCAAATCTGGCCGACCATACCCAATCCAGGACCCCAAACGCCCCTACCACCACCCCATTTCCCGAACCATCCATTCCCAAACCCCTATCAAAGACATAAACCCACATTCTCCTCACCACGCAGGACGCAGCAAAACAACCACCCTTCCCAATCGAGCCCCGCGAACCAAAACCCGGTCCGATAAGAATCCCTCTCAAAACCCTCCGCGCCCCTCCAAACTCGAAAATCTGGTTCCTACCATTCCCAATTCCAATATCTACCACGGAAAATCGCACCGAAACAACACACCACCACAGACCACTCCATCCCATCGCGTACCAAAGTACTATCACACCAACAACCCGTCCCATCCCGTGCACAGAGTACTATCTTCGTCTTACCCAAGATCCCCACCCGCCGCCGCCACTGTCAAAGAGCGCCCGGTCACCAAATCAGGATAACCCCCGTCCCAACACTATCTCGATATTACGAACACCATCGCAAATCAACATAGCGTACCGAACGACTGCGTACCCAACCGGGATAGCAAGAGCGGGGGAGGGGAGAGGTTGGAAAAACGGGGGGGGGGGAGGGTCCAGAGAGTAAACTATTCGCTGTTACAAAATAGGCCTGACACGTAAAACAGGCAGGGAGGGAAGGGATGGGAAGGGAAGGGAAGGGATGGGGGGAAGTCTGCCCTATGGACTCTGAAACGGCGCGCGGTGGGGAGGAGAGGCGGGCCCCACTTTCCGACACCAACCTGTCTCCAAAGATCTGAGCCATCGGGGTTCGTCTCTATCTACAGTAGACATGGAGGATACTCAATCTTCTCAGAGGGCGATTCGAGCGCGATAGACGCAAGTCAAAAAAAGTTTCGCAGAAAAAATCGTAGACGACAACCCCCTCCCTAGGATCCGGAGGCGATCGAGAAAGCCGTGCGTAGGAGAGACTATCTCCGTCTCCGAAACGCGCCCGTGTGAACCAGAAACCAGAAATCCCGAGCCAAAACCCAACCACAGACCAGAGCCAAACGGGCAATTCTCCAAACAAGGAAATTCGTTCCAAAGCAGTAATCCCCACACAAAACGTCGGGCGTATTATCGGAGAACCCCCGGCAACATGAAAGGAGTGCTGGCAACATGGTAGCAGCGCATTGGCAACTATTCTTGTCCTTTTTGCTTGCAGTGGCTCTCGTCGACTATGGACCAACGCCCAGACATGGATGGTAAATCGTTTACGTTGAACACGTAGACAGACAGACGGTAGGCGGCCGTCACGCCGACAAGCAGGAGAGGGGGGCATTGATCTCGCTCTTTCGAAACATGACTTCTGACCATGCCACATCCCAGTTCCCTGATCCCAATCATAGCATCGCCCTCCCGGGGCAGGGAGAGCTGTCCGCTCACTCGTTGACAATCGGCGACAAACCAGCAATCATGAAAGTGGTGATGTTTTGTAAAGTTGTGTGGGGGGAGGGGATAACAGCAGCATCTGTTTAGGATGCGAAATCTCAAAAGAAAAGCAAGTAATTTCTCCATCATCCTCCCATTCCAGACAAACGCCATTCGGACCCACACCAAATTCCATGATCAAAATATGTGATATGCCTTCATCCCGATGTCGTTCCTCCTTCGCCCTTGATGAAACCCAAAAGTAAAAAGCAACAAACACGCACCCGAAAAGAGTAACCCCGCAACAATTAACAGCGGCACAGCCTAGAGCGATGAGCATCAGACAGCAGCAAGGTGCGTAGTACTCGGTTACAGTTCGCACTAGGGTCGGGTATCTCCTTTTTTTAAATCAGCGCACTGACACCAGGCCTCAACTTTGACAGCCACTGCTGCGTAAGAATGAATCATGATGCTACCAAGAAAGCCAAATATCTTCCCCAAACGTGTCGCGTGGGCGACGACAAGTGTCTATTGAGTGTGCTGGCCAGGGTGTGATGGCATTCGCTGAGGTGGCATGCCGGGATATTGTCCGGCAGCTTGATTTTGTTGTGCGAGATAGTTTTGATATTGCATCTGGTCGGCAGTCATGCCTCCAATATATGGCTGTTGTTGCGGTGCCATTCCTTGTGGTGCCATGCCTCCAGCTCGTGGAATCTGTGCGTGTGTGTTGTCCTCTGGAGAATCAATCTGGGACTCGCCATCGACACCATTCTCATTGCCGGTTGCCGGTTCGGGTGCGTTCAGACATGCCTATCGCGTATTAATGCCCGTCTTCAAGTATCGCGTGGAATGCAGCGGCATACCTGAATCAGATTCTTGCCCTCTGGTTTTGTGACGAGGGGTTGGAGCTTGGGCGTGGTGAAGGTGTACACGAGGCCGGTCTCTGAGACCACCAGGAGCAGAACCTGGGTACCGGTAAGGACGGACAGCTCATAGGCCTAACGTGGGACGGAAAAGTTAGCAATCATGGTACCGATGAGGCACGCACACTGTGGTGCGATGAGATGCAGTGCGACGCGCTGTGATGCGATGCGCGACGGTCCAAAACTCACCTTCTTCATAATGCCGGCTTTGCGTTTGGAGAAGGTAATGTGTCGCCGCGATTTATCCTGGATGAACTTGATCTCAATCTTGCGTCGCTCGCGTCCTGGTTTGTCGTCGTCATCGTCGTCGTCGTCGGGCGCGCTGGGTCGCTGGCGCTTGATGCCGCGATTCTCTCCGCCCTGGACTCCATTGCCGTTGCCAATAGAGTCGTCGTGGCCGGGAGAGGCATGCTGATCGTGTTCAGTGAGTTCGGAAGCCATGGTGTTGTCTTGTCGAGATTTGTCGCGTCGAGTCAAGAATTATGACGGATTAGGAACTGTGTTTGACCTTAGCTGTTTGCGGTCGTCAGCAGGTTTTGTGGGGGATCCCTTTTGGAGGAGGGCAGCCAGACGGGCGGAGAAAGCAAAAAGGATTTCGGGGAGCTACCAACCTGTAAAGAGTGCAGTCTGCGACCAAGGTCAATTCGCTGTTCGCTGGAGTGGGAGCAGAATTATGCGGGACGAGTCTGTGCCTAGAGTGAGTCGGGTAAGTCAGAGGATGAATCAGGCAAAGTGAGCTTGACGACAGAAAGAGGATTGGGCTGAGCACCCTTCAGGTATGGCGGGAGAGGTTTAAGGTTGCTTGTGCTTTGGGACGGGGTGCGGGCGCAGGGAAAGGCCAAAAGACCGCGCACCAGCGTGCACAGGGCAGGCCGGCAGCTTGGAAAAAGCAAGGGGGCTGCTTTGAAAGTAGTGCCTACGTGTGTGCACTGTTTCGCAGGGTCAAAGCGGGTGGCAGGCAGAGACCTCGGCCCTGTCGCGGTAGGAGGGAGCAGTGGCAGAGGGAGTGCAGCGTGCGGCGTGCCCAGTGATGGCCGGAGCAGCGACTGGGCCAATGCGAATGCGTAGTCCCGTCAGTCGCAGGAGGACAAAGGAAGCTGGGCTGGAAGGGAATGCGTAGGCTGACAAATTCCGCGCGCGATTGTCCAGGCCAGAGCAGAGCTGGAGATGTGTAGAATGAGCGACAGAGGGCAGTGAGTGGGTGGTGGTGCAGTGCGATGCGATGCGATGCAGGGAGGGTCGGTTCGTGGAATTGTAACGCTGGATTCGGGATGGCGGTGCTGTGTAATGCTTACCTCCACGGATGAATGCGGGTAGGCGTGTATTTGGCTGGGGGGATTGGGTATAGACCGTGGCAGCAGCTGATGGAATTGGGAAGGGAGCGGACGAGTGAATTGATGAGGGTTGGGCGAGGCGGAAAGGGCAAGTGCGAACCAAAGTTGAAGAGCGGGACGCTGATCCAAGTTTTGAGCTTCCAAGTTCGCTCCTCGAAGCTTATGGCTGCGTAAACCGTCGTCCCGAGCCAGCGCCGCCTGTGCCCTCTCAGTGCTGTCCTGTCCTGTCCTGTCTGGTCCTGTCCTGTGCTGTCCTGTCCTGTCCTGTCTGGTCCTGGACCTTGTGCACCACTGCCGCCTTGACAGACGGCTTCCTCCCGAACACCTGGTCGGAGGCTGTCTGCAGTGGTGCGGAGGCTTGTCCTTGAACAATCGCCAAAGACTCCAACCGGCTGCGTTGCTCCAGCGAAGGCGGTGATTGCCCGTCGCAGGCCAGCAGACGGACACCAGAGGGTGCTGGAGGATGGGCGGGTTGCTGGGCTGGAGTTTGTACTTACTTCAAGATGCCGTTTGTCCGTTTGTAGCTATTTATTCGTGTCCGAATTGAGTGAAGGCTAAACTCGAAGAGGAACCAGACGAAGAAGAGCTTGAAGGAGAAGTCGGATCGGGGCAGGTGTTCTCGCGACGATTAGTCAGCCGTGCCAAGGCTGCCATATCTTTGTGCGTGACCTTGTGGAAAGAACCCTGCGTGTACGGGTCCTCAGCGCTGACGCTGTATAATCCAGTCCTCTGACCTTACCAGACAACCAAAGATGAATCCTCACACAGGCCACGCAAAGAGTACTTTGTTGCTGCTTTCGGACATGTGCTCTCCGCCTACGTGATCTAGTACCACTTCTAATTTCGAACCAAGCACCACGGCAGTACATCGGTACCACAAGGCCGCCAATACTTGCCAGCATCATCGCGGAATCCACGACACTATCTCCTCGCATCTATACAGCCTTGCTCGAATCTGCTTTCATCATGCAGTATTCTCCTGCCAACTACTAGACCATTGCTTGTGCTAGACGAAGCTATTCGTTGCTATCCAGCTAAGCTCCTGACGTCGGGCGAAGGCTCTTCTCAGCAGCCGCAGATGGACACCTCACAACAAGCTGCAGTCTTTCCAACGCCTGTTTGCCACCACGTCGCCTGTCAGCAGTCAATCGCCCCGATCCCGCGTGATACTTCTCGCCCCTCCTCATGATTGTAAACCCCTGCTCTAGTGGCTGTCGTTGGTCCACCTCTCGCGTTTCAGATCTGGCCTCAAAAAGCGCCCCTCAGAGGTGGGAGTGGCTGAGATTCAGGAACACCTCCTACGCTCATCCACAGTGCTTCATGGCCCGCTGAGGCGCCTACCTGCTGATACCCCCATCGATAGGTGCTGGCTGACCTTCCGTTCATTGCCCGCATACAACGCAGGCAAACTATCTTGAGCGCAGTGAGGACAGAGCCGCGGCCGACTGTCAGACCTAACTACTAAAACTCTCCACGAAGTCCTCCCTGTTTCGACCTCTCCTGAGCTATGAAACGCCGCCTGTCGGGTAATAACCAAGCGACCAACGAGCAACCTCACATTTTGCATCACCTTTCCCCTAGATGTTTCTTGTTGGTCTTGTTCTCGTCCCTCTTTCCGTCCTCTCTTTCTGCGGGTTTTCATCACTCTTGGACATTTCGTCTGTCGCTCACTTTGAGGCTCACTAAACATCATCAGCACGAGGAGAGACGCAGGCGCCTCGATCGTGCCACTTCATTCTTTTTGCATATCACACTGTATTTGATAGATCGCATCGCCTACAAACTACGAGTTCCGGTAGCTTTTACGCCATTCCCACCGGCGTCATGAACAAACTCATGATCACCTTCTTGAGCATCAATTTCCTCTTTTTATCGTCAGCTGGTCTGTTACTGGGATTTTGCCTCATCAGTGAGCAGCAAGAACAAGGAGCGAAAACCGTATCCAATGTGGCCTTTGACATTCTACTCTTTGAATGTCCACTCACAGGTTCGTGAAAATTGCAAATCAACGCCACTCAGATCACTGATTCAAAACTCCATAGCGGGTGTCGCCAATGCTGTCGTTATGATGCTCACCTTCCTTCTTTCCCTCCCAGCACTCGCACTACCGACGAACCGTGGCTGGCTCAAAGCGCAAGGCTGGTTACTGGTCTTCTGCTCGTTCTTCACTCTCATCCTGGGACTCTTCATCTGGTTCGACACCCTTCAAACCCGTAAGAACCTCGCGGTTATCTGGGGCCAGCAGCCACCGAACATCCAAGGACTCCTTCAACAACGATTTAACTGCTGTGGCTACCTCGATTCCATGACACCACCTTTCATCGTCGACAACGTCTGTCCAAACAGCTTTACCGCTAGCCAAAAGATGGGATGCGTCGGACCTTTTTCGTCTTTTGCAAACAACTATCTGGATCTCATATTCACCGCTGCTTTCGGTATCGTGGGCGTCGATGTCCTTCTATTATTGACTGTGGTCATGGTCCTCAAGCACCGCGCCGAACAGCAGAGATATCGCCACATCGACGAGAAGCTCGGGTTCTAGTTCATCCAGTCTTTGCTATCGAAACGATGGTCGTTCTCACCTCCAATTTTCACTCCAGCGTTCAGGAATTTACAGCGAGGTTTGGATAATGTTCACGGGAAGGAGATATGGTATCCCATTACGGCGTACGAAATATCTACGAGGAACTTGGGACACAAAGTCAAGGCGGTCACCCGTGCACGCCATGGCGTACGCGAAGACAAAGATGATCAAAATCTCAGCATTTATGAGTCCCTCATCTTCACAACGATTTCCCCACTGTGACGTCGTCCCAGCTCCGATTCCCTCTTCCATCATCATCCTCCTCAGCCTTGTAGCCCAGTCTCAAACAAGCAACACCCCTGCCCTCCCATCCTCCAACTCTTCATCACCTGCACCAACACAAAACCCCCCGCATAATCTCCCCTCCAAGCTCCGACTACCACCAGACCTCTGCTTTCCACCGCTCCGGCCTCCAAAGCCTGCAGCCTGCCCACAGCTTCCAAGAAATCAATTTCCCCGTCTTCTTCTAATCTCCGATTTCAGTAGTCAAGTATGTTGTCGAGTAGTTGGGTATTTCACTAGTCAATAGTCCATCTCGTCAAGCTCACACCCTCTCCATAGCTCTGCTTCCTCGAAAGACCGGAGCTAAACGCTTGGGATACGGTAAGCACCTAGTCCTGTAAATGTCGTTGCTGTCACGACGATCCGGGGTTTTTCAGGAATAGGTTGATGTTTTCATTGTGGTAGGTAGGGAAGTCGGTGAGCGGAGACCTGATGTGGGGGATTTTCGGGAACGGGGTTTGTTTGTTGTTTTCGAGGGGTGGGCTGTGCGGGCGGGAGGTGCTCGTGGGGAGAATCTTCGAGGCCTTGGGAAAGAAGACATTGAAGACGTTGCGAATTCCGGATTTGCGCGATGGCTGGTTTGTATGTAGAGCCGATGGTGTGGATTATTTTGGAACGTCAGTAGACGAACCATATCGCTACCCATTTCGGCGTCGATGGATGGAGTTGGGAAAGCGAAATGGTTGCAACGAGAGGATTTGAGGTGAGTAGCCTCCGATATCGAAGTCTATAAATAATATAGTCAATCACTTCCTTGCCGATCGTACAGGTCAGTCTACACGCGTACACATCTATCACCCAGAGGCGAGGAACGTAGATTATCCAACCACCCAGACCTTTCAAGGCAAGGTCCCGCAAACGCCATCGCTATGCTGATACAACGGAGCAGGAGAGGGGGCATGAGTACAGTAAAAGTCCCTAGACACCGCCGGGTTTCGCTCCAGGTCCAGTCGATGGGTTACCGAGGCCGCCCTCTACTGCGCCATCGCTCGCAGACGGATTTCTCTCACCCATCTTCCTCCTCCGAGCTTGCTGCCCGTGGCTATGATTATGATGATGGCCCATCTGCGCCGCACTCTTTCTCGCGGCCTTGCTAGCCTCCACCGCCGCCCTGCTTGGTGCCGTCTTGTCCTTGATTTGTTGCGCCAATTGCGGCAGTGGTGGTAATGGAGGAAGGTTGCCTCTATTTCGCCCCATCATGCCGCCTCGTTCTGCTTCCTGATGACCCCACATGCTAACTCTTTGTACCCTCCTCAGCACTTTCAGGCCGTAGATGAGGACCACGCCGCCAATCAACGTGGAGAAGATGGAGATGCCCCAGAATCCGAAGTCTGACTCCTCCATGAAATTCTTCAAATTCATGCCGTACAAAGCTGCCAGGAAGGTTCCTGCTCCAAGACCGAGTGTGCAGATAGAGAAACGGAGCTCGAGAAGCATGAGGGAATTGCGATTGGCATCGAGGATAGCTTTGACACTGAACATCTAGATTAGCACAAATACGTGAACGTGGTGGAAAGGTGGGAAGTCCCACATCTCCTCGGTGTTTCGGATGTTGGAAACTAAATTCTCTGCGGCCTGCACGATTTCGTCCGTGACTTTGTGGTAAGATTCCAACAACATCTCAACCTCCGTATGGTCTTGCTCCGATCGGCCCTTCCCGTTCTTCGCCTTCTCGGTGAGGTACATGTCAGCCAAGTCGTCGTCGGCTTCGAGTAACTCCTCCAGTGCATCTCTGACCAATCTAGCCCTCTGCTCAAATGTGCCCAATCTCTTACTGTAGACTAGAAGATAGCGCAGCTTATCTCTGTCTATATCCTCTTCTAGTTCTCTCAAAACACGAACAACTGGATCCCGGACTCCTTCGAACTCTGATTCCAGCCCAGTCGTGCAGGAAATGAGCACAGCCTCCAGAGCGCGAAATTCGTAAGGTAGACTGCCATTAGATCTAGAGTCCATTTGCCTAAGCTTGCCTTCCAAATCGTACATGAAGACACTCTGCGTGTATGAATCCGTGCTGCCATATGCATCAAAGACCAGAACGCGATTGTGCTTGATCAAAACCCGAAGATGCAGAAGATTCAGGAGAATAGCTTCCGGTCTGATCAGGATATGCGGCAAAAGGCTGGAATCAATCTTGCGCAAATCGCGGGGCAGAAGACCGTATTTGGCAATCAGTTCGCTCTTCTTGAACTCTCCGTTGACCAATGTGACGTTTCCGAACTCGTCAAATTCCGTGCATCGTAGTCGTAACTCGTTTGTAGGTTTCATTAGGCGTCCAGCAGATTGATTGTCATCTAGGAAGGAGGCTAATGGAGGTAGTTCGTGCGATCGGGCTGGCGAAGGAGGAGGTTTCTTCTTGAAGCCTAAGAAATGCCAAAACGTCTTCATGCCATTCGTGGAGAAGAACCGACGCGTAATTGGCTTGACATCATTGGAGAAGGAAGAGCGGCGACTTCGCGATGTGAGGCTGTTCTTGGGAGCGTCATCCGTGGCGGGCCATGGCGTTGGGAAGTGCCTCAAAGGCGACTGATATCGTCTTGCCGAAGAAGAGGGAGGAGGAGGAGGCAATAGCCTTAAGTCGTTTCTGTTCCGGTTGGTAGATATTGTTCGCGACTGGAGATGAGACCGAACGTCTTGTCTATGGGCATTTCTGCAGACAGGAAGTATGTCGTCAGTCTGGTGTCGCAGGAATCTGAGCAGCTGTGGGGACGGAGAGGCGACTCTGGAATGGAATAATGGGGGCATTTCTCGCCATGGAGTTTGTCCTCGGGAAGGGATGTAATCAACTACAGATGGCCTCCGAAAAAAAGTTGGAGAGAAATGCCGTCACCCGATTTTCAATCGCACGTGCAGGGCCAGCATCGACCACTTCGGTTGACTCCAGTGGATTACAACAAAGTGCACTATGAACATACTTGGTGCGTGAACTAGGTTAAAAGTTGTCGTCTCTTTTGGCAAAATACATCGCATGCAATCGTAGCGACCACCTTTGTATAGCGTGGCACGCCGACAACCAAACTCATAACTGGAGCCTGTCAGCTACATAGACCAGCTACCAAGCAGCGTAATCTTGCGGCTCGCAGCATCGTCGTAAGTCTCGAAATGAGCGTTGAAGAATCAGAGTAGGAAGTGAGTTCTTGGAAATTGTTATATTTACCTTATCGAAATCACCTTCAGTAAGGCCAATCCTGGCCCAAAAATCCAACCTCCGTCGCCCTGGTCCATAAGTCTTATCATCAGTTTCCGCTGGCATTGCAGAATGGCTTCTGTCCTTGGAATGACCCGTCGATTTCTAAGGCCCCCGTCACCGCCTCGTCAATTTCCTACCACAGGCTTTCAAATTCTTGACCACTGCCTAATAGTGGAAGAAGAAGGAGAATCATTCTATTCTCCAACAATATTCTATCCCGCAGAAATCGGCGAGGTCTTGCACGCAAGGTATCAGATTGTGGGAAAGCTAGGCTATGGAGGCTATTCCACAGTATGGTTGTGCCGAGATCTCATGTGAGTTTCCCCTAAGCTCGAGCGGGTTGGTTATGACTGCTAACCTGCTCCTAGGGACCACGACTATGTCGCCATGAAGCTTTGCCGCAGTGATGCGCCTAACATCAAGAGAGAAATAGACATGTACAGGCGTCTCAATACCGTCAAAGCGAAGCATCCTGGAAGCACCCTGGTTCGAAAGATGCTCGACCACTTCGAGATTCAGGATAAGGAGCATACATACCCGTGCATTGTCCATAAGCCCCTAGGGATGAGTTTAGAAAAATTCAGAAGCAGAGTCCCAAACAACAGACTACCAGAGCATATTTTAAAACTGACATTAATACACATTCTCATCGCCTTGGAGTTTCTGCATACTAAAGCTAACATGGTACATTGCGGTAAGGCTCGACCCCGTTTGCATACATTCCCCACTAAAGCTTCAAAGACCTTCAAGAGAAAAATGTTCTCCTCGGCATTGAAAACACATCTATTCTAGATGAGTTCGAAAAGCGAGAGCTGGAAAACCCAACCTCGCGGACGATCGATGGAGATCGTATCATTTACAAGTCAAGGAATCTAGACAATACCACAACTCCAGGACGCCCTGTCCTTACGGATTTCGGAGAGGCGCGATTGAGGGAGAGCACTCATACTGGACTTATCCAGCCCATCCAGTACAGAGCTCCAGAGGTTCTCTTCAGAATGCCATGGGACCACAAGGTGGACATTTGGAATATTGGAGTAATGGTCAGTTTTGGCACTATATCTGCAGGCGTCGTCGCAATTTTATTGACATGTCTAGATATGGGACATGTTCGAGGACAAAAATATGTTCAAGGTCAGAGACGCTAAGAATGAGCTGTCGATGGAACATCAACTAGCGCACGTTGTTGCACTTCTTGGTCCTCCGCCAGCCAACTTTGTGACAGGGAACGACATGGCGTTGAAGTACTTCAACGTTGACGGTGAGTTTCTTAGTTGTACGATCTTGATAAAACATTACTGATTAAATTGACCATTGGGATCTTGGAAAGGAACTGTAGAAATCCCCAAAACCAGCCTTGAAGAATCCGAGCATAACCTGGAACGTGAGAATAAAGCTTTGTTCCTGACCTTTGTAAGGAAGCTGTTGAAATGTAAGCCAGGGAGCTGCTAGCAGATACGTGGCTTCGGGATGGAGATCAGTTCGCAGGTGAATAATAATAACCAAATTCAATCATATGTTGCATGGTCCCTCAAGTTGACGCAATCGCACCTCTAACTTGACCGTCAAGACCAATATCAACGATTTGAGAGCGCGTATTTGGGGGACGCTAACCGAAGGACTGGGTAGAACTTTTGGGCCAGCCTCTTGTCCAGATGCTGAATTAGTCTGCCCGTTCGCTTGATCATTAACGGATTCACGTTCTAGATCTGAGTTTATTGACACCTCGGTTGACTCTACCTTTATCAGTATGCCAAAACTACCACTCTTTGATGCCCGTCCACCACGCAACGGCATGAGGGTTAGGCATCACCAAGTGGAAACATCACAGCGAGACGCTCAACAATCTATTCATCAGTACATTCATCATAACAGTAATATATCATCTCAATCACACTGGTATACCATCGTCCCTGCTACATAACACAACAACCCCCCACCGAACTCGTCTCAGCCTTAGATCCATGCCCCTTAAACCACACGGTAAAACTCTCCCCCATCGGCCCAAAATAAACAACTTTCTTCCCATCAATGTATACAGCGTACTCGACCACACCAGCCAGCACAACCTTCCTAGAAAACTCGACGTTGTCCGCCTCGCCCTTGTCTGCCATGACGGCCGCATCGTCCACAACCACCTTTAATTTCTTGGGATCCCACGCAATCGTTCCCGGGTTCAGGTCGGAGACGTGGTTCGTGTACATGTACTCGTCCCATTGTGTGCTTAGGTAGGCGGAGGTGGAACTTGAAATGAAGTCGACGCGGTAGCGGGAGACGCCTAGGTCTGCGAGGGCGGCGATTGTTTCTGGGAAGGTTGGTTGCGCGTTGTCTTTTGGGGTGTGGATGCGATCCCAGATCTTGTGGATGGCGGCGGTGGTTTCGGGGTCGATTGTCATGGTTTTGGTGGTGAGGTTTTGGGGGTTGAAATGTTGTGTTGCCTGTCAAAGTCCTGACTGTTGCTTGTTATTTCCCACAGCCTTGCTGCTTGGTTTTGCAGCTTCGGAGAGCGTTCAGTTCTCTGTGTCAGTCTTATCAAAGCAAGTGCTTGCGCGTCTGCAGTGTATCTGCTTGCTATCAATGTTGTGGACTCGGTTTAGCTCAACAGAACCAGGGCAGCAATGTTTGGCAAGGAAATACTCGGAGCCTATCATTTCATCTTTGGCTTTATCGCGGTACCAAGCAAACCCAGTCCAATAGATCAGGCGAGTCGCGACAGTCGTGCTGTATATGTACAGCGGTTATCAAGCAGTGCTATCACCCGCTTGGGAAGCTTTTCAACGGAATGCAGCGCAGCAGAGGCATGCAGCATGAAGAAGCTGTAAGAGAGCTGCCACGACAGGGGGAGGCCATGGGTCTGGGGGGGATCTGCCTGCTGCATTAACGGCGGCGGCCGGTCGTCGTCTCATTAGCGGAGAGGCCACTGACTGGCTGAAGGTGGCGTACTAAATACTGGCGTGCCTGGCCCAAGCATCCCTCTGAAGTTTGTGTGTGCACAGCGTGTGTGCCACGGAGCGAAAGCCCTTAATAATGAGATTGTGGCCGCTGGAGCAATATGGAGCACAAAACTCCACACCTGTCTCTCACACACTTCAACCTCATCACTTCATTCCAGCAACAAAAGCCATCCCCATCCTTTAAGGAATGCAACCATGAGGCTTAGACTTTACGAAAGGGATTCCCTTTGTCATGGCCGGCCCATGCCCCTAGCGACGCACCAATTGATCTAGCTGGTGGCGCTCCAATGGCAAGCGGCAAGCTCTTGCTAGCCAGATGCATGAATGGCTTCGGTCCATTTCGCCTGCTTGGGGCGACGGCAATCTTCATAATCATTCCATCCCTCGCTGACGAGATTCCTGCTCTCCGTTCATCTCTTCGCTGTCGACAACGTCCAGCAGTCTTTCGTTCTTCTTGCGTGTCTATACTCTAATCTTTTGTTTCTTACTGCCTCTCGTTCAGGCTTATCGTATTCTCCTTTTCCTTTTCACATTCGATTTGATCCTTCCCATCCCTGTCAGACGAGTCGAACCCAGAAACACAGGCACTGGCACCCGTCGTGCTTTCCTGGAAACATTGTTCTGTATCGTCTCGGGCGACAGCATCGTTCAACCCCGATTGTGAAACAAACGTCACTTTCTGGATATATTGCTTCGCATTGCTTCTTACTATATCATCAAGCCGTCGCCTTTTACTATCAGCGACCGTATGGCACGCTACTTCCGTGCGGCAGCTTTGGCTGCTCTCGCCACATCTGTTTTCGCTGCAGCACCTACTTGTGGACCGAATAACCCATGTCCTGCATCTGCGCCGTGCTGTTCTGGTTCGTGAATCTAGCGTGTTACCGAAGAGGCCTCCAACTAATGATTGACTGCAGCATACGGCCAGTGTGGTGTAGGCGCCTACTGTCTCGGCGGATGCGATCCTCTCTTCTCTCACACACTCAAATCCTGCGTCCCAGCACCCGTGTGCAAATCTCAGGACTACAAGCTCAAATCCCTCAGCGATGTCCAGGATATCTCGGATTACCTCGGCGATGCATCTAAAGCAAATTGGCAGGTCAGCGGAAAGCCTGTATCATATAACGGGAACTCGCTACTTCTCACGATGGCACCGGACACTGTCGGCACGTTGATGGCCAGTACGCATTACGTCTGGTATGGCAAAATTTCGGCGACCATGACATCGAGTCAGGGACAGGGTGTGGTGACGGCGTTCATCATGATGAGCGACGTGAAGGATGAGATCGATTTCGAGTTTGTTGGTACAGACACCGAGCATGTACAAACCAACTTTTATTCCCAGGGTGTAACGAATTGTAAGTCGATGAGTCAATCTATGCACTGCCGCGCCTGCGTTCGTGGAACGAGCATTCCTCTGAGCAGTTCTTAATTCGATTTCGATGTTGCTGTGTTCGTGGTCGTCTTATTCTCGAGATCGCCAGGAATACAGTGACATGAGCAAGACTGGCTTAGGGGGTAGTCAAGCAAGGAAATGTGACCAAAGACTGACAGACCATAGACAATAACGGCGCCAACATAAGTGCGAGTAACACAGTATCGACCACGCACACGTACACGATCGATTGGACCCCAGATAAAATAGACTGGATCGTTGATGGGAGCGTTCTTCGCACCAAGAAACGCTCAGAGACATGGAACAGCACCTCGAATCGCTACGACTTCCCTCAAACCCCGTCTCGAATCATGCTTTCCCTGTGGCCCGCAGGTTTACCCTCCAACGGCAAAGGCACAGTCGACTGGTCAGGTGGGCTGATCAACTGGAACTCGCCATACATGCAAAATGGCTACTACTACGCCATGGTCTCGGAGGTCAAGGTACAGTGCTACGACCCTCCAAGCGGAGCCAGTACCCCAGGTAGCAAGTCATACGTCTTCACCGACGCGGCGGGAACAAATGATACTGTCCAAATCACGGATAACCTGGTCGTCCTCAAAGGACTGAGCGGGACTGGAGAGGACCCGGGTGTAGATACCAGCTCGAAGACATCCAAAGGCGCCTCCGCACCATCAGCTACGCCTGAGTCCATTCCTGGTGTCTCAGGCGCCGGAGTTAGGGGCGACGAATCATCTGGAGGGGCCGCTGCCGCTGTATCCGGCTCGGGAACTGCCTCTGGCTCTACGGCGGTGGCAACGGGCTCGTCAGGCTTCATTCAGGGCGGCTCGTCGAGCCAGAGCGGTGTCTCCGGTAGAGTTGACGAGAAAGTCAGCGGCAGTGTGTTTGCCGTCATTGTGGCGATTGTGGCTGCTTTGTGCTGGTAATCGTGGATTTGTGGTGTTCTGCTTACGAATATGCTAATGGCGAAGTCTCCCAGGCACGGTTTGATTTTTGTTGGTTCACGATATGCATTTTGGGAGCGTTGGATTTGGCTACTAGTAGAGATACTATTAGGAGTGTTCAATTTGGTGGGGGAGGATATATGCATGGTGATATTGGGTATTCTTTTGGAGTCGTGACATGGAATTTTTACATGAGGACTGAGAGTTGAGGGTTTTTGATGGGATGTCTGTGATAAATGAGACGCTGAATGTCTAATTTTTCAGTTTGTATGTTGGTCCTTACGTGTATTTGTCTTGATTTAGGAAGCTTGGTATAACAGAGGCGCCGAAATACAAGACCTAGGACGAGTCCTGTTCCACCGAGTCCGTCTCCGTTTTCTCCATGTACCGTCTGTTCGACTCTCACGATTGTTATTATTGGGCATACCAGACGCAATAATATCATTTCGTAACTTCCTTCTACATGTATGTAGTAGTAAGTAGATATATCGCTAGTAGCGATTACTGCGGTATATAAATTACTTGGTAGGATAATGAACGAGAAAGTAATAGGACTTTGAAGCTTTGCTAGAGTAAATACTATTACGCTAAATAGTCTGTAGATAACTAGTAGTACCGTAGTATCGTTTCGGATATAAGCTTTACTAAAGTATTTACTCGGTATATCTTCAGACTTATTCTATACTTATCTCTCAAGTCGTTAAGACTGCGGAGCTCTATTTTACGGTCTATATAGTAGATTACAATCGTAGTAAGTAGACTTGATCGCCAATGGTTTGCATAGATCATTACCAACAATACATCCAGGAGCTTCTACCCTATTAATCACCCGAATTCAGCTATCCGTCAAGTTGACGAGGAGTTAGCCAAGTTGCTTACTTTTGATAGTCCTATCGCGATATCACACCACTAGCATTCCCTTCTATCGATAGCGAGGTCAACACAATGCCTTTCGAGCGGTTCGGCTTGCCAACAGTCCGCTTAGAACCGAAGGTGAAGAATTACATCAACGCCTGTTGGACACTTACGCGCTGACATTGGAGTGCGCCGTACAAACTGATGAGAATTTAGTGGCCGCTATCTATGTTCCCTGCGTCGTCAAAGAGGTTCAAAATGCGTGACGAGCCTCGTTACCTCGAACATCTCCTCAACAATAGGTCCTGCCAACATCGGCCGTGCTGCTGGGGCCGTGATGCGGACAGTGGAACCTTCGGATTCAAGTCGTTTTCTCCCTATTGGTGTCGTCGGAGAGCTTCTGATCGAAGGCCCTGCGATTGCCTGTGGCTATTCAAACGGCCCGGAAAGAACGCGAGCATCCTTCATTAACGGCACCCGCTGGTCGAACCTCGGTATAAGGGCGGCCGGATGCACTATATGACTGGAGACCTCGCTCATTACACCTCCGATGGTACGATCCATTACGTTGGAAGAGAAGATGCGCAGGTCAAGCTCCGTGGATAACGCGTTGAGCTGGCAGACATCGATCTCCACCTCACGGAGCATTTCTGAAATGCGAAGTGGCCGGGCTTTCCTCCCTACGAGCGGCCCAAGATCAAGCTGGGGACAAAAAGTAAAGGAATGCACATAAGAAAGCTTTGGGGTCAGTTTTTATTAGATAGCTAACAGCCGAAAATAGTGCTCGATAACAGCTGCGTACCAGCATTGTCTTGCGTCTCAATTATGATATATCTCATCTCATTACCTATCGGACTAGGGCGACTCGACATGTCCCTCTAAAGATGTCCACCAAGGGGGCTGAAGTCTCTTTGATGTGAGAAATTTCTACAGTTTCGCTTTACTGCAAAAGGTAACGTACGTTGCGGGCTAGGTGATCTTTTCCAGCTCTTGCTTTTGATCGAATCATCTTCTCACCGCAGCTTCGCTTTCACTTCGCGATCTAACAAAATCTTAACAGCCATGAGACAATAGACGATGGAGACGAGGCGCAAACATCCGCGCCTCTATGGACCAAGTGTGACCTTTGCTCTGGACCATTCGCACAACACTCCCCAGGAACCAATGTCATGATAGTCTTTCAATAAGACCTGTGTTGTTGATGTCGCCTCGTCGACACCCTCTGGAACATAATTTTTGCTACAACACTGATACATACATACAAATAAAGCTCTAACACTCTCTCTACTTCGTATCTCTCATCTCATTCCTTGCTCAAATACCACTTACTCCACCAAACATGTCTATGACACCAGATCGCGCATACCGTACCCTCGGGCTCGATGAAACCACGCCCCGCAAGGCACTCCGCAAAGCTTACTTCCGCCTAGCTCTCAAACACCACCCGGACAAAGCCAAAGACAAGCAAGCAAAGGATCAAGCCAATGAGAAATTTCGAGACATCCAAAGCGCCTATGAATTGCTAACACAACACCATGGTGAGGGAGCTCAGCCCACTGTAGATTCGCTCAGACGCGACCAGGTAAAGCCTTCGCATGCATGGACGCAGCACAACGCGCGTGCTGCTAAGAAGGCGGATTTCTCGGCATACGTGGATTTGGATGAGGAGGAGGAAACAGATGATGTTCGATATGGAGAGGAGCCGGACGAGGAAGATGAACGCGACTCCGATGATTTAAATCGGTCTGATGAGGACAAGAGCGATGAGGATGGGGAAGCAGTGTGGCCGACCGTTGAGATGCGAACAACAGGCTACGATAAATTCTACGACAAAAAATACACCCTCTCAGGAGATGCATCTCGCAAAGCCGCCATTGGCGATGGTGTTAAAGACGTGGCGATTACGGCAGAAAACGAAGTGTGGGAGGACTTCAGAAATTCGGCTGGGAACAAGTGGAATGTAGAACCTCGCACCGATGAAAAAGCTACGGCACTTGATGAACCACCTACCAAGAGCTCGGTTGGACATGGAGAAGCCTTCACTTCACGCATCATGCCTTGTGGCTTACCCCGCGTCATCGGTATGACGAAGGAAGGTCTATCAGTCCACGAAGGCGAAGATGCCGACAGCATCAAACTCAGGGGAAACTTCCTTACCGCAGCGCGTTACAATCAACTTACTCGTCCTCAAACTGCCGGCCGAAGCATCGCCAAAGCGAAGGAATATCGTGCCGCATCCTTGAAAATCAACCATCTCGCTTGTCAGGAGTGCTTCCCAGAGACGGGACAATGGACACTCGATGACCGGGATTTCAATGGCAAAGATCCATTATGTGAGGATTGCAAGGGAAAGCTTGAGAGGGTCGTTGCTGAGCAGATGGAGGAGGATGTTTGGGGAGATGGTATCACTGGGGTGTTTGTAGATGACGAGGAGGTGGAGGAGGATCCTCTTCTCAATGTAGATGTGGGCGCGATTACCTATGAGGATGCGATGGCGACGTTAGCAGCTGCGAATCTTGACGCCGCTACTGGAGAGGAGATGATTCTGTAGTACAATCGGGTTCACTGGATTGGCTGGGCGGCGGGAAGACTCTAAGCTAATGAATGAAATTGTATCAAATCCAGTAATCATTATTGATAAGAATCATAAGATGTAGATATCTACTCAGCCAGACACAAGATTAAAAGTGACTAAAATAGTATACACATAGTTCATTCTAAGTACTTCCTCCGCGTTCTCAAAAACATTAGATTATAGTCAATCTTGAGCGTCGTTTTCAGTAGAGTTGAAAGCTCAGTGGCGCAGCGGAAGCGCGCCGGGCTCATAACCCGGAGGACTGCGGATCGAAACCGCACTGAGCTACACACTCGATTTCTTTTTGCCCATGGGTGAATACATCAAGTGTTTTCTTCCGTGTGTTCGTTCGTAGCTGGACTGTGAACATTGAGAATGGGAAAAAAGGGTTTTTTTCTTTCGGGAGCAAAAGCTGGTCCGAGATCGGCGCTGGAATACCCACGGGTTAGCACTTCACTGCTGCAATTTCTTGGACTTTTTTTCATTTCAGCGAATTTCGTTGGCGGCGAGGAAAATGGGTTTATCGGTGGATTGTGCTGAAGTTTTCATGTTTGGGAAGTCTCGGAATTCATGCAGAGTCAAGATTTAGATGCCAGTAACTATGATCCATAGGGTACCGCAGTATCAACCTGATTCCTATGTACAGGTAGAAAGTACTCTGCAGGAGGTTTCACGGGCGGCTTCTTCACACACGAAGACTGCGTCTCTCTCAGCTCGCTGTAGTCATGGGTGAACTCGCTGCTTCCAGCTCTCCTCGCACTTCGCTCGCTGCCATCTCGTGCCTTGGATTGCTTTCCGCTATTTGGACCTTTTTTGCTTCTGGCCGAGGTTTCTTCCGCCTGATGAACATGAAAGTGGCTACTGCTAATATTACCGCTATAACAACACCCCAAACATCTCCACCGACTATTCTCCCTGTGAGTTTGGTGCTTCCTGCGGAGGTCGAATTTGCGGAAGACGAAGTCGGAGGGGTGGAGGAGCCAGATGTAGAAGTGGATATTCCCGTGATAATAGCGTCTGAACAGAACACATATCGAAGCTATACCAAGCGCATGATGCGTCGTAACAGTGGGCTATGGAGATTTCCATCGAAGCGTCGGGATCTTCAGATCACGTGTCCCCGCTTGGGACATTGTTGTAGCCTGTAGCTGATCTTTCATGGGAATATGAGGTCTTCAAGTGCATTGTGGGTATATCGAGACATACAGGAGCAACCTGGGTCTATGTCGACCACTTCTGGTCTTTACATCACCATCTCCACTTCCGAAATCAATTCAATCCACCAAAGCCCCTCCCCAAGCCTCGAACCAACGCATTCAATCCCGCCAGAAAATCCCCATCTAGTCTCCCATATCCAAACCTCTATTGTCAGTCTCTCCAAAGGTTATCTCGCGCGCTGATACGGGTGCAAAGGGTAAGATTTCAAGTCTGATCTTGTTGTTGGTGGGTGGAGGAATAACTTAAAAACCTAGGCAAGCAGGCAAGCAGGCAAGGAAGCTCCGTCGGTTGAAATGAAGAAGCAGGGTCGTCGAGACCGGCACACGCGTTTCGTGTTGACACTCTTCGGCCTTTCCACCGTGCTCTCACGACCAGCGAACGACTGGCTCAAGACCACCAGAGGTGTCATGGTCGAGGTTGTTCACGGAATGATGGGTCGTGCCTTGGAATGCCGTTTTCTAGAGGTGAAAAGGTATGCGAGTATCAAAAGTTTCATTCAAGTGGAATGGGTATCTTGGATCATAGTCGCCAGCTGAGAAGAGAGAGTATTCAAGAGGAAGTGGCCAAGAAACACATTCATTTTTCAATGACCGCGTGCACGTGAATTGCCCTTCCACCGTGTCATCTTCGTCTTCCTGATCTTCGTCATTTATGTGCGCTTCTTTTCATGTCCATGAGGAGCACCTCTCGTTCTAAGTTACAGAAAAAAATATTCGTTTCCGGAACACATTGATCCAGCGGCTGTGTAACGAGAAAGAACCCGATACAATACTGTACAACCGCTATCCAAACAGAGACAAAACGCCGCCATCGCTGTACCCATGATATCTTCGCTCCGTAGAAAGAACGCGTAACCAACATCAGTATGATTCTCCAGGAAACAATGATGAGACAGGTATGCAAAAGAAGTCGTCAGTCGCTCATATGCAAAATATGGACAAAGTCCAGATATTGGTTGGCCAGAGGTGCCTGTGGCGTGTGCCAGCGTAGGGAATCTAGCTCTTTGAGATGACACTGCCGGAATCATCTCGGCCATTCGTCCGTCATGATCTGGACATGGCAGTTTTGTGGCCTGCTCTTATCCATGGCGTGATCCACCGTGCCCGGGTGCTGCGTGTTGCTTTGCGCACTGGACATCAGGAGCTACTCATGCACCGGTTTTAGTTTCGCCCGTGGTCAAGTCGTTGGCAGTGAGTTTTGAAGCGCTTTGGGGAATGGCACCTGGATGATCTCGAGTGTAATATCTGAAAGCCAAAATTAGCAATTCGATCAAGTGCAGGGATGGAGCTGTGGCACCTACCCATCTGGGATCCACTCCATCTTCTCCTCGTCAAAGACGTGGTGCTCAAAAGTCTTCTGTGTCAAGGCCTTGGGACCGTATTCTTCTTCCAAGAGCTCGGCGTACGCGTACGGGATCTTGACAGGGGTGTTTTCGAAATTGCTCTCGCGCAACGGGAAGATGTCCTTTTTCCTGTAAAAGTGCGTGTCTTTGCAGTACATGTTGTCACTGTCGGTTTTGCTGTTCCGTAACGTGGTAATGTCGATGAACAAACCGCTCTCGGTATCGATCCAGCGAGCGTCGATTACGTTTAGCCAATCCGTGGTCGAGCCGTTGACATAATGCGGATTCACCTCCAGCATGTAGTCCCTTCCTTTGGGAACGCCTGGGAGGCGGTAGTGGTGTATCGTCATGTTGTAATATCTTGCCAGATAATCCATCGAGTTTTCAGACATCTGCACGTCCACGTCCGAATCCCAGGGCATAATCTTGCGATTCCACCACCATCCTAGCAAACTCCCATGCATGATCCACGTTTCAGCGCCGATGTCGTTCATGGTGGAAAGGTAGGTTTGCATCAGGTTTGTGAGGAGTAGTTTTCGGTCATTGTCCGGAAGGACCTTGTCGGCAAAGCGGCCGTCATAATGAGGATGGAACTGATGCAATTGTTAGCCAACGAAACCTTCTAGCGTAAGGAGAAGTATTCATACAGTTGATTCGTGAAAGTATTTGTCGACCGGATCTCCACCCTTGCCGCTGTGGTCTTGGGTCAATCTTGTCCTCACGCTCGCGAAATCGGCGTCCCTTTTCCGCAGTACTGGCGTGGCTTGGATCGTGTGTGACAAACACAAAAGGAATTGAATTGGCAACTGCAGCAACATTTTGTACTATGCTGTGCCCGTCTGACGGGTCATGAGACGGAGCAAAGACGTCGTGCGAGGTTGGCGGGTGAGATTTGGCGGGAGGAGATGGAAACGGCGGTTACACAGGTAGGTACCTTAGGTAGGAGTAGGAGGAATTGAGTGAGTGCGAACGAGGAACAAAGCAGTTTGTAGTCAATGAAATGTGTGAATAGGGAGAGTAGCAAGCAGGAGAGAGACTGGGTGCAGGAAGAAGAGATGGTTGGACATGCGAGCAGGGCATTGATCGGCATTCGTCCGTCGTGTGCTCGTGTAGATCTTCAACCCTTTGACAGCGCAGCCACATCAGCACTGTTCACTAGGCGCTCAGCTTAGACAGCATCCGTATCTGCACTAGGACATGTGGTATCGCCGACCGGTCCCTCGGTTGAGAGCTGATGGAATACATTAGACAGGACCACACGATCGACCTCATGCTACATTTATAGAACATGATGGAATAGACAACACGATCGACCTCATACTCGTTTCACAGTATACAACACGATGGAATAGACCACACAATCGACCTCATACTACATTTATAGCACATGATAGATTAGACCACACGATCGACCTCATACTCCCATTCATAGAACATGATAGAACAAACATCCCTCTTCTTGCCTTCCATCACTCCAATCACTCCAATCACTTCAACTGCCCATCACAGTCCCGCTCGCCGCTCAACTCGGAAGGCCACGAAGCCTGGCAGGGGATGACGCCCTGTTCTCCATTTCCCACCTCTCCTCACCATCCCCGCTATCAGACCCACCTCTGGACGAATTCCGACAGTGCCGTGAACAGCTACCTCATTGGCCAAGTTCCATTCCCTTATGCGACCCGGACACCCATGAAATGCAATCAATTCACTTCCCCTCAGGATCCGATTGATCCGTCAGTGACACACATAAGCTTTGTGGCGCACAAGCTAAAGGCTTCTTCATGCTTGGCTTTCCCTCGCTCCAACCGGCTCGAAAGCCCATTCAGCCACCATCGTACAAGAAGCGCCTTTCGCCCGAGGGAGGGGAGTGCGACGCAATCCCATGCCCCCGGCCATTTTGCTTTGCGAGACACTGGAACCGCGAGACTGAATGTTCCGGTTACGCGTTCTTGAGAAATCTCAGGGGTACGAGGGCCTTGGTACGTCAAAAGACACGAGGAAGGTCCCAACACAGCCTCCACCATCGTCAGAATTGGTCGGTGCTACTCCTGGATCCGAAGAACACGGTTCCCGCGTCCCGAGCGTCGCCGTTGAGGCCCGAGGGCATTAGGAGGGATGAGCCGCAAGTTAACCGTGCCCTACGAGATACATAGGACATCACAACAACCTCTCAACCATGGCTTGATTCTGACTTCGAGAAAACTCCGATTCCGCATTCTTGGCTGGAGAAGAACCTGAGGATTGCACCATGTATAAGGACACAAAAATCCCATGAAGCCGCCGGATGCCACGCGGCCGAAATGCGTGCTGTTGACACCGTGAAACGGAACGAAACATACGCGTCAACTTTTTGACAGCGGCTGCGTAACAAAACACTGATTGTTGATTGGGAAACAGAACGAGGCGGCATCCGAGCAAAACACTCATCTAAGCTGTCAAAACTTCTCAACATCACCGCCACCATGTCATGCACCAAGAAACCCAAGACTGCAGCAGTCTTGTCATCTTGGCGGACCAATACGAATGAATACGGATCAATACGGAGCTGCCATCCAATGCCAGCTAACCTACCTCATCCGCCAAGATGATTCCTTTGGTATTCATGTTTCACTGAGCATGACCAGAGATATCATCGACTACGATTGTTGCATCTCGATTTGGTCGACCGTATCCTGGCATTAGCTGATCTTACTTCTTCTAGTCTTGATATTGATGCCAGCTTTGGATGGACCTATGTTTTCCGACCCTCGCCTCTTCTTCCAAGGTTCACAGGTCGATTCCTATTCTCACAGGTGCTGTCCAAACGAACGTCTATGCCACACCTCCAATGCCATTCCTAAACGCCAAAGTATACAATCTTCGCCTACCCAATGCCCCCTCACCTCCAGCAAGATACATTTTCTTCACAAATCCCCAGCCCCGCCCATCCTCCACCCCACCCTCTCAATCCTCCTCCGCGCCTGCTCAACCCACCCGGCAACCGCCTCCTCATTCCTCCGCAGAATCCCCTCACACCTCTTCCTCACAACCATCCTCTTCCTCCAATGCTCCGGCACACTCCACTGCACCACTCTCGTCGCCGTATCCATTTCCCCCTCGCCAATAGTAGACATCCAAACCGCGTCCTGCGGCACGTACGAGTACGCTTGTAGTAATTCTACATTGCCAACGAGAGACGCCCCGGCGATGAGAGCGGCGGTGATCGCGGACGAGGCGCGGGAGGTGAGGTAGGTTGGGAGAGGGAGGTAAGGGAGGAGAGCAAAGGTTTGGGAGAGTCGGGCGTAGTATTCTTTGTAACTTTGGGTCGGGTTGTAAACTACATTTCGCCGTAGTGCGGATGGGATCCTGGGCGCCTTGTGCCGGCCTAGGAGGTGTAGCTGCACATTGCGAGATTGCTGTGTATCCACGTCATTCGTGACGTTCTTCGCTTGTTCGAGAACAGGGGAGAGGGAGTTGAAGATATCGGTGTAATTATTGTGGTCCGGGTCGGCGTCCGTGTAGAGGGCGAAGGGGAAATTGTTGGAGGTCTGAACTGCCTTTTCCTCCACTGGTTCTGGCATGTTCACGGGGAAAACGGGAGGAAGCCATTGCACCGTCACCGTCGCATTGAAGTCCCAGTTTGCGATTGCCTGGGTGCGCAGGTGGTGTGCCGTGTGCGTACTCAACGCAACGAAACCAACCATCTCTTGCTGGATCCAGGGCCGTATCCTCTCCACCACTTCCCCTTCTCTCCAAGCATCGGCGTCGTGAACGACGCAGTATAAATACGTCTTCCCCCCTTTGAGTAAAACATCGAATGGATCGCTCAGACGAACGAGATCGACCTCGCAAGAAGACGAGACGAGGAGTTGGGGAAACCCAGGACCCTTCACCGCCTCGCCGAAATCGAGCGTAGATTTATTCGCTGCCATGGGCGTGGAGAGATTGAATTCTCCCATGATTTCTCCCATGCCGAATCGTTGCTCAAGCGTGTAGAGGGAGAGAGGCGAAAGGGCTTGACGACCAAATGCGTAGACCAACGCAGCCGTAACCTCCTCATTCCGACCTGAACTCTCCACAACCGCCACCCTCAACTCTTTCCTTTGTGAACTCTGTGACGGAGAAGATGGGATCTGCTCGTTCTGCCCATTTCCACCACCGACGAGCGTGGCAACCATGTTCCCCGCTATCGTCTTGGAGGATGAAGCTTCCTCCTCTTCCTTCTTCTTCTTCTCCTCCTCCTTTACCACACCCTCCCTTCCAGCACTCGTCCCGCCTCCACTCCCACTCTTCAACCCACCAGAAACATCAAGAATCCCCCTCCCCCTCCCCCTCCCCAACACCGCCACCGAACTCAAAAGCGCAAAAACAGCAAGAAAAACAACGAGGTAGAAGCGGCGCGGGAATGCCATGTTGGCGATAGTTTTACAAGAAGAATGTCATTGGGTTAAAGTGGCAAATAGAGAGAAAGAGGGTTTGAACCAGAGTAAGACGAAAAGAGAGAGAGATCAGGTAGATGGTTGGGAAGGGAGGTGTGCATCGATGGGATAGGGGTTGATGTTTCCGTCCCATCAGCGGCATGAGAAACCGGG
Source organism: Venturia asperata (assembly GCA_003689335.1). Taxonomy (NCBI): domain Eukaryota; kingdom Fungi; phylum Ascomycota; class Dothideomycetes; order Venturiales; family Venturiaceae; genus Venturia; species Venturia asperata. The sequence goes on along the minus strand of QWWL01000002.1, from coordinate 1,489,493 downwards.
GAGGTCACCGTTCCGTCGTATTTACCCCGGTTGCGTCAGGGCTGAGGCGGGCCGGGCCGAAGGGGCGGCTCAGTACTGTGACCGGGTTGAAAGATTGATTGACACTTTATCGCTTCAACGTTCACACGGTTCAGCAGTGCAGGAGGGCTTTTTCGCCCCGATTCGTCGAACTTGGAAATCGCGATTTCGAACCGGGGACACATACACTGAATCGAAATTTGGAAACAGGTCAAATTTACTATTATAGATGCTCCCACTATCTTCCAATTTCTCTCCGCAATCGTTCGCCAGCAGTCGCCTCCCTACCCTTCGGCCACGATTCGACGGCAACGTCAACTTCGTCCAAGAAAGTTGAACTGTTGTGTATCGTCGTCCCTCCGAGGACGATTCTTATGCCAGGCGTACTTGCATTGATCTGCGTCACAACCCTTGCTTCCTCGTACGTCGTTCCGCCAACCATGAAGACAATAATATCCTGCGGTTTATCTCTCGTTTGCCCACCACCTTCCACGAAAGGAAACATCGAGTCCTTCAACCGCCCCTTGACCAGATCTTGCAGTATCATCTCCAGCCGCGGTGAGTGCTGGGTATACACGTTCTCTACACCCTTCAAGCCTCGTTGGAACCGATCGCGAGCACCGCTGAAGAACGATCCAGCCTGAAACAGATCAGGCACTCCACCTGCGACAGCGGGTATGCTTTGAAGAGAACCATGGTAGTCCAAAAGTTTGCTGATGACCGCTAGACGTTGACGAGGGACACCCGATGTCGTGGCCAGAAGGTCTACAAGGATCGGAGTACTGTTTGCTGGAGATTTGGAGTAGCGGAGGGCGTAGATAGCGACGAGCCGTATTTTATTGTCGACTGGAATTCTGGGGTTTGATATCATCTTTTGCAAGCTCTATTTTGTGTCAGCATGGGTAAAATACCGTACTCAAGAGGTTCATACCTTCAGATCATTTGAATGATTGTCGTTGCAAGCAAGACTCTGCTCCAGTTCGCTAACGTCAAGAAGACTGTCCTCTGAGACGCGCCGACTGAGTTCGCCCACCAAGGTAATGTGCTTAGTGACATTGCTTGATAGTTTGCGAAACTCGGGGTATTCTTCGACAAAGCGCTTCATGTCCGCAATAGAATCCATCTGGGCATTTCCTTGCCGTTTGGAAGCATATTGCTCCACATAGTCTTTGGCGCTTTGTCCCAGGTCGCCGAAGTTCAAGAACATGTTTTTCTTGAAGAAGGGATCCTGGTCCTGCTGTAGCACTACTTCCTTCATTTCAGGTCGAATTTCAGGCACCTCGCTGAGATCGACGCGACCATTCCTTATTCCCAGCAGTTCGTGGACCATCGCTTGATATGTCCACTGTGTCAGTAACGGTGTCACTGGATCATCTCTCCGGTCTAGGATCAACAAGATTGGAGGTGTGTCCGTCCTGCGAAACTCGAACAACTGTTCTTCCTGTGTGATATGGTACCGCACCTCGGTAGCCAACTTCTTCGCGAGCAAGCTACTTTTGGCGTATCTTATAAGAGGCTTCTTTTTCAGCGACAAGAGTAAAGCTAAGATGCCTTCGGTTGATCGTGGCAGAGAGTCTGCATTCCAGGAATCTGAGCTTGCGCCCCAAACGCGATGCTTGGGTGTGGAGAGGTCAAGAGACATGAGGTCAGGGTTGATGACCAGGTAATCTGCAAAGTACTCTTGCACGGCACGCACGACCTCGTGGTCGTCTGCTTCTGCCAATCGTTCCAGCGAGGACTTTCGCACTATGTTACTGAAATCTGTTCGAGTCAGCCATTGCCGCGCCGCCGAGACACAGTATCCTACATATGTTGTACTCTCCATACTTTGGCTCCCGCAGCTCGTCTATCAGGAGTTGTATAGAGTCTGGAGAGGGTCGAACAAAACACAGACATCGCAGATGGCGCATCTTCTCTCTCGCTTGATTGCCGAGGCGGTCGGTAAGATAGACTTCATGGTTCAGGAGGGCACTCTGCGTAGTGGCTGTCGAGAGTATTCCTACGGTGTCCGAGTCCAAGCTTCCGGTTGGCTAAGGTCAGACACTGATCGAGACAGGACGAGGTGTGGGCCAGAGGACCTACAGGAGTATCTTCATCTTCGCAGCCGAGCCAGAGGTGCTATCGCCAACAGACACCATGCGACTGATGTAGCCAGACACGGCCTAGTATATTGTCAGCTTTGCGCATGTTCACCAGCCATAGCTGAGCTGTATCTGGTCATGGTTTGTGCTGGTGTGGTGCGGCTCTGGAGCAGCCTGGCAAACATACCGCCGCAACATCCATGGTGTGGTGAGTGTTCCGGAATCAGTCTGGCATGGTATTGTGTGGACGGACAGCGTTGTATGGCTGCTGCGACGCTGCGACAGTGGCTAAGACAAAAGGGTGGGTTCCTGCTTCCGCTGTACTTGTGCTTGTCGAATGCCGCTGACACGTCCCAATTGATCTCAGGACCACAGTGGGCTCGGCGGGTGTTGATCGCTTGGGTCGCGATCGAGTCTGAGCTGCCTGTAGATTCAAAGCGGGTGACAATATTCGCAGACTCCCCAGGTGTTTGTGGCCAGTCGAAGGACGTATAATACACGAAAGCTGGCTTCATATGGCCCCAGACCCTAGGGAGGTACAGGGCCCTGTAATTTGGCGAGGAAGAGCCGAGGAGGCCGCCAAAACCATGGCCAAGGTCGGCAGCAGACGATCGTCAGCCTCCCAACATTGGCCAGCAGTGACTCGAAATAACTCGCCTCATCGAATCAGCTGCGAGCCTGCGAGCCGCTGCCTGATGCATCTGAGCCTCCTAAGGAGCGGGAATATCTAATCGCTGCCTGCCGCCATGACTGGCTTCCCTTCTCTTCCATCTTCATCCTCGTTTGCGCCCGGGCGCTGACCACAGCACCCATACACATTCCCTCGAGGCCCCTTCCAATGGCGCTCCAAAGTGACCTGCGTACGCTGAAGGGCGTCATCTCCAGACTATCTGCAGACTTCTCCAAGTCGTCGCGGACCTACTCTGATTGTGAGTGGCCCCCTATTCCATTCCAATCCATTCCACTGTCCATCGAGTCCCCTCAGGCTGCTGCACCTGTCCCTCTTCTGTTCCATCCTGTCTTTCGAGTCCTTTCTGTCCCAAGCAGCTCAGGATCGCGCGACCGAGTGTTTCCTCTCGCTCTGCCCTCTTCTCACCTCCAAGAGACACCACCGCTGCGCTGCTGCCCCTCCATGATGGTGTGCGCGGTCGTGTGAGTCGAGTGACCAGGAGTGCCCAGGAGTGGCGAATCTTCCCGCTTTGAGCCCCCAACTCTCATCCCTGTTATGAACTCGATCGTATTTTTGGAACATGCACAAGGTTCCATCAGCATCTTCTTCAGTCTTCTCCCGTCCGAGACCGCCTGTTACAGGAATAGCGCGTCCCGATTAGAAAAGCACCAATAATCTCCTTCGAAGTCAATCCTAACCATTTCATGCAGTGCAAACCCTACACAAGACTATCCTCAAAGTAGAAATCATCCTTCGAGATCCCGTCTTCGCTCATCGTCAAGATGCCGAACGAATTAGGCGAGGCTTGGCCGATTTGGTACAGAAAACAAACACCAACATGCAGGATTATCAAGGTGCCCTGCACGCAGCAAATTCCTCCCGTCTTCACAGTCTTCATACGGAGCTAGTGAGACACACGACCGGATTTCAACACGCCATTGATGTGATTGAAGGTCGAGAAATGCTTCCTAGGCCGTCACCAAAGATCTCCCGCGCCCCTTCAACCTCATCAGACTCAGGTGTGAAATCTTCAACTTCTACCCATTTGAACGCAAATGTGTCAACAAGCCGGATATCCGTTTCCACACCCACCTCGCCGTACCAACCGACTGTCGAAGAGGTCTCTGACTCAGAGGATGAGGATAAAGTGTATGACGTCGAGGCTTATCATGTACCGCCGTCAGAAGTCACAGCCTCAACCCCACCATCTTCGTCAAAAGATGATCGTAGGCAGCGCGTGCTTCAAACCCCTCCACAGGTTGTGGTCCGTACCGCGACCGGCGATTTCCCAGCAGAATCACCACGATCCCGTGAGGAGCCATATCTATCATCGGCATCGCCATTGAGACAATCTATCGATGCCGACCATTCGGAGCCTCTGTCGATTTCAGTGACCAAGAATTCCCGCCAGGAAAGAAGTGCCGAAGAACTTCGAAGAGAAATTGAGCGCCTAGAGGCTGAAATGCAAGGCATAAAGATGACAAGACAAAGCTCTAGTGACGGTAAAGCCCGGAGATCTCCACACCACCAAAGTGTAGATCTGGGACAAACAGATGACTACCCGCACCACGATTCTGTGCGACGACAAAGAGCTTCCACCACAACGGGCATGGAGCGGCCTAGATCCTACATCGAGAGATCAAGCCCAGAAGGCCGAGAAACAAGCGCAAAACGTTCGCCCCGAGATGCCACCTATGAAGCTCTGCCGATGAAGAGGACTTCGTCTGGACGCTCAAACATGCCACCTCCATCACCACGATATATACCCAGATCGCCGAGGGTTCCACAATCCCCGCAATCAGCTATAGAACCTCGATTCGGTGACTATTGGTCAGCTCATGTTCCTGATCAACCACAAACAGCTTCCGAGATATTTGGCCTAGATCCTCGCACATCGCTTCCGACGGTCTTGGAAACCTCGAGGAGGAGAACAACTAGGGACCGCACAGGCCATCGAAGTAAACGTACCTCCGCTTACTTTGACGATCCTCCGGTCATCCCTTTCCAAGAATTCTTCGACCATGGAGACGGAAGTGGCGCAGACTTTAGTCTATTCGACTCTGTTCCTTCCGAATCAAGAAAGAGGGCGGCCTCGAGGGCCAAGGAAGCTTCTTCCGGGAGCCCTACTCAGCTCTCTCGTGACAACGGAGTAGATGTCCATCTCGAGCCCACCGTCAAAGAGCTAGTTGTCTCGTTAGAGGATATATTTTATGGGGCTACCAGACGAATCAAGACGCGGAGAAAGCGATATAATGCCCAGACACGGTCTTATCAAGACGAAGAACGTATTCTTGACGTTCCAATTTACAAAGGACTCAAATTTGGATCCAAGATAAAATTCCAAGAGAGCGGTGACGAGACCATGTATGGGACGAAGGACATTCATTTCGTTCTTGCCCAGGTGAGCTAACCTGGTCATGATCAATTCGATAATGCCCGCTTATCAGAATCTAGTTACCGCATCCAGTCTTTACCAGAAAAGACTACGATCTTCACTGCACAGTCGAGATACCTTTATCTGATAGTCTCTGCGGCTGGCAACGATCCGTACAAAGCATATGCGGCAAGACCGTGGTGATCTCTCATGACGGCCCAACACCACCTCACTGGCGGGACTGCTTTGCTGGCCTCGGAATGTGCAAATACAAGCGGCCTGACCAGAGAGGTGACCTGATCGTGGAAGTTTCGATCAAGCACCCGTCTGTTCTTACTGAACGACAGAAGATGCTATTACGAAGCGCATTCCAGAATCCTTGATGCCAATGCCTAATAACAATGGCAAATTTTCAGTTCTGAATATCTACCAAGATCTTAACATGATGATCCTTGTCTGTCACTAAAGCCAAAATACCCTTTTCAACCAGGTCTTCCAGTTTGATCTTCCTTGTGATCATGTTGGCGGGCTTCAGTGTGCCTGGAGATATGATTAGCTTGGAGTCCATCGGTAAACACTAGCGGTGTCCTCTACCATCTTTCAGGTGTTCGAGCACCGCTATCCAATCAGGTCTTTGATATCCGAGAACCGCGGTGTAATTGCTCTCCTTGAAGACAAGCTTGTTTGGTTGGAATGGAATCTCCCTCTCCCAGACGGCTACATTAACGATATGACCCCTTGTTTTGACAGCATCGCAGGCGGTGTCCAAACTTGCCTTCAATCCAGCACAGTCAAACACGACATCGGCTCCACGTCCTCCGCTGAGTTCTCGGACCTTTGCGACGACATCAACCGACTTTGGATTCAAAACTTGATGTGCTCCAAAATCTGCCGCGAACTGCTGTCTTTTCGTAGCTACTTCGGAAAGAATTATTTGCTTTACGCCTTGCGCCACAAGGCATTGGACCACTGCCAGTCCTATTGGGCCACCACCCAACACAAGAACGGTTTGTTCAGGCCGAAGTGATGGCGCTGCAGAGACAGCATGCCAGGCTACGGCCAAAGGCTCAACGAGGGCTCCGACATCGAGGGGGACGTTTTCTGGAAGATGAAGTACTGCATCGGCCGGAACGCACACTGCATCACTTAGTCCTCCTCCGCCGCCACTCAAACCGATGAATCCAGCTTTGCTACAGACGTTCTCAGCCCCGGCGTTACAAGCAATACATGCTGAGCAGAATATGCTAGGTTGAACGACGACGGAGTCTCCGACCTTAAAATTTGTCCCTGATCCAACCTCTTTCACTACTCCGCTGAATTCATGGCCAAAAGTCACTGGGAGCTTCTCTCCAGTTATGGGATGTGGTGTGACGGGCACAAACTGTGGTCCACCGAGATACTCATGGAGGCTGACACCTTCAGTATAATATACGCCTCAAGACCTGGTTGTGATTCTTACTCTGATCCACAAATACCCACGAAGGCCGGGGCAATCTACAAATGGTCAATCCTGCTTCACTCTGGAAGGCTTTCTGGAAAATACCTTTATCTGTCCTGCTTTACATTGTGGTTCAGGTATCTGCTCAATCCGAATATCCTCCCTTCCGTAATATCTGGCTGCGCGCATGCCTCAATTGGTCAAAATGGGTCAATGTTTTCTCTAGTTTGGGATGGACAAGGCGAGGATTGGGAGAGGAAATGTTTCAATGACGCTTTCGTTTCAACCAGGCGACCTTTCACTCTATTTGATTGCTCGGATCGGAGGTCATGTGAGGAGTGGTTTAATGTCGTGCCACTCATCCGGCGTGTGGGGAAAGGAACGCAGCTCCGGATGACGTTAGGCCAAAGAACCTGGGGTAGAACAATTCCAGGAAGATTTCCGAAGGCTCCATAGTGGACTCGCCAAAGTGTCTGCATAATTGGAGAGCGATTTCGGTGGACATTTGCTGACCATGCACACCTGCACCGGGTTGACTTCCTCGCCAATCTTGTCAATGCATGTCCCCGGTGGAAATATTTCACGCGCCCCTACAAGATTCGACGAATTGTTCGGCCACATTGGCGAGTAGCCCAGCCAAAGTCATCATATGTCAACTCGAGGTCCATTTTGAATACAATTCCGGTCATCTCAGGGACCATTGCTAGATAGTCACTGCGCGTGCGCCACGCGTCATTCCATAGTCTGAACCCTTTGACTGAACTCACTTTGTTTAACCTGGGGTAAAGGACGCGAAGAACTGGACGGCTGTCTTCCGAGTCTAGACAAAGCCGTTTTCCATACGGCCAAGTCTTTATCAGTTGCTCAGCCTTCGCATATCCACTGCCGGACCCACCAACATCTTGGCCAAGCATTCCGCCGCTCCGTTCACGCCTCCGGGGCCAATGGGAGCACATCATCAGATCTTGCCACATTGGGCCCAAGCGTGTCCTGCTGAGGAGTTCGTTTGGCTGCTTGGCGCGCCACCGTTAGTTCCCCGCACTTCGCACTTTCTCAACGTTCTCATCCCGCCCAAACGTCGTTTATCACCTTACAAACGTGTTCTGAATCTCTGATTTTCGGTCGTCCACGGCTAGGTACCGTATTCTCCATGTATGCTCTGCTCTCAGCGAGTGTTTATTCGCCTCTAATGCTTTTAACCACGGCACGAAATGTGCTAATGTGGATTTTTTGGTTCAACACGCCATCATGAACTACCCGCCAAGACGCCGAGAGTTGACAAAAACTCCTTGGGTGAACTATCACGAGGCTGGGCGCATGTCACAGCCTTCTCGCGGTCTTCTAAAAAGCTTCTGCGTGCGATAAGCAGTTCTTTGCCATGCGAGTATAAATAAGGGACACCCTCTCCGTCCCGAGATACCTACTCATACCAAGAAGCTTTCGCGAACCAAGATACTCACCCCTTAATCTTGGGCCTCGCTTTGATCATCTACTTATAAACTGTTTAATCCGTCCTCCCTACCTCACCACTTTCACTCATTTTGTCATCATCATGCCTGGCAAAGGCGGAACTGAAAACGCCTTGGAAAACCGTGTGTCTGGACAGGCGAATAAACCTTTGTCCAAGCCAGCACATGCACTATCCTATGAAACACTGATCACAGAAATTCAAGCGAATCCTCAAGATGGCCTGACGTCCTCAGAAGCAAGACTACGTCTTGATGACCATGGCCGGAACGAATTGGGAGACCAGGGCGGTGTTTCCATCGCTAAGATTCTAGTGCGCCAGATTGCAAATGCTATGATGCTTGTCTTGCTCATGGCTTTGGTTGTCAGTTTTGCAATTGGATCCTGGGTAAGTGGTTGAAAGTCAATAGAAGCGCGAACTCTTTGCTAATCATGAGACCAGATTGAAGGTGGAGTCATCAGCGCCGTGATCATTCTCAATGTTGTCATTGGGTTCATGCAAGAGTACGGTGCCGAAAAGACCATGGACTCGCTTAGATCCTTAGCTTCACCCACCGCCAATGTCGTGCGCGAGGGAAACAATGTCAACATCCCGAACGGCGAAGTCGTGCCTGGAGATGTGGTTGAACTCAAAACCGGAGATACTGTCCCAGCCGTGAGTACTCCTTATTCTTTGCGACTGAAGCTCCTTCTCTGATCATTTCTAGGATATTCGCCTTATCGAGGCTGTCAATTTCGAGACTGATGAGGCCCTTTTGACTGGCGAGTCCTTACCAGTTCGAAAAGAAGTTGATCTAGTCTTTGACGAGGACACTGGTCCGGGAGACCGTCTCAATGTTGCTTACAGTTCCTCCACTGTTACCAAAGGACGTGCCAGAGGTGTTGTGTTCGCTACTGGCATGTACACTGAAATTGGCTCCATCGCTTCTGCGCTCCGGAAGACAGACTCTAAATTGAGACCTGTCAAGCGACGACCTGATGGTACTGCACGACCACATCGCTATGTCGAAGCATGGGGCTTGACTGCTACCGATGCTGTTGGACGATTCCTCGGCGTCAACGTCGGAACACCCTTGCAGAAGAAGCTTTCTCGACTTGCGATCTTCCTCTTTGGCGTTGCTGTTGTTTGCGCCATCATTGTCATGGCTGCAAATTATTTCGCCAACCAGACTGAAGTTATCATTTACGCTGTTGGGACTGGTCTCTCTATGATACCGGCCTCCTTGATTGTCGTTCTTACCATCACAATGTCGGCTGGAACCAAGCGCATGGTCAAGCGCAATGTTATCGTTCGAAATATGAGGGCTTTAGAAGCTCTTGGTGCCGTCACTGGTATGTCTTCCATTGTTCCCGTCAAGATCTTACCTCACACTGCCCACAGATATCTGTTCCGATAAGACTGGTACTATTACCCAAGGGAAAATGGTAGCTAAGAAAGCCTGGATTCCCGCGAAGGGCACGTATACTGTCGGAGATGCCGATGAACCATTCAATCCGACCATCGGGGATGTTTCTCACGACTCAGCACCACCAAGCAGAATGAACAAGTCCCGTGTCCCAAGCGAAAAGTCTGCATCGGCCGAAGATCTCATCGATAACAACCAGTACCTTAAAGATTTCCTCAATATTGCATCTCTCGCCAACCTTGCCAAAGTACACAAGAGCGACAGTGATGGTATGTGGCACGCCCGAGGTGACCCCACCGAGATTGCTATGCAAGTTTTCGCATCCCGCTTCAACTGGAACAATTCGAGATGGACTAGCGGCTCTGACCCAGCCTGGAAACAATTGGCCGAGTTCCCTTTCGATTCGGATGTTAAGCGTATGAGTGTTATTTTCCAACATAAGTCTGGAGACAAGCAAATCTTCACTAAGGGTGCTGTTGAGCGCATCTTGGATGCTTGCAAGTTTGTTCACCTAAAGGAAGGCGAAGATGCTGTTCCAGTCACTGAGGAATTCAAAGCGGAGGCTCTTGCGAACATGGAGGCTATGGCGTCGATGGGACTTCGAGTATTGGCCCTTGCTAGCAAGCCATTCGATGGCGAGATTAAGGATGGAGGTGAGATGGATCGAGGAGAGGTTGAGAGAGATCTTACTCTTCGTGGTCTCATCGGCCTCTACGATCCCCCACGCCTCGAATCTGCAGCCTCTGTCCGCAAATGCCAGGAAGCCGGCATTACTGTTCACATGGTAAGTCTGTCAATTTCCCAATGTTGGTAACTCATGGCTAACCTCTTCCCAGCTCACAGGAGATCACCCAGGGACCGCCAAAGCCATCGCTCTCGAAGTCGGTATCCTCCCACCTAAAATGCACGAATTGGCAAAGTCCGTCACAGACTCAATGGTCATGACCGCATCCCAATTCGACAAACTATCCGACTCTGAAATCGATCAACTCCCCGTCCTCCCCCTCGTCATCGCCCGTTGCGCACCGAATACAAAAGTCCGCATGATCGATGCTCTCCACCGCCGCAAAGCCTTCGCAGCGATGACCGGTGACGGCGTCAACGACTCGCCCTCCCTAAAACGCTCAGATGTCGGCATCGCCATGGGCCTCGCCGGGTCCGACGTAGCAAAAGACGCCTCCGACATCGTCCTCACAGACGACAACTTCGCCTCCATCCTCAACGCCATCGAAGAAGGCCGCAGGATGTTCGACAACATCAAAAAATTCCTGTGCCACCTGCTCGCCCAAAACGTAGCACAAGCCGTCATCCTCCTCGTCGGCCTCGCCTTCAAAGACGCAGACCGTTTCTCCGTCTTCCCCATCACCCCCGTCGAAATAATGTGGATCATCATGATCACATCCTCCTTCCCAGACATGGGTCTAGGCTTCGAAAAACCAAGCGCGGATATAATGCGTCGTCCACCACACAACCTCAAACGCGGCGTCTTCACCCTAGAAGTCATCCTCGACACAGTCGTCTACGGCATCTGGATCGCCGCCCTCTGCCTCGGCGCCTTCACCCTCGTCGTCTACGGCCCCGGTGACGACGGTTTCGGAACCGGTTGCAACGCCAATTACAGCTCAGCATGCGACACCGTCTACCGCGCCCGCGCAACCTGTTTCGCCTGTCTAACCTGGTTCTCCCTCTTCCTAGCCTGGGAAATGATGCACCTCCGCCTCTCCTTCTTCAGAATGCAACCATCCTCGCCGTACCGTTTCACACAGTGGTTCCGCGATGTATGGGCCAACCCCTTCCTCTTCTGGGCCGTCGTCGCCGGTTTCGTAACAATCTTCCCCATCATCTATATCCCGGGTCTAAACCGTGTCGTCTTCAAACACACGGCTATAACGTGGGAATGGGCCATCGTCGTCGTAGCGACCTTCCTCTTCTTTGCCGGTATCGAGACGTGGAAATTTGGGAAGAGGGTTTATTTCCGCAGGGTCGAGGCGAAGAGTGGAAGGCCGACGGATCTGGAGGGGAGGGCGTTTGAGAGGTATATCTCTGGTGCTTCGGATAGCGGGCATGTGCAGAAGAGGCCTTGATTTTTTCCACACTCCGGGTTTGCTTTGCTTTGCAGAATTTTGAGGGAATTGGTTGGGATCGGGTAGAGCGTGGCGTTGGATATACACCGAGCGAGACTTTGAGCTCGTCTGCATGATGATACGATATACCTAATGATTAGAGAATAATGAAAACTCTCACGAGTGCTTGTGCTTACTATCATGGCCACATATGTCCTGCCGCCTTGAATCTCGTGCTTTAAACATTGATTACTTACCAAAACTTTGGGCTGCAAGACGATCGATATTGAACAGCGAATGCGTGCACAGAATTTCAGGACAGACACCGTGATTTCGATACGGGTGTCCCACCCACAAACTAAAGAGATCGAGAATCTTCCTACATACATCCGATACTGTACGCACCCACACTGTACGCACCCACAACACCATTGCCACACCAAAAATTTGCGCAAGAATCGAAGGGAAGGGGCGCAGGGAAGACCCACAATTGTCCCCCCTTGATGACAGAAGATACATACACACATGAGAACGGAAGACATTCCCACGAGCCTCGTGCCACCGACTAAGCCCTTCGTCCTCTATGGGTATCGGTATTATCGAACGAACACTTTAACAACGCCATCGCCCCCTGCGCTGACAACAAGACGTCCATCAGTGCTCCAAACAACGCTGCAGACACCCTCCCCACGCATAATGCGATGGCTGGTGAAATCCTGAGTACAAATGCGCTTTTCGAGATCCCAGAAACGAATGCTGGCATCGTGGCCAGCGGAGACGGCTTCGCGGCCGTCTTTGCTAAGTGAAAGAGAGGATATTGCGCTAGGGTGAGCGAGCATGGAGTACGTGCATTGACCTGCAGCAGATTAGCAATTTGCTCAGTGAACAAGGGACTGGCAAAATATACCAGAGTTGGCGTCGAAGAACTTGATATACCGGTCTTCGTGCCCACTAATCACCACACCCTCAATACCGCCTCTTTCAGACGACCCGGTCGCACCGTGAACAGGACTCTCATCCTCACCGACTCCGACTCTACCGGAAGCATCTGCATTCTCAATCCCTTGAGCTGAAGCAACAATCGCATTGATGCCAGTAGCCGGAGTACCGTCATAGGTGTCATTGGAAGCCATCCCAACAATCTCTTCGCCAGTCCGGGTGTCAAAGATGAGAATCGTGGCGTCGTTGAAACTTACAACAAAATTCTCGCCGAGAGGCGAGAGCGGACTGATGCAAGTAGGCGAGGGAAGACCAGCGCGATCTATAGTATGGACAAGCATGTACATGAACGGCGTCGAGCTTGCGACGCTCGGTTGCGGCGAGGAGGGATAATTAGAACCAGAAGTGACAGAGTGTCTTCGGCTTCCACCGACACCCCGTCTCGATCCTGTAGAAGGCGAAGCTAGTTGTGGTGGTGCGCTTACAGCCCAAATCTTGATGGTTCCGTCCGCAGATCCGGAGGCGAGGAGTAATCGGTCAGGACCACCAATATTGTTGCAGTCGGCCCCGAAGACCGCCGCACTGGTTGCTGGCAGCACACTCACTGCCCAGACCGCATCAGTATGGCCATCCAATGTTGCCTTTGGATCAACTCGACCGCGCTCCCACACTCGTATCGTTGCGTCTTGACCACCAGAGAATATCCAACCGTCCCCAGAAACACGTCCACCCGTGGAGAACGTAGCCGTAGCGGGACATGCTGCCAAAGAAGTTACGACGCCTTCGTGACCGCGATGCGTGAAATAGCTCGAAATGTCGAGGTCATTGTTCATGCTCTGCTGACCGAAGTTGGCATAGCTGGCGGGTATGATCCACCGCTTGATCATGCCATCGTCGCCAGCAGTGCATATCTCTGGCTCGGACGGACTACCGCCACCTGTAAATATGACGGATCGGACGACATCGAGATGTCCTCGTAGTCCGAATTTCACCTTAAATTCTCTTGGCTCAGATTTGTTCGCACCCACGCCCAGGTTTGTGACCGCTTCATTGTTTTCCTGGCTTCGTTTCCGAGCCATGCTCGTTGAGCCTGAACTTCTTCGTCTATGTGATCCTAGATTCGTTCTTGGTGGAGACTTCACAGGTATGCTGTTAGCGCTGGGAAAGCCTTCGGTATCTGGTCTCCTTGGAGGCGGACCCTCCGGGGGCGGTTCTGGTAAGGATGGTACATCATCGAAGATGAAACCCTCTGCGCTATGGTTTGGAAGTGTCAACGGCTCCTCTTCCCTTTCTCGGTTGCTGATGGGGTTCCCGAAGGAATCGAAGCTGTGCGTAATCTTTTCCAGTGGCTCCTCGGACACAGTTGGGAATCCAGAATGCGATTGCTGAGGTTGGGACGGGTTGAATGGTGATGAGAGAAGAGTCTGGTTTTGCTGGAAATGTTGCTGATTTGGGTCCTCGCGTCTCATCATCTCCGCTTGTGGCTGCTGATGCGTAGCTTGTGACAGATGCATCATCTCTGGCGCTGAAGGTACAGGTGGAGGCTGGTGATTTGGCATCTGTTGTGACAATTCTTGCTGTCCCTTCTGCCTTTGCTGCATGAAGACTTGTTCCATGGTCATTGGTGGATCCTGGCTGAACAGAGTCGACGGATTCTGGAGGGACTGTAGGTTCGGCGGTGGAGGAGGATGGCTGGGTGGTAACAGGAGGTAGGTGATTTCTTCAACGCATCTTGTGAGATGTTTCCGAGCCTTGTCAACTTGCATGTCTTGGTCTGACTCTTTCGAACCGCCCTCGACGTTCAAGAAGGAATTGTGAGGTTTGTTGTAGGCTATGAAAGATCAAGTTAGCAATGAACAGCGGACACAACAGATGTGCTTCGGCGAAAGCCGTCGTCTCGTGCATAGTCTTACCATGGCGTGGGTCAAGCTTCGCAGCAGCCTTTCCTTTGACCTCCGTAGCCGCCTCTTTCTCAGCAACAGATTTGTCTCCCGCCGCCAGGGCCCTGCTCTTCGCCCGCTCTGCCCTCAGCGAGGATTCCAACATCTTGACGTGCTTTTCCAGGAACTCGTTTTGCCATTTCAGCTTTTTGATCTCGCCCTCATCTTTCGTGACCTTTTGCTTCATCTCCTCGCGCTCGATTTCCCATGAGTTTCTAGCCCGTTCGTGATTGTGCCATTCGATCTGGAGGAAGCGCATAACACCTGCGCACTTCTGTTAGCTTTGGGGTATGCTGATTGCCTATTGCCAGTTCCAGGAGCGGCGAGCATAGTGAACGGACCTTGCAGTGTGTATTCAGTGCCCGGAGGGCTGCCATCCACTCCACCATTGTTCATGGCGGATGGTTGTTGCCAGGACATGCACAGCCTTGTTGATCAGCTCACCGGGCGGGGAGATTGGATGGCAGATGGCGTCGCATGCGGATGTCGGGGAGTGTCGCGGTCGTCTCCTTGTTCGCTGGCTCTTTTCGGTGACGCGGAGTTGTTGTGAACGACGTCCACGGCGCCGACTGATGGGATTCACAGTGTAGGGAGAGCAATGGTGTGGGCGCGTGTGGGTGTAAACATTAATTGTCTTCTGGCAGAGAGGAAAGAGGAGGTCTTCGCATTGATCAGACTGGCCTTTGAGCTGCAGACGGATGCAAGTGGTGAAGGCCTCGCTTAGGTTGGCAACAAATGACTGACTCGAGTAACCGCTAGCAATAGCCCGAAGACGAGGAATGCCCAATCCGGTAATCATATCTGAATAACTCTACGCGACTCCATCACAGCCGTGGATTGTGCATCTGGTCATGGCTTAATCGCAGAGAATAACAGCCCAGAAGCGTATCGACAGAAGGGGAGCACGATTTGTATGCTTGAAGATCACGTAGAGATGCGAATATTAGCATGCTGTACAACAAGACAAGGAAAGGCCCTCAAGTCCACCTCGACTTCTCACATTCTCTGAAGCTTTGGATTTAACATTTGCCAGTCTGCTGGATATCCCCGTCATTTCGAGGGAGTCAATCTAGAATCAGCCTACCAGACTTGATACACGGGCCTCTAGGAAAGATACAACGCCATTCGCTATGCTTTCAGCAGTCCGTCCCATAAACACACGATCACCCCAACGCCTGCATCTTATGCCACCCATAATCATGGCTTGTCACCCTTCTTCTTCCTCAACGTCTGACCAGCCCCTGAGAAGTGCACCGACTCTTTCTGCTCATCGTTCTCGCTGTCACCCTTCTTCTTGACTGGCTTGACCTCATACCCGAAAAACAGCTTCCCTGGCGCTAGTCGCAGAGGTTGAGGACCATTTCCTCGTCGGATAATCGCAGCTGACGCGTTTGTGGACGCGCCCGCGACAGGAGTCGAAGGCTTTGGTGTTGATGCCTTGCCACCCTTCTTGGAGGCTAATTTCTGACCTGCACCAAGGAAATGAGATGACACGGCTCGGGCACCTGCAGCTGCGTGCGTGGATGACGGGGCGATTTCGGCGTAGTTGATAGCATCGGCCATAGTCCCTTGAGCATGCAAAGTTCCAGCTTGACCAGAGAGTCCTCCGGTAGCACTCCGTGGCGTGCTTGTGCCACTCGTTCTATCTGGTTCCTTGTATCCTAACGGCGCGGCAAAGTCGACAGACAGATCCGTCTCCAATGTGCAGATGCCCTTCTTTGCGTTGTCTGGTTTGCATTCCATGACGGCTATGCTGTATACGTGATCATTGTAGGAGAATGTGAAAATGTCACCAGTGGTGAGGCACGCGAAGTTCCGGAAGGCATTCTCAAGCACGGCCTTGGGGTCGCTGATGTCAAGGAAGTCGGTCGACTGAGGCTGCAGCTTGATAAATGTGCCGAGCGGAAGATCAGTGGACTTGATTTGGAGCATATCTCCCGGCTCTACAGATAACGTCTGCATCAGCCAGTACGGCAGATAGACCTTGCCCTCTTCCGCGATGAATTCCAGTACTCCAGCATGTGTCTGCTTGCCTCCTGCTCCATTTATGAGCTCGAAAAGCATAGGGTATGAGATGTGAAGCCGCGAGATCTTATCGAGGGCGCTAGGAGGAAGGAAGATCTTCCCGCCGTGATTGAGTTCCTCTCGGTCAGGCCCTGGAAGCATGGCGACGGGATAGCAACGAAAGAACTCCTCGAAACGACGTGGAGCACCTCCTCCTCGGCGCATAGCTTGGTACATGGCGACTGGGTCGTCTGGGTCGATGTATCCGGGGTGAAACTGGGAACTTGTCAGCGGGGATTTTGGGAGCGCCTAGGGCGAGCTGAAGAAAGTACCATGGTCAATTATCTGTAGGGGGCGGAAAGTGTTGGAGCTGTTTGTTGTTGGTTTACGGAGATTGGACTGCTATGGATAATAGTTGTTGTGCATGTAAGGCGCCAGTAGAACTAAGTACCATGACGCGGTGCTGTTTGAGCTCCTAGTCTTGCTTTGTCCGAGCGAGGCCAAAGTAATCAACGTAACAACAACACTGTACGCTTACACATTCGTGCGTTACCATCTCTTGACAATTACACAGCGGATTTCACCTGCGCCCCGCCAGCCTTTCACCTCGAAAATCGCATCGCCCATGTCAGTGATCGCAGGTTCTCCACCAATAAACGCTACAAACCTACGATCATAAACTCGAGAATCGAGTCTACAAAACACTCGGGAAGACGGAAAGCTGGAATTACCAAACCATTCCGGGGTTGGGCTGCTTCAGCTGCTTCAGCACTTTCACAAACCACTATGTCAGCTCGACCGAAAAGGCCTAATGAGCCGTTTGCTGGAGTTTCGATCCCTACTGAGCCATCCTCGAAGAAACCTCGTTTTGACTACCGCAATCCGTCTACACTCGCCGCAGACGCGCCCGAAGAAGATGCAGTATTGGATCTCGACGAAATCGGCGTGGGCAATACCACCAAAAGGAACGCTGTGAACCTAGACGGTTACGATTCCGATAGCGATAATGACAATTTCAATGAGCGCGCAAATGCAAAAGCCAGAGCCAACGCCAAAGCTGCCAAAAGCAAGGACGAGGAAGATGCTGACATGTTTGCCGACCTAGAGGAGGCCGACGGCGACGAATATGAGGATTTGGCAGCCGAAGGCAAGAAAAAGAAGGATGTTCGATTTCTGGAGGACGACGAGATTGTAGGCCAGGTTGCAGACTCAAAATCAGGAGGTCACGTCTCGTCGGACTTCTCTCTTGGCAATGGAAAAGATAAAGTACAGGTCAAGGATGACGAGTCCAGCAGCGATGAAGGTGACGACGAGCTACGCGACTTCGTCCCTGACGATGTGGATGAAGAACTTGGAGCAGGAGCCAAGAAGAAGCACGCCCCGAAACTCGATGCTTTCAACATGCGCTCGGAAAACGAGGAAGGCCGATTTGATGAATCAGGGAATTACATTCGAAAAGCCAATGACCCTGAAGGAAGGCATGATATGTGGCTTGAGGGTGTATCAAAAAAGGACATGAAGAAAGCCAAGGATGCTGCAGAAAAAAGGGAAGAGGAGCGGCGAGCCAAAAATAGAGCTGACGACGCTCTGTTGACATCTGATCTGTTGGATGCTTTGATCCGTAAACTGGACAAGGGAGAGACGACTTTGGAAGCACTGGCGAGGCTGGGAAAAGGCGCGCCGAAGAAAAAACCGAAATGGGCGAACAAGAACAAGAACAAGAAGCAAAGTGTCGATGATGACATGGAGATCGAGGTCACTGAAGACCCTGTGGAAACACGGAGAAAAGCTACTGTCGAAGAAATCACGGAAGCAGCAGATCAACTGCTTACCAGAGGACAGGTAGAGATCTACGACCAAGAGAGGGAGCTTCTAATGCGGCAGTACCGACGTGAAACTGGTGAAGACTGGACCGAACCGACGATTCATCAGGACGCCAATGAAGAAGAGAAATCATGGGAATATCGCTGGGCTGATGGGAGAGAAGGCGAGGTTGTACATGGGCCTTACGACAGCCCTACGATGAGGGCATGGAAAGAAGCTGGATACTTTCTTGAGGGTGTCGAGTTCAGAGCCGGTGGAAGTGGAAATTGGCTGAGCAGTGTCGACTTTTGAGATAAAGCTCGGAAACCAATTTGCCAATCATGGCCATAAACACCAGTGCCCATCGACGATGTGAAGAACTGCATCTGAAGAGCCGGAAAGAACGGCTTCCAACATCGGCAGAGGAATTGGAGCCTCAAAGCGCAGCCGATGCCACAAACCTGTCTCACATCAGGCTGTCGGCAGCCAAAATTTGGCCATGGTCTCACGACTTGAATCGGTTTCGACATACCAGCAACTTGATTCTGTAGGATGCTTGCCTACACTGGAGAGAGGTTCATTTCAGGACCAGCACGTTGCACGCAAACATTGACATGTTTAAATCACAAAGCTTGACAAAGAAGAACATCGGCGTCACCACATGCGTCTATCTTAAACCAAAAGAAGACTGATAAATCACACGAAAGTCTATGAAAGGACCAGACCAATTGGGTTCTTCACGTATTCGTTCTACGAACGCTAAGAAGCTGTACAGCTCGCTACATACTGGTATGCTGATCTAGATTGTCCTCTTGTGAACCCGATCAGGTCGATTTTCTTGCAAAAAGAACAATCGTTTGGGACCCAAGCCGAAAATCAATCAAAAAGTCGGTGAGCGACTTTCAAAACGTTTAGATTGAGGCGGTATGACTGAATTTTACGAAATCTCTGGGGAGACCCCTCGAGCTAAAAACACCAAAATGATTATCGCCTTTGGATTCTCTCTCAACATTTGTCGGTTGATCGTCCCGTACCCTTCGAACACTCAGGCTGTTCGGCAGCCATTGCATACTTCACGAGTGTAGAAATGTCCCCGACCGACCTTCTGGTCAGCGGTTTCGATCCCTCATAAGGACTGTAACACACAAAGGCCCTAGTCTATTAGAACAAGGGCAAGAGAAACAATTGGAGACTCTCTTTTCCAGAATACGTTGCCTAACAAAGTTTCATGTAGTCCTCTCAGAGACTGCCTCACGTCTTCGAGAGCTCACTGTACTTGATATTATACTCAAGAGCCCGCAAGCCTACAGTACGAAGGTAATCCTGCCTTGTCGTCGACTTGCGAGACGACACACGAAAGATCACTTAGAACCCTCAAGCGCCCTCGCATCGATAAATGCTGCGGTCTCCGTGTCTCACACGAACGGCCAAGCCAACAAAACACCTGGTGGTATCGAGCCGGGAGCATCAAGTTGGTTTTCCATCGGAACTCAGAGTTAGATTTACTTTTGTCAATGGCTGGCTGACGGACTTCGTCCTAACTGAGGGTGGAACCGGAATAGCCTAGTTTGATCAGTGATACGATTGAGTGATTCGTTCTGAAAGAGCATGCTCGGATGGCTTTCTGGTACTGTCCATGATGGTGAATGCAGTTTCTGGATGGAAATGAAAGAGGTGTTTAACATCAGGCTGCCAAAGACTTCTCCCGACTGGAAGAGCGCCTCGAGTGCCGGGATCCTGGAACTGCTAACGCCTATGTGTGATGGCTGTGTGGAGAGTTAAAATGAAGCTTGACCGCAGTTTATCAGGCAATGTGAGTTGCGAGAATTCGAGGCAAAAGCATCGGTCTGGAATGGCCAAGACATGCGTCAAGAAACCCAGATTTTCTCAAACATCTGCAAACCATTTATGCGCCAATGCGTCATGCGCAGTCATCCTCTTCTTTGGATCAAAGTTCGTCAACCCAGCAACAAGGTCCTTGAAATCCGCCTCAACGTCTCCCCACAACGCGAACGGTCTGCGCGGATTCTCCGTACCGAAGCCATCTCCAATAACTTGGAATACGTCAACCCAAGGGCTATCGCCAAGACGCTCCAAGAATCCGTCGAGACCTTCTTGATCTGCAAGATAGGAGATTTGGTGCTCAAGAACGATGGAGAGTAGCTCTACCTTCCCTCCTTCCAGTTCTTCCTCAGCGACGGCGGAGATGACGCGTTTGGTGACGGCGTAGATGCACTATACGAGAGATTTGATTAACATGCATTCGATCATCAAGAGGATTGCGTACAAGGGAGACTTTTTACTACTATGCCAAAAGAGAACATGTCGGAGTACTTATGGACTTTTCCTTGCGCGTGTGCTTCTGGGCTTCGCCACATGTAATTACCCATTTGCTTGCCGACGATCGCTTGCTGAGAGCCAACATATGCCGAGTCTTCAAGATCCGTGAGCTGGACTTTTTCAATGACAATTTCGCCACCATCTTCCTTCCACTCCATCACAATGTTATTCGGTTTTATATCTGCACCCCATTCAACACCGTATGCAGGGTCTGTAGATGAGGCGTGACTCACCAGTATGAACGATATCCTGATCATGAAGCACGGCAAGCCCTCGGAGCGCGTCTTTGAGGATCCGTTTCGTCTCATGCAGTGCCAGGTTTTTTTGAACCAATCCCAAAAGATGGCCTTTGAGATACTTGTAGATAAACATTGACTGTTTCGATGCTGTATCTTCCAATAATCGAATGTACGGACTGCTCAAAGCGCTGTACATATCATGATAATACTTGAATTGATCTTCGACGATGTCCTTGGAGATGAACTTTTGGTTTCCAGAGCTGGCCAAAGAAATGAGTATTGAAAAAGGAATGGTAGCTTCAGAAATACTTAGTACGTGGCAAGATAAACTCGACATGGATAGCCTTCTTTTTCCTGTAAGGTCTTTTGGATAAGATATTGACGTCCGGAATCTCCCACTACTCGCTCCATAGGCTCAAGAGCCTTCTCTGGTGTTTTACTCTGGACGGCATTCGCTGGCGTTGGTGACATTGTGCTGGTATATCGAGGAGATCGGAGGCCGACGCAGAACTGGGCGGTGGGACGCAATGATAATTCAACTTGAGTAAATTGAAATTGAGCCACACCCAGGCATACCCTTGATGGGGGACTTGTCCGGAGCGAGTATAGTAAGCGTGATGGAGACATAGTATCGACCATGATCCAGAGATCAACAGCAAGTATCTGAGGGAAAAGCTTTGACTCTGTTCGTGAAGCGCGGAAACGGAGGTCACGCGGACGGGTGAGATACTATGACTACCTTATGCGCAAAGGGAGCTCCAAAAACGCCTCGCCAAATATCCTCAATAAAGCCACAAAATACGACAACCTACATCTCTCCCATGCACGATTTCAACCCACCCATCCTCTTCACAAGAACGTAGCAGGTTTCTGCGGCTGCTGGCTATAACTCGGTGGCTCGCCCATATTCGCCAAATGAATATCACTCCTCGTACTCGTATTATCATACCCACCCGCATACGGTCTACTGGGCTCATACCCCGGCGGCGCCGATTGCGCATAAGGCTCATTCCCCGGCATCGGTCCACCAAAAGGTACATTCCTACCCCTCCTCTTGTTTGCCAAATACGTCTTCGTTCCGAACGCGACAGCCATGAGAACCAACACCGCAATAACGAGGGGAACGTAGAAGAGATTATCTTGTCCCGCAAGGGCGAAGCGGAAACCGAAAGCTGTGTTTATGATGCCGAGGATTATGATGAGGGGACCGAGGATGAATTTGTGCGGTTTGATCATCCAGGTTGGGGTTTTGGTTTTTAAGTAGGTGCGGTGGTGGAGGAAGCCGAAGGTCCATTGGACGAGGATGAGGAGGAAGACGATGATACCGATGATTTGGTGGGGGTTGGAGTAGTTCTTGGACTGTTATTGGGTTAGCGTGGGCTCTACAGATAGCATGATTTGAGCAGGACAAAAAGGAAGAGAGACGTACCCTGTTGTAAGACCTGCTCACAACGAACCCACTAATCACTCCAATGGTGACGAGCAACAAACCGAATGTCTGGGTATAAACATGCAGACTGACTTTCTCCATGATCCTCAGGAAGAAAACGCCCAGTGGGAAGATGATGACGAAGGTAAGGCCCATAACGAAAGCGTGCCCAGAACTTTTGTATTCATTATCTTTCCTGAACGATCCGGTATTACTCGTAGTGCCAGCAGACTTGGTGCCCAACAAAGGCATTTCCGTTCCATGTGCCTGCTTCATGTCCAGCTGGAACGAGCCATAGAATGAGTGTCTCCTGAGCGGTCCGTCCTTCGCGTCTGTACGAGGGTCATGCCCTTGCGGTCCGACTGCGAAGATGAAGTTCTGGAATGCCTCTGGGTCGATGTTGAATTTTTCTGCGCCTCCGGGGACGAAGCCATTGATGAAGTAAGTGCCGTCGTGGATCGATGAATCTCCGGCGTGGGGGTCGTCCTTGACCGTGCTCTTGATAGACTCGAGTCCATACGTATCCAAGTATGTGGGTTCGTTGTGTCCAGTAGCTTTACGGCTAGAAAGTGTGACGGCTGCCAAAATGTCAGCCGTGTGTAGTCACATCAGGCCACCAAGTGTCATACTGTTTTCCTTTGCTCCCTCATATGCCACAAACATGTTCGAGCCTACCATGGATGGACCCGATCCTACAGCTATCCAAGAATACATGGACGGGGCTGAAAGGCGAAACCACAAGTCCTTGTTATCTGGGTTGACCGAGATGGTGAAGGTGAAATTGCCATCTCCGCCATTGCTGTAGATGAAAGTCGCTGCCGACGAGGAGTTGGCGCGCTGAGCAGACACAGCGCCCAAGAATGCTACATAAGCAGCGTATCAGTATCTGAAGAAAGTCGAAGCATCGAGACCAGACGGTGAAGAAACTCACAAGAGAGAGCGCCGGTCGCAACCACAAGGGTCTTCCAAGAGGCCCACATCCTACCAACAAGGAGCGAGCGCAAGGTGGAAGTGAATTCAAGATCCAAAGTATCCCTTCAGGAACTCAACAAGACCAACAAGCAGTCGCAAGAAGACACAGAGAAAAAGGCGTATGAAGATCAAGACAGCACGGGAAAGAGGCTCAGCTGCCACAGCATATCAAGCCCTCCTTTCCACAAAGTGGCGATCGGCCAGACTTCATCAAATCATCGAAGCCACATCGGGACGCCTCAAACCGCGTTTCAGCCGAGCCCGGCGAGGCGCCAACGGAAACGTGAATGAAGAAAAGAACAGAGACTTGGAGGGCCAGGTGCCAGGTCTCGCCCAAAGCCCTCCCCTATTTTTGGCGTTCAGCGCACGGCCTTAGGGTCATCCCGCAAATCAGGTCGACCCAGCGACATTCCCATGTTACCGTGTCACCAATCAGGAGTCCAGCATTACAATGGAACTTGGACAAGCTTTTACTAAGCATTATGCTTCCCCCGCTGGTGGAACAAAAGCGTTCGTCAGGAATCGTGTACTAATCGCAATCACGAAGTCATGAGGTTTTGGATGTTTGTCGAGTGTTTCGTTTGCCTGCGTCCAGGGCTGGCATCGTCTCGATTACTGTCGCATGTTTTCATGTCGACTGCGCCTCGTCGCCATACAGATTTCGGAGAAGAAAGATATATGTGGAGGTGTGTAGAACCTTATAATGTCCTTCCATCAAAGATGTGTACCACGTAGAGGTAGATCGCCAAACGATACCGAGTAAAAACTGATGTGAAATCGCCGCGCGACAAGCTCAAAGGGTGAGGGTGGAATGGAGTAGAACTAGAACAACAATTCAAGACTTGATTGATCACGATTGAATAACGATGATGACCTAGCCACTCTCATTGGATGGGCGGCACCAATGGTCCAGATTGAACAGCAATGATTTCACCTTTTCCTCCAAGCCATGCACCATCACTAGCCCTCGACAGCACCACCATACCTTTCCAGATACTCCACGACCTTTGGATTCAGAGCTAGCGTCGGTGAGATGACAGGAAAACCCGTATCGAGCGCCAAGCCAGTAGATGGCACATACTGGTGACCAGGGAAAAATTCATTTACGTTCTTCGCGTTGAGGCATGTCCGGCCACCCCTATTGCTGACTGGAGGTGACACTGACTCCTCATTGAACTCGTGGTTAGGATGCGGCTCCAAACGTCCCCCAGAACCACAGCGAAGAAGTTCCTCCCGAAGTGACCTGAACTCTGAGTAGGGTAGTACATCGTATCCGCAGTCTAGAAGTTCCTCCTTGAGCTGCTCAAACTTTAGGCGAGTAGGCGAAACAAAATTACTCTTATCCAGTACTGATGAGTAGTCCGCAGCATAGCTTTCTGCCGCTTCTGTAGAAACCCAAGGGTCGTAGCTCGGAGTACTCGTGTCCACCGCTGATGCATCGGACTCCCAATACTCCGATCCGTTTTTTTTCGCCGCTTTCGGAACCATCCAGTCGTCGTAACTCAGCTTTATCGTCTCTAAGCGACCATCTTTGCCCGGTATGCTCCTGCAGAAGATCTGTGGAACGCAATATCCTCGCCAGAGGCTCGAGTCCATGGCACCAGGTATGACTGGAGAGCGTTCAAAGCGCGCCAGATCGGCGTCGAACTTGGCTCCACATAGGTACCACGGAAACATGCCATGAAATGCGTCTGTTCGATAGACTTCGTAGCTGCAAGATGATGCATCAAAGAACGCGTAGACGTATGGGCTCTTGTAGTATTGCGAAACCACCTAGATCGAACAAACATCTTTAGCAAAGGATGTATGTAATGTTCATCGATGATGGCGGCCTGCCTCCCAAGCCGGGAACAACGGCAAATCTCCTGTCAGCCTAAAGGGTGTCAGTGAGCGCGTACGAAGAGGAATGGAGGACCAAGTACTCCAGAGTCTCGAAATCGGCATAATTCTGCAGCCTGTGTTGGGTTCGTCGATAGAATGACAGAAGCTTGTAATTGGGACCCACAATGCGTCTGGGCCCTGCATCGACCATCTCTTTCATCAATTTCGGAGCCTGATACATTGGATCAAAAACGAGGAGATTCCGCGTGCCATCTCGCATAATCTCCAAGCCAACAATGGTCAAAGAATGGCCCGGTCGTTGAAAGTATACCGGGGGCTTGAGTGTGCATTGAACTTTCTTGTTGTCTGGCATTGCAGCCGATTCGAAGTACGCCTGAACCCAATCCAACAGGCTCTCATCGGCGAAGGTAGTATCGGAGTCAGAAAACTGGTGGACGTTGCAAGGAATTTCCAAGTTTTGATAGATAGCGTGAACCTGGGTTGTGTCAAAGAGATTTTGCGACATCGAAGTGTGCAAGATCGTACCTCCAAAGTCCCTATCCACTTCCTCGTACCTTTCAAATTCCCAACTTCTTGTCGAGCATAAGGATGCACGCCGTTATCCCAAGCCTGCTCGATGTGATCCTGGAGATCGAGGATACCCGGAGTCCGATCTGGGAAAAATACACTTGATGGATGCTTTGCGTGCTGCATGTAAGAAATCTGCATCTGGGCATTCCTGTATCCGCAAAACCCTCCCTCCCAATGGAATTTGCCGATCTGCGTCACCGAAGGGTGGCACAGGAATGCTTTACCAACCCTGTAATCGTGTTCTATCAGCCTCTTCAGGATAGGCAGAACACCAGGTGTCTCTCCGTCGACCGATTCTTGAACAACGAGCCCACCACTCCGACTGATCTTCTTGGTGCGAGTGATCTTGGGTCCCTCTCGGAGACGGTGATACAGGGCCTTCGGCATCTGCTCTTCATGTGCATGGGGGCCAAGGACTGCTTTCTGAGACAGATCAGCCGGGAAGGTGGACAATCGGCACATGTGGGCTTACGGAAAGATGCGGGACGCGCTTCTTAGACGCACCATGACCAGCGCGATTCGACTCCTTTTTCTCCATTCCTATGACCGAGAGAAATTTGCGACCCATTCCCACTTTCGGGCTGTTCTCGCTCGTGTGTCGGGTATCCATCTTGCCTAACAGTGCCGGGGATATGTCGGTGGAGAAATGAGTTTCGGCAGATTCGGGAGGGCTGGTCGGTGAAGAATATGTTGCTAGAGACTGATCTCTATCGCTGTTTGGGCTAGAAATAGAACCGTCATCTACGAGTCTCTCGGCTTCATGGAGGTCAAGGTGCTCATTGAGTTCGATGAGAAGAATTTGTTCACCGCACTGAGGCTCCGGACAGATGGTAAATGGCTCAACTTCAGGTTCGTGACTTCCTGAAGAATCTTCATCCTGAACGGGAACTCGTGGAGGAGGCCTTGTGGGGGGTGGAGGTACATGTCCATCTCTCAAAGACGAGGAAGGAACTGGCGGCGTAGCTGGACTGGCAAGGAACGGAGAAACCTCGTTGTCTTCTCTATGGTCCAGCTCAATGTGCAAATGCAATGTTTCAAGACTGGAGAAAGTGAGCCCACAGTCGAACAGACAGTCGAGGTGTCCAGGTTCGTAGATGTCCATTATGAATAAAACCAAGTCTGTTGTAGCTGCGGTTTTGTAGACACTGATAGGATTAATGTTTGATGTCAATTACCTTAGGCATCACAAAGCCGCGAAATGACTTCGATGTGGACAGCCTCCACGCAGGCACGGGAGCTATCGGTCATGCAGACGACCGAGAGCTGCATCCCATAACTCGAGAGCTGTGTATGATGTTGTCAGGCTGACCTCTTGAAGACAATCTTCTGATGTCTTGGAAGTGAGGTGTTCGTGGCGCAGTCAATTTTGGTGTCCAAGGATTGACACGGTGCTTTTGAGGTCAAGACCTTGAAGTGTCACGGGCGTGGATGGATTTTGTTTAGAATTTGTTGCTTGAAATCGTCAAGCGTTTGGGGAAAAGTTGTTGATAAAGCCGAGATCGATCCATTTCATCTCATCACATGGGAGACGGGACCCACGAGAATATGACACGCTCTCACGTGTTTTAGCTGAAGTATGTATGCATGTTGGTCATCTACAGAATCATACAGGGAAGCTCTGTCTCTCTTCGAATTTCATGGTGAGGATACAAAAAAGGGAGTAAACAGTATCCAGTAAGTGTAGGTGTAGACATACTCCTGGAAACGCTAGGAAAATTGGCGGAACCCATATACTGGCCGCATAGAGTATCGAATGTATCAGAAATTCAAGTTGTTAGCACGACCGGGCTGCCATTGGGTGACAACAGGAGGAAACATCATGTCCAACATTCCCATTAACAAGAAAAGAGTCGAGTATAGATTCCCGTCTCCACGCATACGAACGATCTTTACATAGCCGCCTCGTCTGCAGACAACATCCACCACGTCAGACTCCCCAGCGAACGTAATCACTGACGCAAAAAGGAGAGCGACAGACAGCGCCAGTCAGTCGTCCCACTTAGAGATACCTGTAAACAGTCTCAAGGTCGGGCCATAGTCTATCTACACGTACATCATGAGCATGCCCCCATCTCCCGTGAGATAAAAAAAGGACTCATCGCAAGAGGCAGGACCACCCGCAAATGCAAAGCAAGACCATATCAGAGTACATCCGGAAGTCCCACACACAACAAGATTAAGCTGTCTTTAGATAAACAGAACAAGTGAAACGCCCGCATCGCTTCCAGAGAAGAGGACGTCAAAATACAAAAGTTTATAATCCAATATGTTCGGCAGCGTGTGCGACGTAACTTGCCAGCCAGGGTGTCAATTAAGAAAGAAATGGGTCGAGGAGGTTTCAGCATCAAAGCCCTTCCACTTCGGTAATGGCTAGACCATGGGGCTCGGAGAAGCCGTTACCGTTGATGAGAGGGGTATCGCCCTTGTCCTGCTGGGCGATTGCTTGAGCAGAAACGATCTCAGCAAGGCGCTTCAATCGGGGAGTTTGGAGCCCTAGTATCAATTAGCGTGGTATAAGTACGTGGGGAGGATAGTTAAATCGTACATGACGGCGTGTAAGTTTCTAAAGCTGAAATGACGCGGGGTTCAGCGATTTCATAAGGACCACTGTCTTCCATGTCCACGGCAGTTAAGAGCAGAACATCGCTCTTTTCTGTGACACGGGAAGCCACTGCTTTCATGATCTCTCCGTTGATCGGCTGCTCGTAGTCGGCTACGAGGTACTGGTTAAGAAGCTTTTGAATTTGAGTTGGGGATAACATCCAGCAGATATCTTGTATGATCTCGATATCGTTGAGAGTAGCCTTTTTCAATTGCAGCAATTTGGTCGCTTGCATCAGATGCTCCAATTGCAGGGTACCCTCCGGCATGTCGTGGCTCTTGCACCACTCTTCGATTCTGGTGATGTTGTAGTTGATTTGAAGACCACGTTTCCATGACAAAAAGTTTCTCCTCATGAGGAGATCGTTGAAAGCTGTCACACCAACAAGCCTCAAAAGCTCAGTCACTGTTTGAGTGATGATTGAGTCCTCCAAGTAATATGCCTTCATGGCCTTATACACGTTATTGAGCAGGCTCAAAAGATTGTCCATGCTAAATGCCGGAGTATTGCTGGAGGGCAGTAGCTTGCCGAGAAATCGGTTGCCTTCGTTCGTCACGAAGCCCGGCAGCGATTGCGATTCGATGATAGCTGGCACAATCATTTTGTGGAGCTTCTTCTTCAGTACCTTCATCCAGGTGTGGTAAATATTGAACTCCAAGCTCTCAAGATCGTGTTTGACGATTTCCAACAATCTGTCATACTCGTAGTTGTCGGTTTTCTGCTGTTCGTACCAGTCCTCGGCGAGGAACACGAATGAGAGCATCTCGTGGACGTTTGATAACCAGAAAGCACCTGGGTTGATAGCTTCGTCGCCGTCATGCTGCATGACCTCTTGTTGGATCGACTGCATAACATTGGCAAGGAAGCGTTCTGACTCTTTAACAAAACCATTGTTCCACATTTCTGACGTGACCAAATTGATAAGATATGCCGGAAATAGGACTTCCTTGTCGCTTGGAGGAGGTGTGGAGCTGGGCGAAGGTATCTTGAGGTTTCTGATCAAACCCATGGTCACTTCATCATTCAGACCATCCTCATCCGAGAGTAGATCTTCCAGTTCGAGTTCGACATTATCGCCTTGTGGGCTGAAGGTCGAGCCGGACAGATTTTGGTGATGACCAGTAGAAGTGACTGCCATCGAGACTGGCCGAGGATTGTAGGCAGCACTGAAACGATCCAAGTGCCCAGCAGCCTCATGACCAGCGCTTCTTCGCTTTGGTCGTTTGGACGAAACCAGATTAATGAGACCAGCAGGCTGATTGTGAGACATTCCATTAGGCATTTCCCCATTGAGCGGGCCTTGCATTTTCAGCCGCTCCATTTGGTCAGCCATGTCGGCAAGCTGTTGTCGAAGAGAAAGCTTCTCGCTCTCTTGGTTGCTACTTAGTTGCTTAGTGATGTCCAATTCTTCAGTGGTCTCTTTGAGTGTTTGGCGAAGAGCCTTTTCCTCTTCCTGAAGTCGGCGCATGTTGATTGTCGTCTCGTCGTAGCTGTGCTTCAATTTGGTGTGTTCCGCCTCTAGTTGGCTTAGTTTGGCTTCGCTAATACCAGCCTGGTTCGCTTGACGTTGAAGGTCCTTGTTCTTGGCTTCCAGGTCGTTGTGTCTTGTCCGCCAGGATTGCAGCTCATTCTGAGTGTTGTGCAGATCATTCTCGATGTCCTTGTTCCGCTTCCTGGCTGTGCCCAAACTTTGACTTAGTTCAACGACCTTGTTCTCAAGCTGGTAAGAAATTTGCTTGAGATCTCGAGCTTCTGCACGCATGACCTTGTATTCGCGGCGCGCAACTCGACCCCTCCACAGACTCTGAACCACAACAACCTTCTTGCGGGTTTCGCGGAAGGCTCTCTGCTGCTGTCGTGTCCGCCATATGCGCGTGACCATAGCGGCGGCCTTTCCGTAAGCAATTTCCTTCTGCCGGCGTCGGTAAAGCACGCTCTTCGCAACACTTTGAAATAAGATGATGCTGTTCCGGGTCGCATGGTAAGATTTTCTCACTTTGGCCATCCTCCAAGAACTTTGAATAACGGTGGCCGCTCTCGCTCTCCGTTCTTCTACATATCTCGTCTTCGCAACCCATGCTCGGGCTGTGGCTTGGAACTCGACGATGGACTGCCTTGCCTCGAGGAATCGGCGGCGGTAGTAAGTGCATCTCAGATTCTTTTGGATCATGATGGCAGCATCGTTCAACCGATCATTCCGCTTGTTCTCCAAAACAGCCAGCATACCAGCACGGAAGAAAATCTTAGTAAGACCAAGTTGGTATTTGTCTGTCGCGCCCTGCTTGTCATTTTCTTCAAATACCCGAGAAAGAATTCGGTCCGCCATAACTCGCGGCTCCGGGGTCCATTGCGAAGAATGGAGCAGCATATAGTAACGCCAGCCGAAATCTTCGTACGTCCACCTGGTCGGGTATCCTGCGCAACTGATTCGCACCGTCTCAAGAACACCGCAAGCACGCAATTGGTCAAGGACCATCTTGTTCTCAAATGCCCATGCTGTCTTCGGCTCGTTGGGTTTGATGCAGCGAATATAGTGGACGTCGGTAGCTTCGATTGTTTTCATCAGAACAGACAAAGAAGCCTTAAAGATACCTCCGAGTGTAGCTTTTTTCCGTGATGCGCCACCAGCGATTCTTCGTCCTCCCATGGCCATAGCGGTAGACTTCGCGTTGGCAGGCGTCGCGTCGTTTTCTCGAACTCGATCTGAGGCAGCTAACACCTCGGTCATGAATTGATTGCTGCTGTTGCGAAGGAGTTCCAGGTGATCGTCAGGGACTGTGTCCCTGTTTTTTTCGAGGAAACCAGTGGATTCATATGTGACCTCGACAGCATAATGCTTGATGGCAAAGCTCGACTTCCCAAACCGAGGCTTTTTGTAAAATTCCGACTTTGTGTGATGAGTGTGATGCAAACTCTCGACAAATTGCTCGTCAGTGCCCGAAGGCAAATTCGACGTTGAATCCAGCAGAGAGAGTATGCCGAGTGGATTCTTGCCTTCGATAAGATCAATGCAAGGCTGATTGTCTGCATAATCGATGAATGTCCAGTTGATCTCCTCGCGACTGTACTCTTCTTGCTCCAATTTGAAAACATGCTGGTTGAATTCTTGTTGGAGCTTTTCATTCGCATAATTGATACAGAACTGCTCAAAGGAGTTCGTGGCGAAATGCTCGAAGCCGTAAATATCGAGAACACCTATGAAATTCGCAGTCTGCGCATCAAGATCCGGGCCAGCCAAACTACCATTGAGGATTTCGACGAGCCAGTCAAATAAGCTTGAGTAGATGTACTTGGCAATCGAGTCCCGTACGACAATGGCTTCAGGCCCAGTGCGGTCCTTCTGGGTCTTTTCACGCGTAGTCAAGGTTTGGGTAACTATGCGTTTGGCAAATATCGCCGCATCGATGCCTAGGAGCTCGCAGGCCTTGAGGAGAGCCTCATCGTCTGATTCGATTGATGAGGCCCGCCCTCGCATATCGTTGATCTTGATATTACCAAGGTGTAGAAGAGAAGCAAGGACCTTGTAAATTTGAGCCTGGGTGTCTTTGTTTATGCCAATCCTGGAAAACTCGGCTCGGACACCGTCCTTGGGATTGTTAAAATCTTTGCCGTCATCGACTTTTTCGATGACCGATGCCAGGCCCTGGTTCAAATACGCGAAGTCATCTACAGGTTTGAGTCCCCACTCCTTCCTTTCCTCAGCCGTCGAGCCAGCGATCAGCTGGTAGAAAATATGGTAATTCCTCTCTTTTAGC
The DNA here is from genome assembly GCA_003689335.1 of Venturia asperata. Lineage (NCBI taxonomy): Eukaryota > Fungi > Ascomycota > Dothideomycetes > Venturiales > Venturiaceae > Venturia > Venturia asperata. Next base: position 1,457,541 of record QWWL01000002.1, on the reverse strand, counting down.
GGCTGAAACACCAATCTCGAGCGTTCTAGCAAATAGACTTTGATCTTTGCCCCAATGATTTCTCTTTGGGAATTGAACATAATCTCAAGGTATTTGCCGAATCGTGAGGAGTTGTCGTTTCGCGTGGTCTTTGCATTGCCAAAAGCTTCCATGATCGGGTTGGTGGCCAGAATTTTTTGCTCGGTCTCGCTTATTTCATCCATGCCTTTTGATCGTTTTCCTGAACTGTCCGGCGGTTCGCGAGTTGCAAAGTAGCGCATGATATGTCTAGCACTGACGGTCTTGCCGGCACCAGACTCACCAGACACGACGATGGTCTGGTTCCTGTTGTCTCGAAGCATATCCCTGGAGAAATTTAGTGTCCGGTCGAATAAGTCCTTGTCGAAACTTGCATCACTTACGCAAAAGCTTCCTCAGCGATAGCGAACAAATGTGGCGATTGAGCGGCTCGTGGCTTGCCTGTATATGCCTGCACCATTCCTGGGACGTATAGAGAATCTACCTTATCGAAAGGGTTCGTAGCTATGAGGACGATGCCCGAATATGTGTAAATCTCCCGTTGCGCATAGCGCATCTTAATTGCCTGCAGGACTGTGATCGCACGTCAGTGAGTTCCATATACTTGGTAGAGTATGTGTGTGGTACCGGCTGGTTCGTTCAAATGTGAAAGACTCGTAAGATCATCGCTGCCTTCGAGCTGGGGAGGATTCCTGAGAGGTGGAAGGCCGGGCGAGTCATCCTTGACGCCTGCTAACGTGGTATCAAAATCCCTTTTCTACAGGAGGCAAGCGTGTTAGCCATTTGTATCTCCAAGAGATCAAGTGGGGCTCATGGGAATTTACCTCTCCGTTCTCGAGCAGGAAAGTCAGCTTGACCTTGTCTCCATCGACCACCTTCGACTCGACCTTGGCGGCTATCCAGTCGTTGTCTTTCGTCTGCACCCACGCCTCGGTCCCTATCTGATATATATCCATGATGGATGGAGTGCGCGGCGAGAGGCCACTCGACGCTCTTGCTCAGCAGACGTAGAGGCCACTCCAAGAATCGGCAGACGGAGCAGCGGCTGAGTGTGAATCTTTGACTCTGCTTCAACTCCTAGCAATGGGTAAAGGGTCGTGTCAGGGAGATGTTCATTAGGAAGTGGTGGATGGCAGAGGGAGCCACGGTATGAGGGTTGTCGGTGAGTTCAGTGGTCTTGAGTCCAGGAGATTATGAAGGGAGAGTTCGGTACAGGGGTTACGCATGCGGCTAAACACCTTGAACACGCCGACTCGGGAGAACGCGATCCATTTAACTAATAAATAACAATGATACTAAGGGAGCACGAAAACAGTACCCATCCCTTGCCGCAGAGCAACACATTCTCTTTTTACACCGCATGCAGCTTGCGAATGCTCAATTCACCGCCATTGTACACACGTTCCTTGCTTCTGTGGTGGGTAATCACGTCGAAGCAGCACGCAGGAACAATAACGTGAAACGAAACAGCGGCCAGCGGAAGGGCGTGTACGGACTGCACAAACGAGGAGCCCGCTGGGTGATCCGTGTTACAGCGGCCAACCTCTCAGCTGATGGGCACTGATGGCTGGGCTTAGCTAAGGATGCCTAGTATAGCTTCTTCTCTGCACTTGGAACCATAAGGGCGTTGAAAGTTCCTGCAGCGATCTACAATTCCCCCGTCAATTCGTGTCCCAAGAACTCACACTTCTTCAATCTAATTCAGTTTGGCAACCTCGACCTAATAACGATATTGCATTATTTTTGGTAAGATCATAATCATAATCCTCAGGAGTTATCCAGAACTTTCTCGAGTTCAACGATCGATGCATACATGTACTACCACTCTGACCCTCACAGTAAAGCGAATATGGTTTGATGAGCGCCGGCTATGCCTTTGCTATTGAATGCCTAAAAGATCTCGCGCAGCAATTTCTCAACCGCCACGCCGGCAACACCAAGGCCAACAACTGTCCAGAGCCATGGATTCTGAGCTTCCTTCGCCTGCGGCCAGAAACTATTGTTTTCCTTCTTCCACTGCTCCAATTGAGCGAATTTTTCAGGGTCCGAAGCACTGTAGCGACGTTGCTGGTGCTTTTCCTTTTGTTTGGTACCACCGATGTGCCGGAGGAAGATGTAATTGGCCAGCGGCCCAAGTAGTGAGAGAGGATGAAGCAGCCCGCTACCATAGAGCAGGATAGGGAACGACGCGTGGACTAGCGCGTCACCGAGATAGCTGGATCTTTCAGTATCGAGTAAAGGTGGAGGAGGGTCAAAAGAATTGGACGGAGAGATAGGGTGTCAGGAAAATCGATGACTTACTTAGGATGTCTCACGATGCTCCACACACCCTCTCTATGCAATTCTGAGCTCTTGCCTGAAGCCAAATGCGCGTCGAGCTGCTGATCAGCCAGAACTTCGAGTCCGAATCCAGCCGTAAAAAGGCCAACAGCAAGGCCGTGCACGAGATCGTAGTATTCGCTGGGCGCATGAAATGTCTCGGATGGCAGAGCGAGGAATGGTACAGTGAAAGGTAGTGTGATGAGACCTTGGACCGCAGCCTCTGGCAGGAAGACTGTGAAGAAGGACTTATTCCAGAAACCTTCCTCCTGCTTGAGTTCGTCGTAGCGAGGGTCATCTGTCCCACGCTTGACACTGCGGTTAACAATGCGATAGAAGAGCCGACCTCCCCAGAGAGTAAAGCCTCCGACCAAGAGCTTCTCGCTCCAAGACAAAGATGAAACAGCTCTATTAAGTGAGATACCCTCGTAGTACATACGACGGCCAATGGCGCTCCACCAGACATTGAGGACTTGTCCAGAAGGCCAAAGCCAGTCCTTAAACTCCACACGATTTGTAGAACGCGCGGCGGCATAAGCTATGAGGGAGAGTCCAGATTGAATTCCGAAAGAAGGAAGGATGGTTGACTCGAGAAGTCCAACTGTTCCGGGCGTTGCTCTAGCATGCTGATTTTGAAAAGCTGCGTCTATGCTCGATATAAGCCAGTGCTGGAGCCAAGGCATCGACGCTTGCTGGATACTAGGCGACAGAGGCTATTGACTTACTAGCAGGTATATTGAAGCTGAAAGGTTTAGTGTTCTCCATTGTAGATGATCAGATTAAGCTCGTTGGGCTATCATTCAGGCAGTTGAATGAAGGAGCAAAACGTTGACGCCCACTGAATCACTCCACCTCTATTTCAAATCCGGGGAGCAGAGCAAGGCAGAGTAACAAGATGCGGGGAAGCTTGAGGCATGGAGTACCTTGCTATGCACGACGACATGTTAGTGTGACAAGGATGGCATAGATACAGCGGAATCTCAAAATGGAAACCCTGAGAATCTCCCGAGAATCGCCGTTAAATTTCTCGAGGACGCTTCTTGATTCCCACAACAATAACAATGCCTCCACCACGGTTACGACTGCTCTATAGCCAGTCAATCTTACATGGATCGCGCAGAGCATTCAGTAGCTCACGTCCTTTTTACAAGCTCACTCTCGCGTTTGACAAGTACGAATCAGAAAGCAGCAGCGCCTCTGCCGAGTCTAGCCCTCCGGCCATTATTTTCCTTCATGGCTTCTTCGGCTCGAGAAAGAACAACAGGAGCATGAGCAAGTAACGTATATCCACGCTGACAACAAATATCGAAGCCTGACTTACAATCGGACTAGAGTGCTTGCGAAGCAACTCGATAGGCCTGTTTACGCATTGGTGAGTCCCCAAGAGGCCTCCAGGGAATGATGACCTTCTTACATCTTACAGGATCTCCGGAATCATGGCGATTCTCCTCACGACCCCGTTCACGATTACTCCCACCTCGCTCTGGATGTCGAGCATTTCCTCGACGAACACAATCTCCAAGATAGCACTTTGATAGGACATTCTATGGGCGCAAAAACGGCCATGGTGGTAGCTTTACGCTCTCCAGAAAAAGTAGCAAACCTGATAGCGGTGGATAATGCACCGGTCGACGCCGCTTTGAAGACCGATTTCGGATTGTACATCAAGGGCATGAAGGATATAGAAAGAGCCAAGCCGAAGAGACAATCTGAAGCCGATGAACTCTTGAAACCATACGCAAAGGTATTTTGGCCAGACTGGGCACCGTCTGTGTGTCCCTCCCTCGACACAGGCAAAAATCACAGGATAGCTAAATCGCGTGAATGCATAGGATCTAGCCGTCCGCCAATTCCTCCTCACGAACCTGATACGTTCCGAAGACAAATCGCATCTCATCTGGCGTGTCCCGCTCAACTATCTTGCGGCCCATCTGGATGACATGGGTGATTTCCCTTACAAAGATCCAGATGCGATTCGGTATAACAAACCTACGCTATTTGTTAGGGGCACGAGAAGCCCATACGTTGCTGATGAAATGTTGCCTATCATTGGGCGATTCTTTCCCAAATTTGAGTTGGCGGACATAGAAAGTGGACACTGGGTCATCAGTGAGAATCCGGACGCATTTAGAAAAGGTACGACACTTTTGCAGAGAGGAACTGTGACGATGTATGTGCTGATCAGGTCTTAGCTGTCGTGGAGTGGTTGCAGAACGTTGAATCAGAATGAGAAAGTCAGCAGCTGGAATGCCATTCTCTATGCTAGGTGAAGATGAGAAGAATCAGCGATGTGAGGCTGAAATGGACTTGCAAGCATGTCGACTCCGCCCTTATTAGACATTGGTCCCATTGAAAAGGATATGATTTTTTCCAGTTTGACCCGAAAAATGTAGGTGTGTGAATTCAAGGCTCGTGCAGGGTCGCGTTCGGATTTGCGTGTAAGGATGTCATGAACGATAGCGTTAGGGGGAGCCAGCGTTGATTACCAGCAAAGTCAGCCCAGTCTAGTAACGGCTGGAGCAATGTTGGCTCAGGAGCCCAAGGTCTACAGTAAAGCACAAACGTTTCAGCCTTGTCCCTACTTAAATATGTCTCTGCGGGCCGGTTACTCGCCATAGCGAGCCATAGCGGGACACAGTCCAACAACTAACTTACGTAGCGATTGCTTTCCTCTTAATACTTGGTCCTTCTCGTCTAGGGGCGGCTGTAGTCAGATCTCTCTTCGCTGCATTCTGAACGTGACATGCAAGACGGACTTTCAACCGCCACCGCTTCGATTACAGTGCTTGCAAAATTGACGTGCATTGCGGAGATTGACGTAGAATCGATAGCTTGAGTCGCAATAAATTCTAAGTCTTCGCTTAACCGGTACCGGTCCAGGTACTTGGTGGTTAGGCGTTCGGTGATGTGGGGCACATGCCCTTGCTAACAAATAACAAGCGTCGATGTGCAGCGCACGGCCAACTGTCTCGAGCATTAGATACGAGAAGCACAACATAAAAGTGAAGCCCTTCATTAAGCACCCGTGGACCGTAAGATCTGCTGCTATGCGCCCGTCTTCTGTTATCGACCAACCCAGCATGGCATCCTCAAATATGCTCGACACATCTTCTCGGGGACTTCTTATCAACAGGAGACATCTCACCGTATGCCATTATGTCAACAGCGGCAAAACAGCCTTTGGTGCCCGCGCGAGGAATATGGTTTGCGCTCCCCTAGCTACCGTACACCACCATTCTGACAAAGAGTAACAGGCTACCAGCCGTGACCTTCATTGATCCAGCCACCGATAAGATCGCCCTCGACGCGCAAACCAAATACTTTCACTACCTCTCAACCACCGGAATTGCCGGATTAATCGTGCTCGGTTCTAACGCCGAAGCTTCCCTCCTCACCCCAAGCGAACGACGAGCCCTCATTGCCAATGCTAGAGCCGCAATTGGCCCTTCTTTCCCCCTCATGGCAGGAGTGAGTGGCAATTCTACAAAACAGGTCTTGGAGAATATCAAAGAGGCTGTTGAGGCTGGCGCGGATTACGGGCTCCTCCTCCCAGCTTCATATTTTGGCAAGGCCACTACTCCGTCGGTGGTCGAGAGATTCTACACCGAAGTCGCCGAGAAGAGCGAGTTACCCATTGTTATCTACAACTTCCCAGGTGTGTGTAATGGAGTGGATCTGGACTCGGACATGATTGCAAAGCTGGCCAAGAAATTGCCTGGCAAGATCGTAGGCGTGAAGCTTACATGTGGCTCCGTGGCCAAGGTCATGAGACTAGCTGCTACTCTGCCTAAAAACGAGTTTGCCAATTTCGGCGGGCAGTCTGATTTTTTGATCGGGGGTCTCGCCTCGGGCTCCTCGGGATGCATTTGCGCCTTCGGAAATGTGATGCCCAAGAGCATCGTCAAGATCTACAACCTGTATCAAGAAGGCAAGGTCGAGGAGGCAATGCAATTGCATCAGAAGGCAGCGCTGGCCGAGCAATCCATCAAGTCTGGAATTGCTGCTACGAAGTACGCTGCTTCGCTTCATACAGCTCAGGCGGCCGGAATTGCAAATGCGGAGGAGCTTTTGAAGCCGAGAAGTCCTTACGAAGCACCAGGGGAAGCCGCCAAGAAGATGATTCGAGATACTACTGAAGCAATGGGGAAGATCGAAGCAAAATTGTAGATGCCAGATTTGGTTAGCGAGCTTGTTCGAACGAAAATCCTTAAGGTTGGGATTTCAAACAATGCCCTTGTAAATCCCCGATCAACAGCAAGATTGCCAGCGAAGGAAAGTTAGACTTTGATGATATATTTCAGTACCTACATAATTCATGATTTTAGAGCCATAGACTCACCGACTCACTACACCAAATAGAATACATCAATCACATGTACAAGGAGCTCTAACAAGTCCTACCTGTTGTGACGCTGGGCTCTCGATTACAGGCTTGAATTACAAAGCTGATGACCACGACGATTGGTGGAGGCATCAACCAGTCATTGCATATACTGCTAGATTGACTCACCAATCAAGACGCAGGATGTCCACGGATCCGAGACACCGCTGGAAGGCAACAAATGGCACCTTTACGGCCGACTGCCTGGCCAAGTTGAAAATTCAAATAGTACTCGAATCTGCCGTTGTGCTTAAAACACCGCCAAGTGCTGCAACAGCTAACCATGGCAGTAATGGCCTGAAAATGCGGAAATACCGATGTGGTGAGAAGGACATTGCTACCGGATATATGAGATCTTGCAGCTCCAACTGGTAAGCTCTAGAAAACATCTCGCCCCTCATCACGAATCATGCGAGACCGAAGATTTTACTGGCAATGATTTGACGATGAGCTTACAGGGTCGACTCACCTCGAGAAAGACTGCCTAATACACGACGGTGAAGGCTTCTCTCGCTGAATGAGATCGACGATTATTTCTTTCGAGAATGAGACGAAAGCAAGAGCACGTCCGCATTGCAGTGATTCATTCAGGTGTAGACATTGTCACCTCCGATGCTGTCTTTTCTGCGTTGTCGTAGACAGACTTAGCTGACTCGTATACTCCCTGCCAGCATAAAAAGATAATCCGTCTAATTAAGAGACCTTACGTTGAAGAAAATGACCGTTCCTGAAGTGCGCCTCTACTTCTTCTTGAAACTCGTCGTATAGCTCTTCGCTAGTCTTGATCTTGTACAGCAAGGACCTTAGTGCAACTAGATCTGTTTGTCTCGTTGAAGGGTCGTCAATAGATCGTGGAAAGCAGTATAGGACCCCTTCAAACGCTGACCCAGCTTTACCATCTATAGTTGACCAGCAAAGTTGATGATGCGGAGCCGAAGTTCGTCATCCATCAGGAAGTTCCATGAACTGAGGTCGCCGTGCACGATGCCCACGCAATGGAGAGGAAACAGACCCTTTGGCCGCGTCGGCTGCAAATTGAAGTCGCTGGGCGGGCGAGACGGGCGCAGCTCTGAGGAAGTCGTGCAGGCAATCATTTCGAAGGTATGTTAGTACTAGTTTCCCAGGCGTGCTGTCGAAGTCCAGGCATAATAGGCGGGCATGTGGTGGCAATCTTTGGTAGGCACTGTACTCTCGCCGTAGGTCTTGTATACTAAAGTGGTCATCCTCGGAGTCGGGATAGGGTGCTTGCTCGGCGTGAGAGTTTTGGACGTCAGACTGAATTAAACCGGTAATGCCTCCAGCAATGACTTCAAAGTCGCTTTTGGTTTGTGACTTCGTGAGTCGAGGTTTTTGAGGTTTGCAACGAGCGATCTGGGCAACATAAAAGACCCGAATTCAGAAGCCAGGGTACTCCTTGACGGGACGCGTCCTCCAGGGCTACGAACAGCCTGGTGCGATTCTTGGGAGTATCGCAAGACTCGCGCTGTGGTCTTAGAAAGTGATAGCAGTGTTTGTGTGGCTTCAAGCCACTGATGATGCGGGCAGTGCTGCGTAGTTGTGAGAGGGGGAGATGGAGAGTAGAGTGGACTCCCGTCGTTTAATCTAAGTGTGCGCGTTATATCTGGCATGACTTTGCGTTTTAGACGATACCTCGGAATGCTAGAAGGTCGACTCCAGCATCATCACAGAACTTGAACCTCGTAAGCTCAGACGCTCCTTTCCACCACCTCCAATCCTGCACCAAGATGGCCACCAAATTCGCATTCGCACAAGGCCTCAAGGAGTTGCGCTTCCACTTGTGTCAGACCTCTGAGCACAGCGCTGCTGCGAGGTAATTCCTTCCATTCGATGTCTTTCTTTTGGCAGCGTCGCTAACCAATTCTACGGACAATTCCTCCTCCGCTCGTATCCCACGATGAAAAAACACAATCCGGAGACACCCATCATGATAAGAGAAGCATTGGACGTAACACCGAAGGTGTGGGCGAGATATGGTCAGTTTTCTCAGAACTGGAAAGGATATGCTAGGACAGTGCTAATGGGACGGGCAGAATTCGGTAGGGAGAAGATGGTGCCGTTGAACGGTGAGTAGTGGGCAGTTGCGGTTCAAGAGGAATGGCTAATAGAATGACACAGGCATGGACGATAAAGCAATAGAAACGAAGGTCACGGAGCTGGTCAAATCAACCATGTCATAGGTTCGCCTGTATCGTGCTTTTGATCGGTTTACGAAGTTCATGTGTACATACCCAGAAAGAGCGGGCACGTTCAAAGAACAATCCATTGCATTTCTCAGGTTAACGACACATTCAAATAAGCTTGCCACAAATCGCCATCTTCCAATACAGCCTTAGCCTTCTCCTATCGAACTCAAACGCGAGTTTTACATCTACCAGTTCCCATTCATCCCAGCGCAAATCTAAATTAGACACTGGGGGACTTGTCAACCCAAACTCGTCACGAACACATAGGGCCAAATGCATTTCCAGATATAACAGATACGCACGTAAACCAGAGCGACATCAGATGCATGCAGGAATCTTCAATCCCAACGGCAACCTTTTTGACACTGATGATACTTTAATTTTGTTATGCACAGTATGTCCTTTCTTGCAAGATGATTTTCAGAATATGTCTCATTCTCACTACACTTATTTGCAAATCCTGATTTGAAAGCGCTGGACTACAACATCAACTCCATATTTTCGTGTGAGCTAAGAAAGAACAAACTGAGGCGGGTGCTTGGAGTGTGTATCCACAGTAAGGCGATAAAATTGGCAGCGTCTCACGAAATTGTTAGCACAATTTGTTAGGGCCAATTATGGGAAGATTCGGTAAATACTGCTATTTTGAAGCTGTCTGCATTAATGCCCTAGACGATAACAAAAGCTCACGCGTTATACAGACACTCAGAACCATGACAAATTTACGAAGTCTGACTTCAACTTGTGCATCCCGAAGTGAAGGAATGTTAACATCGAATTCGCTAAGACAACAACAAATTCGCAGTCGTTGCTGGCGCGCTGTGGAATCCGCAGCTCACACACGTGCAATTCAGGAGATGAGACCACTATTATTTAACTGGGCTTTTCGAGTTTAGCTACCCTAATGTACTGGTGCACTGTACTATCCACGTTCAAGCCGAGCTGAGCGAGCAATTCATATCGCCATCTCATCGTCGTAGACGCCAGGAGGCTTTCCCTTTGCCGGAGTCTTGGGCACACCCTTGAGCGTACCCTTGGGTGCTTCCTTTGGCGGAGTCTTGGGCACACTCTTGGGCTCACCCTTGGGCACACCCTTGGGCACCGCTTTTGGTGGTGGTGCAGCAGCCGTATCAGTCGTACCAGCCGCGCTATCTGAGCCTGCAGTACCAGCGGTACCAGCAGATCCAGCGGCAGCAGAGGTATCAGCAGATCCAGCGGCAGCAGCGGTATCGGCAGATCCAGCAGCAGCAGAGGTATCAGCAGTACCGGCAGTACCGGCAGTACCGGCGGCACCAGAGGCTCCAGCGGCACCAGCGGACGATGCGGCGCCTGGAGGAGCGGCGCCTGGAGGAGCAACGCCTGGTGGCAACGGGATGCCAGCTGGCATGGTGAGCTTCTCTTGCTTTCCGCTGACGATGTTGACGACCTGGTCTAGAAGATCATCAACGACCTTGTTCAGCTGAGATTGTACCTCTGGGTCGTTTATCTTTGGCATCTTTGGCGGAGGGGCAGAAGTTCCGTCAGCGTTTTTGGGGGCGTTTGCCGCTTGTTTGGCCAAAAAGCTCTCTATTTGGGTCTTTACCGAAGCTGGAACCTGTCCATCGAGAACGGTGGCCATGTCAATGATACCCTTTTTCTGTCCTTTGATGGCTTTGGTGAGGCCGGCGAGCTTTGCTTCGGGTAGGGCGCTGGTGATTTCCTTCTTTGCCATGATATCCATCGACGTTTGGTTGACGATTCGTTGGACTTCTTTGCCCAAAACTTTCCATGGTTCTTGATTCTTCGCAGAGAGTAACCCAGCTACTTCTAACGCGCCGACCGCACCGCTCTTGCCAATCTTGGCTGCCGAAGCGACGGTATCGGCGCTCAGTTGATTAAGGGTCTTGGTGATGACATCCACTTGAGTTGCTGCGTTTTCTTTGGTAAGGGCTGCGATGGCTTTGTCTAACGCGTCGCCATCTTTGGTCAGAGTCTCGAGAGTACTTTTGAGAGCTGGCAGGTTGCGGCTGTTCTGCAAATCTCTGACGTTGAGTCTGCCGACTCTATCGACTACGCCTTCTGGTCGGGCGAAGACGCTGGCGCTCAACGCGAGGGTGAGCCATAGAGAGTAATGCATCTTGTCTGATCTTCTCGTTAGCGCATGTTATTGAAGGCAATGGACAAAGGCAAACCTGAAGCGCAATCGAACAAAAGAATGACAGGCAGGAAACAAACTCGATTGGTTTTCCCCAGATTTATATCCGTCCAACTCTTATGTAAATCCACTCTTCAGTTCATTCATTCTCCTAATCTAGGCTGTAGCATCGTCGTCTGGGACCCATACCTCACTAATATAAGGTTTACGCGACACAAATCTATCAAGTGCACGGTCTCAATAAACACGCTGAGCGCTGTTCGCGACATCCAATTACAGCTCTTCCCAGAAGGTTTAGACAGGATCCAGACCGAATATGCGGAAGCGTGAGGGAATGATCGTTGGTGAACGACAAGGGTGCGGTTGTGCGCAGAAGATAAAACCCTAACAGATCAGTTCGAGACATTTTTGGACTAAATCTAAGCTGGGAACGAGAAAAGACGGAGAAGCCCTAACAGGGAATTGGATTCAAGTACACAGGACACAGTACGGATTGGATCAGGTCGGGGTCCGGGGTCCGGGGATGCGGCCGAGGAGCTCACGCTGTACGCACGGTACTTTTACTGTACTGTAATGTGTAGCATTCTCGAGCCGATGTGGTTGTGGGGAGGGGAAGTGAAGACATTAGATTGTGCGTAGAAGCTTCTCCGACCTCCGATGTTCGCTGTACTGTGATCCACACCGCGGTGGTGTGAAGTAGACAACGCATGGATTGCGCCTTGTTCATGCCGAAAGGTTTAGGCACCCTACGTCGAACCGTTCATTCTCTGCTCCGTAGCTTTGATCGCATCTTCATCCTCTGTGGTCCTTGCATAATCAGTGGCCCATGAAGCGTTACCGCGCGCTATTCGAGAGTTCAATGATTTCCATATAGCGGAGCCTCATAGTCCACATCCAATAGTGGTTGCAATTTTGTCTTGGTCCGTCAGCTACCGAGAAAGGGAATTGAGTACCTGTTCGGGTTCGGTATTCATGGTCCAGCGGTAGTGGCGAGATAAGAGCATAGTAGTCGTGTTCGAAGCGGGAAGCAGGCGATGGCGAGGACCGTACTTGGGAGCTCTCTGCCCATTAGTGAGTATATCGAGTTTATAGAGGTATTCCTAGAGTTTTCGGTGATTGGGAGCAAGGTCAGTAAGCAGAACCTCAAGAGGGTCCAGATCTACTCTAACCGGCGTGGGGAAACATGTGACGATCTCTTCGAAACCACTCCACGTCGACCATCCAGCAATAAACAACTTCCAAATTCCGTCAAAGTGCCTTGAAGTACCTCAAAGTCATTGATACTAGATGCGAAGAGGATTGGGTTGCCTTCGTCTCTCTCAGCATCACATGTAGACTTGGACGAAGCCGTTATCTGATTCTCTCCAGAGGTGAACATGGCAAGAAGCCTAGCTTTCCACCAGATAAGAAGTGGTCTTTTTTAAGGCCACTTCAAGCTTCTAATCGAAATCATTCAGAGTCAGTTTGAGCATTCTTTTTTCTCAAAGAGGTCCAGTGCCAAATCGGTCGGTGCCGCAAGTACTTACCCGCTGGCTGGACAAGCCTGAACACCATCTCAAACCCTCCTTTATCACCTACACGTCCATTCTCCGATCTTTCAGCGGCTCAGCCTTCTTTTAAGCTTTCATGCACGTCTTGGATTCCCAACGCTGCGAATGGTGAATTTCTGTCACTGAGCGCAACGCCTTCGATCTAAGCCACCTCACGCGGGGTCGAAACTTGTCTGATGCTCAGCCCAGCTGCAGCCATGTCTATAATTGCGCTTAGATTTGGCGAGATGCATTGAATTTCGGTAAGGTAATGCACAAATCAAGAGCTACACGTGCCAATTAGCTTTCAGTGTCAGCACTGCAGAGCACAACAACAGGATTTAGCCAGAGGAGCCAAGCCTTGTCGCAGAATACGCCAGGTCTGCCAGCAGCTCAAGTAGGACGACTTCGACTGAATCTTCGCATGTATTTCCTCGAACATGTCGAAGAGCCGCGCCCTACAAACCTCGCCTTGCGTCTTGCAACAGATATCTCGGAAATTCTGAAACCGTATCTTTTCTATTTCTCTTCTTTCTCAGCCTTGCTGCATACTCCCTCACGTCACACATTACATGATACACTGTTCTTGACATGGTTTTACTAGCACGACGTCGAACTTTCGACACAATAGCACAGCGTCAGATTTTCGATCCGAAATGTCCATCCGGTGGAAGATGGTATGCTTGTAGCATCGATTCACCGTCTCAATTTGTCGGCTGCTGCGCTAGTACTGGAGATCCATGCGGCGAGTCGTCCTGCTCTGCTGGGGATCTAAGGCCTGCAAGTTACGACTCAACATACTACTACTATCTCCCAGACGTGTCCTGTCCTTCTACAAGCTCCGCCTACAAGTGCACAACCTCAAATTCATTTTCCTTCTTTGGATGCTGCAAAAGGGATCCCTGTTCTTCTGGGTCTGTATGTGCTAGATCAGATCTTGATGCAGCCTCCTTGCCGTCGGATTCTGGTGCTGCTGCAGCTTTCTTGCCCTCGAGTACTTATTCGTCATCAAAGCCGACATCGACTCCTTCGGTCTCGAGAAGCTCGAACTCATCAACAGTCACTTCTTTCCCAACGTCATCTGTTTCGTCCACTCCACTAGCCGCAGCATCGTCTTCCAATGGGACTAGGAAGTTCATCATAGCCGGTGCCAGTGGAGGCGTGGGTCTTTTGGCCATCGTGCTTGGGTGGCTACTATACCACTGCCTATATGCACGCAAATCACGAAAGCTAAAACATGAAGAATTTGACCGTCGTTGGAGCGGTGTCCTTTTACCTATCGAAACTGTGGCAATTCAAACACCAAAACAAGAGGCTGTGGAGCCAGAACCTGGTAAGTATCTTATTGAAATAGCCAGTCTGCTGGCTGACATCATCTCTGACAGCACAAGAACCTTCTTCGATTTCTACTCCTCCTCGCAATGTCTACGGTGCAGGTTACGGGGCAGTTCGTCAAGCATCACCAGTCTCGGCAAGCAGAGCATATGCGTTGCCAGTTCCACACTCAACCCCTTCTCCCGTATCACATACACTGCGAGGATACAACGCCTCCAGGAACGATGCATCCTATTCACGTCTATCTCAGTCATCTGGCGACACAGTGCAAGAAGAGCTGGAATACCCGCGCGCGTCCAGCGCAGGCTGGCACAGCTGTCCAAATCGAGGTCTAGCACCATCACATAGAGGTTCGGGGGATGAATTATCCGGTCTGCCGCCGGTCATTGGTCGGCGAAGCTCTGGTGATACAGAAGAGAGTCGGTATTATACAGACAGTTATGGAAGAGAGAGGGTTAACCTTGTGCGAAGCGGCACTGTGGCTCCGACTGGGCAGACTCAATGGGATAATACACATTGAGAGCGACGTGATCTCTGTCTTCATTATTCTGCGAGGCCGTTGACCGCCTCATGCTGTTCTTTCGTGTTTACTGCCATTGTTACTTGAAGGTTTCGAGACAAGGTGGGGAGCACGCTGTAAGGAATGTTAATATGATTCAAAAGAGCGCGATGATTGGAGATAGGATGTGAATGTAGATGATTATGCTGTGTCCATACACTCCCTATGTACAAAACCAACATTCACTTCTCTCCACTTGATAACGTCAAATACTCATACTCTTGGCTTAGCCACAGGTGTCCATGGGAAGTACTTCTGCTTTGTCCTGTTCCTCCTGTCAGTAATGCCACCAAGCCGGACTCTTGTCCTCTATACGCACGTGCTATAAGGCTTGTACGCCGACCGACTGGCCGTGAAGTTTGCCTTATGCTCTTTTGGTTCCCACTCCCGAAGTCCGGTCTGCAATAATTTGTCCTGGGTTGGTGGCTTATCGACCATGTAGGACATCCACGCGTGCCTAGATAATGGTTAGGTATTACGATATACGGTCGGTGAGTGGAGGCGATCGTACCATCCAGGCGAAATGTGATCTCTGTTGATGTTGTCAGTCATTATCCAGACCTCCAAGGTGGAGTGCCCTACGGTTGAAACTCTGCGTCCTTGTAATCAACCCAGCGTGTCCTCACTTCTCCCAAGTCAGCTCCTGCAAATTTTACCCAGTGTCTTATACGAACAAGGCAATTCCTGTTCCAAATTCTCGTAGTACTTGTTTCCGAAGCGGTCTGTCGCGATCAAGGTACCTGCTTTGGTGTCGCCTGCGAGAGGTCAATTAGGGCCCTGCGAATTCCACACGGGCTTCCGAGCATACCAATGTTCTGAAGGGAACGACGAGCGCTACATTAGTCCGAAAGGTCTTTTGTGGTGGTGGTCGGTTCCGAATTGTCTCTTACTTGCAGCTGGTGGGCATAGTCCTGCGGGACAGTTAGAGAAGGGTAATTGATGTAGCTGGGACCTGGCTAACCTTGATGCCTATCTTGCGGAGATTCCTCAGGGTGCGGAGTATGGTCGACATGGCGTATGGTATGCAATTGCGACCTTCAAACTGCTCGAGCTGCTGTCTAGTAGAGACCGAGACGTATGCACGAATTGACGCTTGGATCGGCTACTGGACCGTGAGCCATGATAAATTCAATCCTCACGCTCCAGTCCCCCGAACATCATCATCTCTGTCCTATCATCATGATCATACGGTCCTGTCTACGGTCCTCAAGGAATCCCATAAGACCTCTGTCGAGATGGAGAGCTCAGCAAAACCGACCATTAAGAAAGTATACCACCTCCAACGCATCTGCGTCGACCCCTGCCTCTCCTCCATCGTCATTCTCCATGCTGGGTAGTATTACTTCCGAGCTGGACAAATTATCACCTCGTTTTGAAGTTGAGCCCTCACAAATTCGAATACTGAAGTCTCCAAGCGAGTTCTATGACACTCTCAAGGTGCGTTCTCATTCCCATCTTTCATTTATCAACAGGCAAACCTTGTCGAGTCTTTCCTTTCCAACTTCTTGCACACTTGAATTGCACACTGACGATGATGAAGTAGGACAAAATATCGAAAGCTAAAAAGCGGATATATCTTTCCACTTTGTACATTGGAAAAACTGAAAACGAGCTGGTAAGTGTACACGACTACTCCCTTGCTCAGCTTCTCACTCTTCCATAGATATCGACAATCAGAGATGCACTGGAAAGGAACCCAGAGCTCAAAGTTTCTATCTTGACCGATGCCTTGCGTGGAACTCGCGAGACACCGCAACCGTGCTGCGCTTCTCTTCTTGCGCCACTCGTTGAGGAGTTTGGTGAGAATAGAGTGGAAATCCGTATGTTTCATACTCCGAATTTGACAGGATTTCGAAAAAGAGCGATACCAAAACGGATCAACGAGGGCTGGGGCCTTCAGCACATGAAACTGTACGCCGTGGATGACGAGCTTATTATGTCTGGGTAGGCTTGTCTGAGCCTTAGCAATTGCCCCGCGCCAGAGCTAACATTCTCGAAGTGCCAATCTGTCGAATGACTACTTCACTAACCGGCAGGATCGTTATCATGTTTTCTCTTCCACTGCTATGTCCGATTATTTCGAGCGCATCCATCAAGCAGTTTGCAAGCTTAGCTTTTCTATCCTTCCCTCTAAGAATATTGCCGGCTACACCATGGAATGGCGCGACGACAACCCAGGTCCTTCTCCGTTGCTTGATCCAAAAGCGTTCAATGCCCAAGCTACTGCCTCCTTGGATCCTCTTTTGCACCTTGCCACACTGGCAGAGACACAGCCACCAAGTACCTCTACTTTAGTCTATCCTCTCCTACAATTTACTCCTCTTCTCCGCCCTGACACTTCGACTGAACTTCCAGCCGTACGTACCATTCTCTCGGCTCTCAGCATGCCGGCTTTTGCCAAATCAAGCTGGACTTTCACAGCCGGATATTTCAACATGACTCCAGAAGTCCGTGGTCTACTTCTGAGCAGCAATCCAGCACGCGCCACCGTCATCTCCGCTTCGCCGTGGGCTAACGGCTTCTACGGATCCAAAGGCGTTTCTGGAATGCTTCCCGCCGCGTACAGTCTTCTCTCTCGCCGCTTTCTTGATGCTGTATCGGACAAAGGTCTAAGCTCCCAGATCACACTCAAGGAATGGAGACGAGGCACCGTCGACGAACAAGGAGGGTGGACCTATCACGCCAAAGGCCTTTGGGTAACAATGCCAAAGGAGACAGCCCCGAGTATCAGCCTTGTGGGAAGTTCCAACTATACCAAGCGCAGCTACTCACTCGATCTCGAAGCAAATGCTTTGATTGTGACTCGAGACCAAGACCTAATGAAGAGGCTAGGGGATGAAGAACAATGGTTACAGGAGTATGCGAAGCCTGTAGACCGAGATGAGTTCGCGAAGACCGAACGACGAGTTGGCCTGCATGTTAGAGTTGCGATGTGGTTAGTCACAATTCTCGGTGGAGCACTATAGCTGTCTGAAGCGCTGAATACTGGGAACCTTGATTGCCAAGACTCGCAACAAGAGGACGTGACATTTCATCCTTTGCATCCGGTCGAGCACCGCAGTGAGCTGGTCCAGATAAGAAGCACTCATACGACTCATGCACCTTGACTCGACCAGCAGCTGCCAGCAGAATTGGTGGTTGAGACGCACCTGATACTGAACTCTGTCTTGGAAATGCATCTTTCCCCTCATGATGAGTCGTGTAACCTTGAGCATCGCGACATTTGATGCCAATCCTTGAACCCCGAACAACCCGTGGTCTTTGGGGGAAGCACCTTCACAAGCTGCAGGGGAATACTCCATCTCCCCGCATCACGACATCAATATCTTCTGATGGCGACATCGAACGATACTGGATGGAAGGGGATATGGAAGGGAATCTCCAGATTCGTGCTTCTTGATACAAACACCAAACAATCCGCCAGGCACAGCATGATTCACCAACTATACCTAGTGAACCTTGCATCAAGATCGCCGCATCAGCAATTTAGATAAACTACTTCAGCTCCAACAGGCCCCGACACGTTCACAGTTCACACAATTCGTTATCTCTACTGTGTATACCTTATCGGCCGATAAGCCTTGGAGTTCGTTCTGATTCTCTCAAAAATTACAGGCCCGTTTCACTATTAGCCTCTGTCTCTAACCACGATGGTGTTAGCACGTAAGACGCCATGTATGCAGATGCGACCTAGGTAATATCCCAAGACCTTTTCATAGGTTGAAGAAGTTTCCCATACCCATCTTCCCCCTGCAAGAACTCGATCACGAATTCCGGTCCGGGATGAGGTCAACACCCGTGACGCCATAGCACGACATATCCCGTGACCTGAGCCTCGCGATTGGGATCTGTATGGTGTATTTTGTCACGGCTACATCCGCTCTGTGTTCGTGAGAGAGTAATTTGGGATTCTCGCCATCGCCCCCTTCATGACTAGATCCTTTTTATTTCTGAACTTGAAGAGGTGGCGTTGGTTATAATCAATTGGCATTGGTTGTGGTGACTGAGCCCAAAAGAGACGGATCGAGGTTTCAACAACATCAAAACACCAATCGCACAAGTTTCGTAATTCAAACCACGACTTCGCGAATCAGGCCTACGTTTTCGAATTCGAAGTTCCTAACTTACGAAAAAGCCCATTGCAATCGACTAGCTAGCGGCCCAAGCTACATCCGTATCGGACCAAAAAGAGGACAGAACTGACTGGCGCCGAACTCAAATCAATTCCTTGGATCTCCCAAACGAAAATCGAATCATCGAACACAAGACAAATTCTACATCAAAAAATCGCCATCAAGATGTCAAACCAATACCACCCAGACGATCCTTACTCAGCATCTCTCGTGCCAGACGCAAACTACTACACCGACTCCCACCACCCCGGCCCTACAGAATTCTCCCCCTTCTTCACATCAGACTACCTACCCCTCTCCACTCCCCCAACACCATCCACCGCCCTCCCCCCAACCTTCAACACAGCTGCTTACCCCTACGCAACCACGGGACCCCCCTCAACAACAGCAGCAGGAACAGGAAACAGCAGCACAGTCTCCTACAACGATGTTGAAGAAGAGAAGAGAAGGCGGAACACGGCCGCTTCGGCGCGCTTTCGGGTGAAGAAGAAGGAACGGGAACAGGTTCTTGAGAAGACGGCGAATGAAGTTCGCGAGCGGGTTAGGGGGCTGGAGGGACGGGTACAGATGTTGGAGAGAGAGAATGGGTGGTTGAGGGGGTTGGTTGGGGAGAAGAGGAGGAATCTTGGGTTGGGAGGGGGTGGGGGGAGGAGGAGGAGTGGGGAGGAGAGTGAGGGGGAGAGGGAGAGGGAGGGTGATGGAAAGCAGGGAGAGGTTGGGAAGAGGAAGGGGAGGAGGAAGGAGAGTGTGGATGAGAAGGTTGGGAGGAGTCCGAGGAAGAGGAATGATGGGGTTGGGACGGGAAGGTAGAGTCTGTTTGAGGGAAGGGGCGGGCTGAAAACTTGGTGCAATCTAGTGATGGCGTTTGGTATGGGCGCGCTTGTGGAATCTTCTGCTGTGTGATAAACAAGTTGTTGGGCATCCGTTAAATTGTAGACTGCAGAAGAACAGCTTCCGTCAACGCATTGAGCATCCGTCATTCGTGAAAGGTATCGTCTCGCGTGGACTTCCGTATGGCTCCTTCCAACAATGTTCCTCTTTGCATATTGGCAAAATACTTACTTCACCGTTCATCAATATGCTGATCAGTAAACGTTTCTTTCCCATTCCCAACTCATCAGTCTCTCTAGAAAGACGGAGACCATCATCGAACACCCCAGACCCCCAAAACATCCCTCCTACCACCACCCTGCTCTTTCACCATCTCCAATCTCTTCAACCTTTTAACCAGTAACCCGACACCGATGGGTCCTACAACGGTGCACAGCACAATAGCCCATGTCACTATTAGGAAGATATCATCGTTGCCTCCGGAGGAGAAGATACGGTTGCTGTCTGCGAGGGAGGAGATGAGGAAGCCGATTTCGCCGCGCGAGACCATTGCGAAGCCTAGGATGGAGGCTGGGTGGAGGGAGAATGGCTTAGATGGACTGGCCGAGAGATGATCATTTGGGGAGGAGATCGCGAGAGGTGCTGGGAGGGCTGTAGATGGTGTATCTTGTTCGGCTTCGATCGTAACACATGATTGTTCACTTTCCCGAATTTGCTGCGTGGTGTTGGAGGTTTGGTGCTGTCGGAGTTCAACCGCTTGTACTGAAGCTTGGCTGGTGAGGGGGCAGACGGGAGTCTTTCTGCCCCAGAAATGGCTTATCGATGGGAGGAATTGCGATAAATGGTGTGGATGGATTGCTTTGGGGATGGAGATGTTGAGGCGGAGTAGCCAGAGGCCGCATGCCAGTTTCCCGAGTATCATGAGTAAGGTGTAAATGATGCCACGCCAAACAACTGCTCCGGCGAACATTTTTGAGATAGGAATGGAGAAGCCGATTGAAGCCTGGTCCGGGGGTCAGTATCTTACGGTCAAAATATGCCTAGCAGAGCCATACGAAGAAAAAAGGCTTGAGGATCTTCTCTGTTGGCTGAGCATAATAGGCGTGGAATATTGCCGATCCGCTTGTCTTGCCGGCCAGTGAAGAGATTGGAGCAGCCGCGATGCTTTCAGTCTTGACTTTGCTATCAGTAGCTGACATCAATGGTTCTGGGTTCTCTCCCGCATTTTCATCACGGCCAGCAAGACTGTTGATTTGGTTGCCATCTGCGTATATGGATGGATGAAGAACTTCCGAATCCCACCAGCTTACCATAGCACCGCTTAGATATGCGGCAAATAGATTAGAGGTATCCGCATAGCTGGATGCAGTCACCATGGCTATCAATATCATGGTATGAAGAATGAATGCCGTCTGCTCTCGAATGATCAACCGCTGAAACCAATTGTCAGGATTTTCATGTCGATGTTTATTCAATCTTGTCGTGATTGGAGATACTATGATCCAGCAAGCGAGTGGACATACTACCGCAAACCCGAGCGATACAAGGACAGGCCGTACAACGGTGATTGAATTGAAGCCCGACCCAGAAACACCTAGATTTGAAATGATCTGTACCATGACGAGTCCCACGACATCATCAAGCATGGCCGCGCTTGTGAGAACGACGCCGAGTCTGGTTTCTGTAAGACCTGTGGTTCCAAGGATTGTGAAAGTCGTGCCCAAACTGGTTGAACACAATGCCGCTCCAGCGGCAAAGGCTTGAAGAGGAGAAGCGCCGGCAATTTTCTGGAGGGTGAATGAAAGCGCAATTGGAACGCATACTCCAGTAAGAGCAACAAATGTTGACAGAACGATATTGGCCTTGAGAGACGGGAAAGAGGTTGACAAACCGCCTGCCAATCTCAGCTGAGGATTGAGACGTTTGGAGTCGTATAGACAATACCTTCGTAGACGAGCAGGATTAGACCGAGATAGCCAAGCTGCACGACTACACTCTCAACCTCGTCCGGCAACCATTTTGCTCCTGGAGATCCCCAAGCAATACCTATCAGAAGCTGGCCGACAAGGCCGCAATAGAGCAGATTGTCCAGGGCATAGTTCACAGCATTCAGCACCAAGAGGAAGGAAGCCTGGATCAAGATGGTGACAATGCTGGGTTCATGGTAAGGAAGAGAAGCTGAGGAGGAGCCGGACATGTCCTCGAGGGATTCGAGGCAGTGGTGGATCAATGGAGATGCAGTCCTTTTCCCAAAAAAGTCTGTTCGTATTGCTCAAAAGGGACACCCCTTCAACAAATGACGTCGAGTGGGCTGAACCCTGTGGAGCCCACGGACGAAGATGTCGTAGACTCTTCAGAGGTCAGTATGCTAGGATCTCCGGGTAACTGTATTTGTGGGAGAGAATGGACTGGACGGGTGTGCTGTAGACTTGCTGATTCCCGAGCTATAAATGTCTCCCTTGGTATCGCCGTGAGTGAGCTCGGTGTCTCGGAGTCAGTCTATTTGTTTACGCCAACGCTCCTCCAACTTCACCCGTCTCAGACAGACACCAAAGACACTGCAATCGCATACACTTCCTCTCTGCTGCTCCCAATGTGCCTCTGCCTCATGAGAAATACTGGCAATGGCTCATCTATTCGAGCAGCAATGGATTACCGTGCAGCAGAAGACATTCACCAAATGGTATCCACGCACTGCCACTACTCACAGCTGCCAATTGAATACTCACAACCCCGCAGGCTCAACAGTAAAATCAAAATTCGCGAGGTGCACATACAAGACTTGGTCCAAGACTTGTCCGACGGCGTGCGTCTTCCCCTCTTCCACCTAGAATGCACCAGGACAGCAATGTACTGAGTCACAGCACAGGTCGTCCTCATACATCTTCTCGAAGTACTCAGCAATGAATCACTCGGTCGATATGCTTCAAAGCCTAAGCTGCGGGTCCAGCGATTCGAGAATGTCAACAAAGGTCTGGACTTTATCAAGCGGCGAGGCATACAAATGACAAACATTGGCGCCGAAGACATAGTGGATGGGAATCGCAAGATTGTACTAGGTCTTATCTGGACACTTATTCTGAGGTTTACCATTAGCGACATCAATGAAGAGGGTCTGAGTGCAAAAGAAGGTCTTCTACTTTGGTGTCAACGGAAGACTGCCTGCTACGAAGAGGTCCAAATCCGGGACTTCTCCACAAGCTGGAACGATGGACTCGCATTGTATGGTGAAACCAAGGCTCATTGCTCTGCTTGTGCTAATTCACGACCAGTTGCGCCCTCCTCGATATCCACCGTCCTGACCTCATCGATTACGATACATTAGACAAGAACGACCACAAAGGAAACATGCAGATGGCCTTTGACATTGCTGCCAAGGAGATCGGCATACCCGATCTGCTAGATGTCGAAGACGTGTGTGATGTTGCAAAGCCCGACGAGCGCTCCCTAATGACCTACATCGCATACTGGTTCCATGCCTTCTCACAAATGGAAAAGGTGGAAAATGCTGGGCGGAGAGTGGAGAAATTCGTCTCAAATATGCAAGGCGCATGGGAGATGGAAAACACGTTTGAGCAGCGCATGCGAGCTCTTCTCAAACAGATTGCGCAGCAACGGCAACAATGGGAAGAGGCTCGGTTCGATGGCACATATGCGGACGCTAAGAACCAGTCGAGTGTGCTCACAA
This sequence comes from Venturia asperata, assembly GCA_003689335.1. Taxonomy (NCBI): domain Eukaryota; kingdom Fungi; phylum Ascomycota; class Dothideomycetes; order Venturiales; family Venturiaceae; genus Venturia; species Venturia asperata. The sequence continues at coordinate 1,434,410 of QWWL01000002.1, read as the reverse complement.
AATACAAACGGAATGCCAAAAGAAATTGGGTGGCAGAGAAAACCGATCTGGTCAATCTGCTTGGAAACATCAAGACGAAGCTGAGCACCTATCGATTGAATCCTTACGAGCCTCCTGCGGACCTCAGCCTCGAAGCTCTCGACCGCGCATGGGCTGGGCTGATGACAGCAGAGCGAAAACAAAGTCAACTTATCAATGAGACGATTCGAGATGTCAAGGATAGATTACGGCGAGACTTTGCCGAAAAGGCCAATGGCCTCGCGCTTGCTCTCAGCACATTATCGACCTCAATCTCTGGATTGGACGGCGATCTCGAAGACCAACTCAAACACACAAGACAGCTAAACGACAATCTACCTCCGCTCAATGAATATCTCCAGATCATTGCCAAAGTAGACGAAGACTGCGTGGAAGCCAATATTGAAGAGAATGACTTCACAACATATACCTACGATGAGTTGGAGTATGAGCTGGGTCTCGTGAAATCATCGGTCAGCAAAAAATTATCCTTTTTAGAAAATCAGCTTGTCGCACGAGACATGACAAACCTTACCCCCATTCAACTGGAGGAGTTCGAATCTGTTTTCAGACACTTTGATAGAGATCTCAGCAATTCCTTGCATGAGATTGAATTTTCAGCGGCATTGGCCAGTCTAGGACTCGTCTACGATGAGGACGAGATGCACAACAAATTCCGAGAGACCTCGGGAGGCAGTGAATATGTTACCTTTGAACAGTTTATTCGGTTCATGGTGGACGTGACGGAGGATCAGAACACAGCTGAGCAAGTGTTTGAGAGTTTCAAGGAAGTCGCCGATGGCAAGGTAATGTTTTCGAGACGAAGCAAATGACGTGCTACTAACAGCACGCCCTAGCCATATGTTACCGAGATGGATTTACGACATTCCCTCATTCCGGATGAAATCGTTGAGGAAATGATTTCAGCAATGCCAGAACACCCGGGGACGGGCGCACAGGACGAGCAAGACATACCGAAGTACGATTATGTTACGTTCATGGAAAAGTTGATGGGCATGGAGAAGAAACATGGCCGCAATGGCTCGCGGTAAACTCGCTGCGCGAGATCTTCTTCGGTGACAATGATGCTAATACACCTTGGTTTGGTAGGAGTTTTGAGAGCCATTTTGATTGCCTTGCTTTTTTGAGCGCGTATGCTTGATGGGCTTTTGCAGGCGGTTTATGTTTGCATATTCATTTGGGCTGGTATTGGATTCTTCGGTTAGATAGGATAGATACTCCAAGGTTTTCGGTCGATGCTGATGGTTCGGTCGCGTAATATGGTGAGTCGGGTTTGGATTGTCTAGACGAAGTTTAGAATCGAAGCTCAGAATGCATAATTCCTTGTTTCCAGCCCTCACACTCAATTCTTTTTCGGCCTCTTCGTTTCTCTCATGGACATGCTGCTCGCTTCTTCTAGTCTTTCGGAGTCTGCCACCTCCCCTTTGCTGAGTTCCTTGCTCCCACCCGCCCAGTCAAGCAAACCGCCATCTTCACCTCCCTTCATTGTCCCCCATCCCTCTCCTCCTCCTCAGGCGCATTCCTCAACAAATACACCCTCCCCTCACTAATGCTCGTCCCCACCCCAGCCAACCCCCACACCGTCCTATCAACCTCATACATGACCACCGCCAAATCCTCCCGCCCGACCTCACTCACAAACAGCTCTCCCCACGCCGTATCCATGACCTTGACCAGCGCGGGCCGGTTACTCGTCAACGCCGCTTTGGCCACGGCGTGCACCTCCCCTCCTACCTGCGCGCGCCGTTTTTTGGCCGTCGACACGGTGAGGGAGAGGAGCGTGGCGGATAGCGGGGAGGTGTTGCAGTGCAAGAGGAAGAATAGGTGGGTGGGTGTGTTTTGGGTGTCGAGGAGGCGGATGGCGCGGGTTAGGGTGTGGGGGCCTGGGGGAAAGGGGTTTTCTGTGGGGGTGTAGGTTAGGTCGTTTGGGTGGCGGTGGAGGTGGGTGGTGTCTTTTCTTGCGTGCGGGTTTGGTGGGCGGTGGAGGTCTTGTGGGGTGGTTGGGGGCGGGGCGTTGATGGGGAGGCGGGGCATGGTTGGGTCTGGGTCTGGGGGTTGGCTGGCTGCTTTGTGTTGTGTCCAGTGTGGATTTAGCTTTTTGGTGCAGTGCCGGGTAAATTGGGGGTTTCCCTTTTCGTGTTGGCTTTGTGGTGGTGGTGTACTGTGTGCAGTTCTGACTTTCTGTCCTATACGTATCGAAAGCATGGATCTAGTCCATTATCTTCGTGCCAGAAAGGGTCACGGCCCAGATGCAGGCGTTGGTTCTTATCACGATGGATACTGGATTGTGCTGCTGGCACAGACGCGGTTTGGTTGTGACTCCGACATGCAAGCTTCTAGATTGATCTACCTGACTGGCAATTTGATATCTGACTGGAAGAGGGTGCGCATGATTTTCTAGTGCTAGTAGAGTCAGCTTTAACCGTATATTGCGGTAGTCTCCACTTTGGATTTTGGGGTTCGTTGTACGATCGTGATATTGGAACTTGAGATGGCGTTCAAGGGATTCGGAAAGTATGGTTGCTTCTGAGATTTTTTCTAGAGAGATGGGAGGAGGCAGGCTCTTTATGGAACGACATGTTACTCGTTTGCCAGTGTGTTGTCGATTATCATTGGTCAATCAGGGCATCAAGCATTGCTTTTGAACCGCGAGTAAGAATCGCACTTGTGAGGAGAGTGTTTCTCTAGCATTGAGTTCGTGGAGAGCATGGGGGTGTGTGTGACCTGCTCTTAAGTATTAAGCATCGATATCGTTGTGGAAATGAACATCTGAGCATTCTTGGCGTGATGGCGAGTGTGGCATGGACTTGTTCTGGGAATAGAATATTCTTCTGGGAAAGTTTCGTGAAGACTTGTTTGTGTCTCCATCAACAGCTTATCTTCGTTTTGACAGGTGAAGGTGCTCCGTTGGTAGTTTTGCGATGCATTTCTGGTAACAAGATCGTGGGATGGGTTCTACTTCTCAGGGCGAGCTCGACAAGTGGGCTAGGGCCAGGCTCCTCTTGAACATCAAAAGACAATGTAAAAGTCTTTTATCTTCTTGCAGCTCGAGCAGTATCTGAATCTATGGAGTCGCCCAGGGGAAGAGAACGAGGAAGCCACCGTGAAGTGAACTACTGGAATTGTGCTCTCGAGCACCGTCACTGTTCATCCGAGAGGGAAATGTTCCTTGTTCTGGCAATGTTTCGACATGGTCTCAACAACTCCGACAAGACAACAATCGAGCCAGCGGCAAAGAGACGTCTTGTTGTGCGGACACAACGCGAGCGTTGCAAGGACAAGGTGACACTGGTACCACACAAACGCGGCATCAGAGGAATCTTGTCATTGGATCAGACGCTCCACATTCTGCTGGTGTGTTGCGCGAGGAGCCTCCGCTTCGAATGTCGCTGAGAATAATGCTACATGGCGTGTGCAGCGGATTGTATGTCGCTTCTAGTTGAGCCTAGCTGCAAGCCACATAAAATTGCGAGCCGACGGAAACTCTTGTGAATCAAGGCCGGAATTTCTTTCGAAGTGAGATTCGCGACTGATACCACGGAACAGAACAAATAGGGCTTGTGAAATGGAAGTTTGTGCGAAAGACGTCTGAAGACAAGCGGAACAGAGCACCCAGGAGTGACCTCAGTGACAAATTGGAGGGTCCCGCGTTTCTGTCATCAGTTATTCGAAGTATGGACAAAAATAGAGAAGAGTCGGGACTCCAATTTGCAGCACGGGTGGCTTCCGGTCGTAAAAGATCAAACCCCATTTGTGGCCCGGCTGTGAGGCACTTCTTCTAGAACTTCCATAGGACACGGATAGCTGAACGCCCCCATAGTTCCCTTTTCTCGGTTCAAACTGATGATGTGTGGTATTATGAGGGCTGCAAAGTTGCGAAACCATTGTCAGTCTGTCAGCGAATATACGTTGTTTGTCGAAAAGACGCCCAAGACAAATACGAGGCATGTTTCCCAGCCTCAGAGGGTCAGCGAAGATGCTCGGCGGTCGCTTCTAGCACTTTGGCCAGAGGGATGCTGACTACTCGCCATGAGTCGGAAGAATGTTGGTTGTTTGGTGGCCGAGATCCGGAATCGTTTGATGGTGGGAAACGTGTCGATGAGGGCAGATGTCGCTCAACAAAGAGAGCGTGATGTTCGCTGAGAAATGCCGCTGCTACCGACCGGAAGCTGCGCAACCGCTGAGATTAGTGGTCCTGCTACATGGCATTCTAGACAGCAACGATCTTCTAGCAGAGAAGAGGTCGTGGTCTTGGTGTGGTTGGCAATGCTGCAGATGACTCGGTTCTCCCCGAGGTCCAGGCTAACCAATGGATAAGGTTCCCTAAGACGTGTCCTGAAACGTCTCTCGTATCCTCTTCTTGAGGAACAACACTTTTGTTCCTATCGTGAGCATGACAAACATGTGTCTTTTTGTCCCGTCTATTCGTCCATGGCCACACAACTTGCAGAGCTTAGGTATGCAGCTGCCACGCTCGCCTCCTGCATCCCATATCGCACGAAGACATGGCCCTCTTCCGGGGTCCGTGGGGCTCCTGTTCTTGGTGAGAGCGCAAACTGTTTGTCGCCCAAGGACGGCGGCAAGGTTACGGACATGCTGGGGCCCACGACCCTTTGGCAATCATACTGAGAGCCTGCGAAAGAGGTGTCGTGAACTGGGAGCGGCGACTTCAGACGGACATTGGAGGTCTGCAGAAGGGTCTGTACCTGGGAGCGGCTACTTCAAGACGGATAATGGAGGTCTGCAGAAGGGTCTCAGGCTCTGTAACTACGATCAAGACGGACATTGGGGGTCTGCAGAAGGTCTGTAACTACGAGCCGCTGATGATCCTGGCCCTCGTGGCAGATGATCGATTTAGCTCTGCCACGCACTTCCAGCAGCCAAAGGGCACGCGAGCACCTATCACGAAGTCCCAAGATACTAGGCGACGCCAATTTTGGGCCCTCTCCAGTGCGGCGGCTAAAAATCTCAAACTGATTTTCTGGAAGGATGGCTGCAGCCCAGTGACAAGCCCGCGGGATCCCGGGAGCTAATGTTTCGGGGCCTGAGCAGCATACTCGACTGATTGGCTTGCTATGTTCCTCGTTCCTGATACTGTCTTCTGTATCAGGCTCAAAAACTTCAGTTTCGGCCTCTCATGGCAAAAGTCAACGCACTTTCTTTAAGAGAGTACTTCACGCCGCTGAAATGCCTGGCAATGTGTGGCTTCCTCGATCAAAGGTGATTCTGCTGGCGTTCTGGCTATTTTCTTCGTCGTCACTGTTCGTTCATACAATTCACACTGCATTTCGGTCCCTTCATCGATAACACACGCTAGCTCGTCCCAATCGGGCATTCTTTACTATTGTTGGTCTCCAACTCTATTGAACTTCTCATCGAGCCAACAACAAATCTATTGTGCCGAATGGATCAATAGTCTCCACCTTCTCGTACAATTCTTCACTTCTTTCACGCTCTGAGAGCATCACCTTCACAACTACACGGACTGGATCCACGGCAACACCATCTTCAACACGCCAACACCTTTGACAACTCGTTATCGCTCTTCATCGATATAGTTCACTCCACTCTCAGCAACCACGCGCTCCCACGCTCACTACACTACTCTATAAAGGACACTTGCTGGTCAACATCCTTCTGCTTCAAGGAAGCCCCAACAATCATTCAGCTTCAATACTCAGCATCAAGTCTACAACACAAAACAGCAAGAAACATGCGCTTCTCATTCTCTTACAGCGCTGCCGCGGCCTTACTCTTCGCCGGAGCATCCGCTCACACCTGGGTCGAGCAGATGTCAGTCATCGGCGACAATGCAACCTTTATTGGCGCGCCAGGCTACTCTCGTGGCTACGTTCCTCGCGGCCCAGGCTTCGCAGATTCCACCATGTCCTATCTCCTGCCACCGAATGACGCGAGTGGCCGCGTGAAGATCAGTCAAGCCGATTTTCTTTGCAGGCCCGAGCAGCGCAACACCAACTCGAACCCACCAGACTGGCCGCAACTTCGCGTCGTGCCTGGATCAATGGTAGCTGCAAGATACCTGGAGAACGGACACGTGACGCTCCCAGCGAATCAAATGGCCAAGCCCGGATCTGGTGGCCTCGTCTATATGTACGCGACAACCAACCCTAACCCAGACATGAAGATGCCTGACATCTTCAAGTGGACAGCAACTGGTGATCTGGCAACCGGTCGACTCTTGGCCGTCAACAACTACGACGATGGGCGCTGCTACCAAGTCAACGCAGCTAGCGAAATCTCGATGGCTCGTCAAAAAGAGTTTCCCAACCCTCCAGCAGGCCAGCCAATTACCGCCACCCATGAATCTTGGTGCGAGACAGACTTCCAAATTCCAAAAGACGCGCAAGTTGGATCGATGGCTGTCTACTGGGTATGGCAATGGCCAACATTGCCTAACATGGATCCCAATGGCCTTTTGGGCAAGGACGAGATGTACACCACTTGCTCAGACGTCCAGATTGTGGCCGATGCATCTAGTATCAAGCAAGCTGTCTCTGGCAAGTTGCTCGAAGGTCAGGATCCAAGAAATCAGGCAGTCAAGAACTTCCAGGAACGCATTGCCAATGTGACGCTTCCAGCCAACAGCGCCTTCTATGGTCCAAACTCGAACTTCACTGCCAATACATCTTCCGGAGCCCCAGCTCCTCCATCGCCAGCGACATCCGCAACACCTGTGCCATCTGCTCCAGGTATTCCAGGCAACCTACCAATGTCCTTCCTCACCACGACAAGGACTACGATCATGACTATCACCCAGACCATGGGTGCCGCTGGACCAACCGGTGCAGCTGCTCCCACGGGCGCAGTTCAAGGACGAGGAAAGCGTTCAGCCAGGTTCCGAGATTACTAAATTTTCCGACAACTACCTTTACACATCGTTCGACTGTTCGTGGCAGAATCATCGCAGCACAGGACACGGCCTTTTCTTCGCTTCATGTGAATACACTTTCCTAATCATTTTGTTTGGACGATTGTTGTATGTCACTGTCTTTGACAGACGGATGCTCACGACCTCATGGCATTATCTGGTACAGGTTATGAAGGGCATAGACAGGTATACATATACACGGGCGTCTCTTAGGCATGGCAGACGCAGCATCTCAGCGGGACCTGGGTTCATAAGCTCACTGAATTTCTACTCATGGGTAGGATATGATTGATGAATGACAGAATTCGGATTTGGGCAAGAACACGATACCCGTACATGGAGGCATATTTGGCATTTGCACCGGCGTCAGATAGGGAGCAACTTTCGATAGTTTGCAGATCGGAAAGAATTGATTCATGAACAATACCGGTTGCTTTGTGTACAATCATAATTATTTATGCTTGCTGACTGTAATAAATCGAGGAATTGGGATTTCAGACGCGGTGTCCATCACAACCCGTAGATGGCCTGGGAAAAACTTCCTCGACGTCACATCGATATCGATGAATTGCTGGGAGTTATGAAGATTACAACACCTGAGATATATCGCAATTGCACTCGTGTTGAGAGGCTGGAGGAAAGCTTCATTAGAGAGTTACAAGCGAGGGAGACAAGTCCAAGGAGGAAACGTGTTGCACTATCAATTTCTTGCCATGGATGCAATCTGAGATTTAATTCAAGAAATTGTCACCCCGAATCCACTGAACAGAATACATGGGCATCGACGTGTTTGGACCCACAGGGATCGGATAAGGCACTAGGCGATATTCTAAAGTGGCTTACGCGATGCATCTCCAAACGGCGGAATCTTATTACTTGAGCCTCATCCTGCTTGTTTCGGTTATCGGTTCTAGCACCAACCTCGCCCCTTTGAGGAACAATTTCAGTCCGCCCTTCACACGTCTAAGTTGCTTGTAATGAGGATCAATAGCACCACGGAGCCCTCTCAACCACGGCGCATTGCCTCTTAGGCCCGGGCATGGATCAGTGAGACTGTTTGCGGAGAACCCCCCTTCGAGACACCCGTCCAGCTGCCCATTCTGTCATAGTAAAAGGGCTTATCAGTACTGTGGTGACAGTTCGAGAAGTTGAGCAGGTGGTGGGAAAGTATTGGATTCGCTGAATACACATTCACTTGCTGGGTAATCATAGCCGTTCACTTTGACGATTCCACTTGTTAACAGAGCGCCTCAGGACCACACTTTCGTTACCATATTCCACAAACAACGTTCGAATTCTGGCACCCTTCGGAATCATATTGCTCCTGCCTTCACATATAGACGTCGAGTCAACCACACCAATTACGCCACTTGGTCAAATACCTTAGCCTAATCGCAGTCATGGCCAAAGAACCAGAACCAGAGCAGGACTGGAACGGAGGCGAGGATGTTGTCATGACTGGAATATCATACAGCGAAATAGTGAGCTGCATGCGCTCTACATGGGAATACGGCTTATGCTAATCTAACGGTCTTCAAGATCCCGCAGATTTTCGAGGATTGCCTATACAATATAATACATGACATAGTGTTGGACGTTCATCGGAAGGAGAAGAAATTGAGAATGACCTCTGTTGCAGTACAGGCAGAACTCGCACTTCAAGCTCGCGGACAACCTCCAACTCCAACTACAAGTAATGCTACACCAACGAAATCCGGACCGCCACCGCTGCAAGCACCTCAAATCAAGATTGACGTACCAGGAGGATATTACGAGAACGGAAAAGTGTATTTGAAGGGCAACCCTCTCAAGGAGGTCAAGGACATATACTGTCAGCACTGCAAGTTACCGCGTCTGCTCTTTCCAGTCAAAGGCATCGGCGCAAAGCTTCCAGACGATCCTGATCCCAATCTGCAGTACTGCACCCTCCACCCCTTCATTTCCCTGCCTGGTCACGATATTTACGGTAACCCATTTCCAATCGACCAAACGAACAAGACCAAGCGTGAGCGCGAGCAAATCAAGAAGCAAGAGAAGGCAGAGCGAGACAATACACCCGGAAGTCAAGGCACAAATGAGGACGGCATGACAGTTGACACCTTTGCCAAAAGACTGCTCGCTGGCGGCAAACCCGCCAGCTATGTACCTTGGCATACATGCCCCTCGTGCAAGCGAAGCTTGCTGATCACGAAATTCGCCCAGCATCTGGAGAAATGTCTAGGTATCGGCGGGAGGGTGGCTCGCAATACGGCAGCGGCACGATTATCTGGCATGAACGGCAGTGCTAACGGCAGCAATCAAGGCAGTCGTGTAGGCACGCCGACACCATCGCAAGGGAATGGCAGCGGAAATGGGAAGAAAGACAACGACGAAGAAGAGGAGGAGGGCCCGCCCAAGAAAAAGTCCAAGAAAGATGGAATAAGGAAGGAGAAGAAGGGAGACGGAGGAAAGGAAAAGGTCACCATCAAGATTGGTGGCACGAAGCCGAAGCCCGATGCTGCAAAGCGACCCCCGAAGGCCTCGGCACCGACTAGCAACCCAGAGAAATCGAAGAAAGATGGCACACCCACGTCGAAAAGAGAACGGGAGACGGCGGACAGCGACGAGTCACCCGAGAAGAAAAAGATGAAGAAAAGTGAGGACAGTGCCGACGACAACTGACTTGCACCTGGCCTTTTTTCAATGAACATTTCGTCCGCTTACAAAGGGTATTGACTCTTATAGGGAAACTCGTGATCAACTGGAATTGCTCTGTAAACTGCGCGTCGTCTAGATCGAAGTCGAGCTCCTTGAGTTCCTTGTCAGATGCTGAAGAAGTTGACTCTGGAGACGGAGACGGAGATGGAGACACAGAATCTAGCGGTGCAGATTCGGAGTCTGAAGACGCAGAGTCAGAGTCTGGAGATGCAGATTCGGAGTCTGGAGATGCAGGTTCGGAATCCGAATATGAAAGCTGAGCGGGCGGCAGAGCATTTGGCTCGGAGTTTCGCGTGGTTTCATGAATTCAGTCATTTTGATGGCATGGAGCGGCATTGTTGGCGTTTGCATGTATTATACATCATTTTCTCCGATGGCGTTGGTTGCACTGTACTCTTATGGGAAGGACAACGGCTCTATACGCCTCGGGTTGTCAGCGACACCGGCGGCTTTGAAGATTTGATTCATTTTCAAGTTCTTCTTCGGATAAAGATTCAAGTTTGCTGCGACTAGAATGTGTTCAGCAATAGAGGCTGCAAACACTCTCTAACGTGAAAGTTCTTCACAAGTACTCTGAACGCGGACGCACCCTTCCATAAGGTACGAATTAGCAAGTCGATATGTGAAAATGATCGACGAGCGGGTCCAAAGGCCGTGAGCACTTGACGAGCATAGCCATTCCATAAATAAATATTAATAGTCCATCAACCTCGACCCTTCGAGCCAACATTCCATTGTCCGGCTGCAGCATGGAACGCAATCCATTGGCTCTGCGGGTTCCGCTAGCGAGCTTGCGGAATCTTTGTCCCACGAGGTGGCTGCAGGTCCAGGTCCAGGTTCTTCTGCCAGCTAGAAGTGTTCTAAGGGGAGCTAAGATGGTCACCTCCACAACCTTTTCTCGACTCGAGCTCTTCCTCAATGTAAGATGAATTGATCGTTTTCTCCTCGGACTCTGCTCGCTCTCGGCTTGAACCAGGAAGCGAACATCGTCCTCGAAGGATGCTAGACGAACAAGTGCCATTCTCACATCTTGAACAAACATGTCTTCCTCGCACGTATACAGGCCGCCGAACTCGGACGAATACTTCGATGCCAGTAGTATTGCTCCACGACCCGTCTCCCCCTTGATATCGGGAACACCATGGGCGCGCTTCAACGATGGCACAAGCAGTATCGAACAAACGCCTTTCGCCTCCCCAGATCCACACGCCCACTCCCCAGGCCCCTCCCTCTCGCGAAAATCCTTCGCCGGAACAACAAGATCGCGGCAGAGTCTCCCCGGCAGCCATGTCGAGATTCAGAGTCTGATACAGCACCGCGCAGGGATGACGTCCAAGTGGGGCATCCACTGGTGGACGCCCTTTAGTTTAATTGCGCTCTTTGTTCTTGGTGTTTTGGGCGCTTGTGTGCATCATGGGTTTTATGTGAGCTTGGATGGGAAGGAGGTCAAAGATCAGTTGTGGATGGTTAGGGTGGGGACCGGGATGGCTTTTTTCACAAAAATGTGTCTTGTGGGGACGGTGGTGCTGGCTTACAAGCAGAGGATTTGGTATTCGATGAGGAGGAAGAGTATGACTGTTGGTGCGATTGATGGGCTTTTGTGAGTTTGATGGAAAGTCATTGGTTCGCCGGCTGATTCAATGTGTGCTAGTTCCATCGTCGAGGATCCGACGCAATTCATCAAGTGGGAGATGATTACAGGCGCCAAGTTGGCGACGTTGATGGCGGTCGCTATATGGACTATGCCCCTTGCCGCTGTGTTCTCACCAGCTACTTTGACCTCTGAAATGGGGACTTTCGTCGAAAATAGGACGTGTAAAGCGGTTCCTAGTTTGGATTTCACTGCTGGTAGGTTCTATGAAGACGTTCTATACTTTTGATTTTCGAGGCTGGAAACTAACAGCTCGTTGCTGACTTGCTGTAGAAATGGACTCGAACTATCGGCTCACCAAACTCATCAATGGTGGCTATGCCATCAGTACCTTCTATGTCAATACTACAGACGTAAACGGAAAAGCTGCGGGCTGGTTTGACTACTACGATCGATATTCTGACAATTTGAAGAAATTGAAGTCCATTAGTGGTTACTCTGGTAAGCCTGTGGAAAGGACTGATGCGGCACGTCAAGCCTGCGGTACTTCCTCCTCTAATTGTACCTATGAAATCTCTTTCGTTGGACCTGGTTATCTTTGTACTCAGCGGGCGAAGGGAGTTGGTTCTAATACAAGCTATTTGGCTGCTCTCGGCGCCCCTTTCAACACCAGTAGTCTGTTGCCCGAGGGTTCCAACATCTACCAAGCAGTGGTTGATCTTGGAGATTATATGCGTCCACAACCAAACATCACCAATGGCGAGAATGGGCAGCCTATTCCTCCTATACCGGCTGACTTGGGAGTGTTCAAACACGAGGTATTTCACTCACTTCTAAATGTTGTTCCCGGGCTAATCTTGCAAAGCCAATCCTCTGGATTGGTCAGGCGATAGACACGGGGAAAATCTTGCCAGCAGAATCTCCTTACATAAACTGGACAACCGAGCATATACCCAAGATCTTCTCTTGCCAGCTCCACGAGACCAACTACACATTCCAATTCAACTTCACATCAGGCCAACAAAATGTCACTACTTTGCGGCGTGACTTTTTGAAGCCATTACTGGATACGACACTGGACCCTGACACGGGAGATGCCGTACCAGAAGCCAACTGGATGCGCCCAGATACCAATCCTCGCGAGTACAAAAAGTTTTGCACATACCATTCGACAGCCCAGCTCTTCCGTGAGTGGCTCGGAGGTACGATTGACAAGACGCCCGATAAGGGTGCTCGGCTAGCTACAGAGGCCAGTACCACCAAACTCATAAATCACACACTGTCATATCCCGTGGTGGATCTTCAATGGCAAGTCCAGTCCATGTACGAAGACCTCCTTCTTTCGCTTCTCGCAGATCCACAACTCAATATTGGAAAGAACGCATCGGTGTCTTGTACACGTCTTCGACGCGTCAGCAAGTTCAAGTACCAACAGACTGGTCTCTGGGTACCTTATGCCATTGTCATCGCCATGTCTTTCGTCTTCATGGTCATCGGATTTCAGGCCATGGTCAACAATGGTGTCTCATCGGACACAGTGTTCTCACGCATAATGACTACAACGAGAAATCCGACGCTGGATCGCTTGAGCGTTGGGGCTTGTCTCGGAAGCGATCCTTTCCCGAAGGAGCTGGAGAAGACGAAGTTGAGGTTTGGAGTGCTGGATGAAGAACACGGTGGTGATAGAGAGATCTGGATCGGCGGCTCAAGAATCGAGCATTGCGGCTTTGGAACTGAGGATGAGATTGGCCCTATCACGAAGGGAAAACCTTATGCTGGGTTGAAGAAGTGGTTGTGACGAGAGAAGGATAGACTGATGACTTTTAGCGCTCTGTTTTCACGACATGATACCCTTCAATGCGTTATAGCGAGCGCACTTCTACGATCCTTCTCGATGGAATAATTTTAAGCAAAGAAACGTCATGCCTTTCATAAGTGAATTGATATAAAACTTTCAAATTGTCCCTTTCGAAGCCGTAAGTCACGTGCAAAGACTCATTGGTAAGTGACCCGAAATTTCGTCCGGTACAGTCAGCTTCCCAATCAACAACATCACTAACTCACTAAACGAACGATGCTCAACAGATGCCCTGAACTGCCGTGATGGGTATCCTCCGTATGCCCAACCGAGCATTGTCCTCGTAGTTTCGTGCTTCTGTTTCAATTTCCGCCTCATCGCCGCCTCCACATCTTGAAGCTGGATGGAAGTTCCATCCAGAGGCTACACCGATATCCCATGGCGTTAAGAACGGCGTTTACAAGTCACAGCCATCATCGGTGTTCGGCCTGCCGCGGAGATACTTATCGTCGAGAACGCAGGGTCCTTATAATTCTCCAGCTCTCAAGGACCAAACACGCATGGCAAGCACGACTTGGCGGCACTACTGAAATGATAGTGTCTCTTTGTCTCTGACTCACGTGTAAATTGCGGTGTCTTGGATCATCGCGGGAATTTCCATGCGAGGTAAGACCTTGCTTATGTGACATAATGAGGCTGCTGTAAGCAGATTTCTCTATTGGGTAAAAGATCGGCACTAGATGAGAAATGCGATAATGACTCTGCCAGAGCAGCGTTCGCATTCGCTGGAAAGATTATGTGCTTAGCGCAAGTCTGCTTCTCTAGGTGGTTCATCGGGTTTTGAAACTATCCGCTTGGGACATGACACCGGTGAGCTGATTGATGATTTATACACGGTACGCATCTTGGCATGGACGGCGGACTTAACAAAGAGGATAAAGAAAGAGGTCAGACCTGCATCGATATTACTAGTTGCTTCAGCTGCTACTTTGCACAGCATCCAGTACTCATCTCACTCAAGCGAATATAAGTTTCACAGCACCAATGGCGGCCATTTTCCGAGATTCCCTAGCGGGTCAAATCCTTCGGTTGGTGATGGGCAGGAAGATTGCCCCCTACACGGACGAGAAAGAAGATTTTCAGCTCTCGCGAACGATCTCCAGACCGAAAAATGTTCCATCGCCCGGAACAGAAGCGACAAACCGTGGTACTATCGACAATGAGAAGGATGATGAGTCGGAGATGGACCGATCGGAGGGAGAGAAGGAACCAACAGAGGACAAAGCGGCTAAACTTGAGCGCAACGACACGAACCCGACGGGCGCTCCTGAAGGAAAGTCCGACCATAATATTGTCGAGTTTACTGGCCCAGACGATGAAGACAATCCTCAGAATTGGTCCACGAAGAAGAAATGTTTTGTATTCATGCAGATTTGTCTTTTGACCTTCTCAAGTAAGTTTCAAGCTGTATAGTGGGTCGGAAGATGGAAGCTTACACGCAATAGTCTACAGCGCTTCTGCCATCATCACCCCAGCACAACAAGTGTTCATTGAGATCTGGGGTGAATCGCGCCAGACGTCTTCACTGGTTTTGTCTATGTATGTTCTCGGGTATGGCCTGGGGCCTTTGCTATTCAGGTAAGTGTATCTTTTCGCTAGAATACATGTGTCAGATGTCTAACAGTTATCATAGCCCGATGTCTGAAATGCCCAGCGTGGGTCGCAATATCGCTTACATGTCGTCTTTCCTCATATTCATCGTCATCACGGCAATCGGTTCCAGAGTCAACAACTTCGCTGGGCTGGTTGTGCTCAGATTCATTCAAGGTAAGTCCTGAGCCTCGGTTGTTATCTCCTAGCCTCCGCTAATTGGACCAGGTTTTTTTGGTGGGCCTGTTCTGGCGACGGGGGCTGCCTCAGCGCAAGATATCTTTCCCTTCAACAAAGTCCCATATGCTCTTTCATGCTGGGCCGTATTTGGCTACGCAGGGCCAGCCTTAGGACCAGTTCTCAGTGGTTTCTCCGTTCCACTTTCAACTTGGCGATGGAGCATGTACGAGACTCTGATCATTTGCGGCTTCACTTTCGTCCTCTTCTTCTTTGCGCTGCCAGAGACCAACGCAGAATACATTCTCGGCAAGCGAGCAGAGCGTCTTCGCCTCAAGACTGGTGACGAAAGCATCAAAACGCGCTCCGAAATCCATGCTGGAGGAAAAGACTGGGGCCAACTCATAACCTACCATCTCACTATGCCGTTCAAAATTACCATTCTCGATCCCTCCGTCCTTTTCATCAACCTGTACACAGGTCTCGTCTACTGCATCTACGTAAGTCTACTTCACGCTTTCTCCATCAAACCAAAGACTAACTCAAATATCAGTATTCCTTCTTCGAGTCCTTCCCAATCGTCTACCTCAATACCTACGGCTTCAGCATCGGCATCATGGGCGTCATCTTCATCTCCGTGATCATCGGCGCACTCATCGGCCTAGCAGTCTACACCGCCCTCGTCTACTACATCTACGAACCATACACCCTCAAACACGGCATCGGTTCCCCCGAATTCCGTCTTGTACCCGGTATCTTCGCTGCCGCCCTCGCACCAGCGGGAATGTTCATCTTCGGCTACGCGGCCAAACCCGACATCTCCTGGGCGGCACCCACCGTCGGCATTGCGCTGTACGCCGCTTGCTCCTACATCCTCGTCAACGTCATCTTTGTCTACCTGCCCATTTCGTATCCGAGGTATGCCGCTTCGGTCTTCGCTTCCAACGGGTTCTTGAGGAGTGCCATGGCTTGTGGTGCCATTCATTTTTCACAGCCGCTGTTCAATAACCTGGGTGTGGGGAATGGTTGCGCCATCCTTGGGAGCTTGGCCGCGGCTTGTGGGATCATCTTTATGGGTTTGTATTGGTACGGACCGAAGTTGAGAGCGAGGTCCAGATTCGCTGAGACGTATTGAGTGAGTGTGCGATGGAGATTTTGGCGGGCGATATGGAAGCGAAGTGTTTGGCTGTGGTGCCGTAGATATACCCTGTTTTGTGTTTGATCAATTGCCGACGGAGAACTCCTCTCTGATAGACGTCAGTAATGGCATAGAGTAATAATTAGTAGACGGTTACACCTTGGGTCGCCCAAACCTAGCGTCGAAGGAACAGGAATCTGAACAATACCCTCGTTGTCTCCCAAAATATCCAATTGCCTATGATATTCCAATACGCCGCAAAGTCGTGAAATCAAGTCACTTTTAAATCGATCGCTTCCCAAAAGAAAAACCGGTCCAAGTACCTACTCACAAGTCTCAGCCATCACGACCAACAACAACAACAACAACAAACAAACGCCATTCCCGGTTCAAAGAAAAGGGGATCCACCCAATCGATTTGCGAGATGCGCTGTTGAGACTCCACGACGCTCCCACACCAATTACTGGTAATCTTGTACCAACGTCTACAGTTGGCGCTCGCGAATGTGAATTTGGAGAGGCGGGATGGGAGTTCTTCGTTATAGGCTTTCAGGACGATGGGAGATGGTTTTCAGTGTTTAGTCGGGGGAGAGAGCGGATGTGACTTTAGGAATCATGGTTCTTATATGGATGTGGCGGGATTGCGCTTCTATCATCGTTTGGATGATCGGGTTGTGGACAAGGTTCTGTGGTAGGATTTAGTTTTTGATGTTTTCATCACTTGGAAAGGTGGTGGGGAAGAGCTTACGATGGCGGTATCAATCGAGGTTGTCCGTTCGCAAGCGGTTATGAGTCTCTCTCGTAATATTCGTAGGCCTATGCTAAATACTATTCCGAGTCTGGCCTTCCAGTGGCGAGTGTGGTGCAGTGCAGCGAAAGATGCAAGCAAGATTCCGGAGACTTGCAAAATCACGATCACCGCATTCGAAAGACCACGTGTGTATCAAATAGCCTTTTCCGGCTGACATTGCTCAGATTTCTTTTATAAAGCATATAACACCTTTATAAGCTCTCTTATTGAGAGCGGAACCCAAAGAAACCTGACCATACAACCGCAATGCCTTACACGTTCTCGAGAACGGTCTCCTTGAACTCCCGCTCGACCTTCTGTCCCGACTCATCCGTTGTTGATTCTCCGTGGAGACCGAGGAGGGCACCCAAGTCGAATTTAGGGGACTTGAGGAGCTTGACCTTGCGTACGTGAACCTGAATTTCGTGTTAGCGTCCACACTTCCTACCAATTTGATTGTGACCAAAACGTACGTTCTGGAGTGGGTAGATGCCCTGGGATGACTTCTCAATTTCGCGTCCGATGACCTCTGGGATCAACTTCGTGGTGAGCTGGCTGAGAGTGCAGGCGCTGGCTTCGCGAGCCATGATGTCGACCATCTTCTTCCTGATGGCTCGGATTTGGGACGAGGCGGCATATGTGGTCTTCTTGATCTGGTTTGGTCGTCGCTTGGTGAAGGCAATGCAGAAAAGACGGAGGAGGTAGTCGTCGGTGGTCTTGACAACAACGTTGGCTTCGATGAGGGTTTGCCACTTTCGCACGAGGGACCGTAGCTTGTCGGATGTGAAGTCGAGACCGTGGAAGTTGGTCAAGCAGTTCTTGCCCTGAACCTCGTCGACGCGTAGTCTGATCTTGCGGAAAGCGTGGTCCTCATCCTTCTGCAAATCGGCCAAAGAGACCTCGAATATTCTGCCCTTCAATGCATCGTTGGCGTTCTTGAGACCGGTGGTGCGGTTGACGAGGGTCTTTCCAACACTTCATAGATGTTAGTATCGAGTGCGCGATGAGTGGATGGCAAATGGAGGCGTACTCTCGGACGGCGAATGTGGTGGGCGCCTTGACGGAGTACCAGTCCTTCTTTGCGAAAGGATCGGTTCTCTTCTTGAGACCTTTCTTGCCCTTGGAGAGACGCTTGTTCTTTCCTACAGCCATGATTGCGATTAGTTGGGGTAATGAGGTCGGCGATGGAGGGTTTGACGATATTTGGTAGTTCGAAATATTGCTGCTCACTAGCGTGTGGGCACACGTGACCACAATGCCAAGGAATGTGACTTTGTTCAAACTCAACCCCAGAATCTCTCGCGTTGCCACGGGCCACACTGAACCATTCTGTTCATTTGATTTGGAGCTCGCTTGACATGGTGCCTCCACGCAAGAGACAAAGAACAAACGCTGCGAAGCCTTTCGCGAAGGCAAAGACACAAGTTTCTCGTACTTACTGCACTAGCTTTCCAATTTTCAGACTCCCTGCTGAGCTCTGAATAGAGATCTATTCCTACCTCGTTTCTATGGAAGAGATATCCATCAATCCCAACGACTGTCAAAGATTTAAGTATATTCAAATCTGCCAATGCCGCCCACGCTCCCCTTATGCGGGTACAAAGGCCATGGCGACGGGAACAGCAAAGTATCGCAGCACAGAGAACGGCGAATGAAACAAAGGAACAGCCGCCGTCATTCTCGCATTTCATGAAACTCCTCCGACAAGTACACAGTACACCTAGGGCTTTCTGACGAAAAATATGCTGGAGAGAATGCTAGAGCTCGCGCCAGAGGATCTGTCGGAAAGCGAGCTACTAGGACTCCTCGAACGTGCGCCGGATTCAGGTATCGACGAACTGCTGTGATCCGTTCCATAGTACTTGACTTTCGGAACCTTGCTGCGATGTCTCCTGACCATCCAATAGGTCACCAGCCCCACAAGGAGGACGTACGCGATCACAGCACCCACAAAGGCATACATGGCTTTGTCCGGACTACCAAAAAGCCTTACCCCGGAGAAATAGATGACTCTGGTGAATGTGCACAGGGGCTGCCTGCCGTGTGAAGCCTTCATACATATCATCTTGAGATCGTCCAGAAAGTTCTTATCCGCTTCCTGGCGCACATCGGATGTAAGACGGCCTTGATGTCCGAGGTTGCGGTAGGCAAAATCATGGCGTTGGCAGGCGTCAACAAAATTGAACCCAAAAAGGCGATTGGGCGAGGAGGTGCAACCGTCGGATGCCCAGTCGAAACAGTCTGGGCTTCCCAGCTCGCGATGCTTGTGGAAATAGGCTAGAGGAGCGTGCCAAACGAGGAAGTCCGTGTTCCTTGGAGAGCAATTGGCGATGGTGATGTTCCGGCTGTGCTCGTGTTAGCGAGAATCTTACAGACAATTCCTGAAAGAAGACATACCCATCATTCAGTTCATCTTGGATGATAACAGCAGCAGTATAGATTCTGAGGGCAGATAAGAGTAGGAGCAAGAGATACATGCGGAGACTTTAGTCTAGGTCTGGCGAAATGAAGTCGAGCAGAAGTTGGCTTGACTGGGCTTTGGGCTAGGTCTAGGAAATATGCGGTTATGAGGTGGTAGTCAGGAGGCGGCAAAGCGGAAGTGAGATGGCACCATCTCTTCAAGATCACGATGATGGTATCACGCCAATGTGAGGAAGGTGCGAAACATGGGTCGCAATAGTAAGTTCAGATTTGACCTCAGAGGGAGCTATCACTGCCCTTCAACAACACATTAACTTCAAACTAGGGCTTTAAATCGAGATCGATGGCGATAAACTGTTGGCAAGTTTTGAGGTTCACGTTACCAGAAATGTATCAGTTTCGATCTGGACACGTGGGACTGATTACGTCCCAGAACGACTCTCTCGATTCAAAACCGCCGTCCGACTTGCCTTCACGCAAGAAGGAATGTTCGGGGTCTCGTTTGAAGCCAGCGCAGCGACCGCTGCATTCAAACGCTGCTTTTGAGCCTCTGCGAATAGTCCGACATTAGGAAAGTCTGGTCTTCCGATTCGCATGGCATGGTAATTGCTCCCAGCGCGCTCGCAATTGCGTTTCGTAGGACTGAACACATTGTCGACAATTTGATGAAGAGAAGAAAGGTGCAGTCAAGTTTAAGGAGGACGCAGTGCTGAGTATGAATCTGGTGGTTGGCATCCTCAAAGATGATATATGGGTTTGCGTAGTTTGCCAGCCACGTTTTGGAGTGAGACTGACGGGTCGTCCGAGATGTCATCTTTATCTTGACGTGAAAACATTGAGGAGAAATAATGGCTGAGGTGTCGTGATAGCTGCATGTCTTCCTTGAAGAACACGGTCCAGGGGTTTGTCGACTTTGTTGTCCTTCCCAGAGACGTGCGTCGAGAAGTTCTTCGCATGGAAATGGAAGAGTCCGTAGCCTACTAGGTCAAGTTGAATTCAAGTTGCTGAAGTGCCTTGAGGTCAAAAAGAGAACAACTTCTGCTCACTTCTGTCCGTCTCTCATTTTAAGCTGTCTATCACGTCGACAATACCACAGGCCTCCAAATTCTCCCCACCCCATCAGACTGTCTCTTCCCACTGATCCGAAAATACAATACACCATCTCCAAGCGACTTCCTATACTTCCCGAATCCTCCTTTCGCCAATAAACACCAGGCATGACACTGAATCGCCAATTCTCTGACCCGGTCTGTACACGCGGCATCGGGGACCCAGAGCGCGATTTGCCCGATTACTTCAAAAACAGAAACCATCTACAATCCTGGTAGATGGAAAGCGCTTCAATTAGTTCACAGGGCAACCCAAATCTCAACGTGCTTTGAATTAAAAGTGGCAGTGAAGAACGATTCCTCCCGAGGCGATGTCGGGGCCATCTCAAATCCTGGTGATGATTTGCGCCCACGATGATTGGTAGCGCCACAACTCCAGCTCGGAACGTTTTTGCTTTTTCTGCGCTCGGAAATGGTCGACTCACCTCTCCTCTTATCAATCCAATTCACCCAACACGGCTGTTCCCAAGTTGTAGATGCCCAGTAGTTATCCAGGTACCCTTCCTTCCATCTTTCCCCCTCCATCTCGCTCTCAAATGCCTCTAACGTAATGAAGCAATCTCCATCGATCGTCTGCCGACGCGTTTCCAAAGTACGAAAACGCAAACACTCATGATGCCGAGCAGCAATAGACCAATTCATCACTATCCAGGTACATAACAGAGGTAACATCTGCATGAACCGGTGTTCGCTCGTCGGTCTGCCGGTAATGTTATACTACATATCTGGCGGACATTGGCGAGCGTTCTGAGATGATACGGTTGAACTTGCTCTGGATAATTCCAGCGAAAGCATCATGCGATAGCGGCAACCTTGTCCCTCTTACAAGGGCTGACTTTCTGACCATCTCGTGCAGGAAATTTCTTATCGAATCTGACGACTCACCATGGCAGATGTCGAAAAACATGCCGCAGACGAGCATCGCCTGAAGGATCAAGCAATTCGAGTCCCTGAAAACCATAGCAGGGATTCTTTACCGACCTCCATGGATGCGACATCGAAATGGCAGGGGTATGTAACGTCTTTTGAGAAAACACTCAAAGCTTACAACCTCGAAACTCGCGGCATCAAGCGAGTCCTACCAGACGAACGCCACGATCTAAAAGAAGAGGGATTCCTCCAAGTCTTCGTACTATGGTTCAGCATCAACCTCGCCGCCAACAACATCACCCTTGGAATGCTCGGCCCAGCCGTCTTCGAGTTGAGTTTCCTCGACTCTTCTCTCTGCGCCGTCTTTGGTATGCTAGTCGGTTGCTTGCCGGTTGCATACACGGCAACGTTTGGTCCGAGATCTGGAAATCGGACCATGATCTTCGCCCGATATTGTATGGGCTGGTGGCCTTCAAAGATCGTTGTGATTTTGAATATCATCGTGCTCCTAGGCTACTCGTTGATCGATTGCGTTGTGGCCGGCCAAATCCTAAGCGCCGTGTCTCCCAATAACAGCCTCTCCATCGTGGTAGGAATCATCATTGTCGCTGTAATGACATGGGCAATCACTACGTTCGGTTACTCGGTCTTTCACTACTACGAACGCTGGTCATGGCTCCCTCAACTCATCGTCTGTTGCATCCTTGCTGGAGTAGCGGGACCTAGATTCTCGCCCTCAGCACCTAGCGTCGCCACTGGGAAATCACTAATAAGCGCTCGCCTTTCTTTCTTCTCGATATGTCTCTCAGCAGCCATCACCTACGCAGGAGCAGCCGCAGATTACTTCGTCTACTATCCCGTCTCAACTCCCAAACGAAAAATCTTCCTAAACACCCTCGCCGGCCTCAGTCTCTCCTTCACCTTCGCATTCATCCTCGGCATCGGTCTCGCCTCCTCCCTCGCCACAAACACGTCATGGAAAGCAGCCTACTCCGTCTCCCAAGGCGCCCTCATCGTAGAGGGCTTCGCACCTCTAGGCTCCTTCGGCTCCTTCTGTTCCGTCATCATCGCCCTCGGTCTCATCGCCAACCTCATCGCCCCCACCTACTCCTCCGGCGTCGATTTCCAAACCCTTGGACACCAATTCCAACGCATACCGCGGGTCGTCTGGAACACCATCGGCGTAATCATCTACACCGTCTGCGCCCTCGCCGGCCGCGCCCACCTCGCCGAAATCTTCACCAATTTCCTGGCTCTGATGGGTTATTTCGTGTGCATCTTCATCGCCATCGTTCTAGAAGAACACTTCCTCTTCCGCCGCTGCTTCGAGACGCTGTACCGAAACGCAGCAGGACGCCGGGAAGATGGGGTCGACGAGGAAGATGACATCTCCGATCAAGGCTTTCTATGGAGCACCTGGGATAAACAGTCTGCGCTTCCCCTGGGTATCGCCGCGTTCATCGCCTTCCTTTTCGGATGGGCCGGAGCGATTCTGTGCATGGCGCAGGTTTGGTATATCGGACCGATCGCGAAGCTCGTTGGAGACTACGGTGCAGATGTGAGTTCCACATGTCGTAGATAAACATCAGATCCATCGCTAATTTCAATCTTGCAGATGGGCAATTATGTTTCCTTTACGTGGGCCGGTCTCGTGTTTGCTCCTTTGAGGTACCTCGAATTGAAGAAGTTTGGCCGTTGAGGTCTTTGGGACGGAAGATAGATTTGCTAATGGAGATGAGGTGTAAAGAGTAAAGATGTGCTGACGTCTTATTGCTAGAACGACGATGATGTCGATAATCACAGCTTACCAGATAGCAGACACCAGATGTACACCTAATAGGCTTCATTTTTTCGCAACCTTAAGAAGAGATCCTCGCTGAATTATCTCGCCCCCTCCACTTAACTTTCGAAATTTTCCTTGAACATAATTGTAACATGAGGACTAATCTAAGTAGTAAAGTATTCGACGATCAGCCTTCCTCTTCAAGCCATGAAAGAGAAGAGCGTGCGAAAAGCCAAGACAACAAGAGAAAGAAACGCGCGCAACAGTCAGCTGGACGAAAAAATCAAAGGAGCCAGGGACGAAGCCGTGACGCATAATACTCAAGGAGCTAGGAAAAGCCCAGCCGCTCCAAAGCGTTCACAAGCATGTAACCGAAAGAAGGGAAGAACGAGTCAAGAACGCGATGTTAGTGAACGACCTCACGGAAGGAAGGAATAGAGACGCCAAGGAAGAGTAGTATGTACTCAACGCGCTGAGCGAGGTATCAACGCGACATTTCTTCAATTCAGCGGCTCGTCTCGCATCTGCAAGGAAAAGACAAGAGAGGATCGTATCCCGCACCCTCGCATTACCAGACCCGAAACAAACCAAAGCAAACCAAACACCAAGCTAAACCCAGCACTCAGACCCAACCACCAGGCCGTCTCAAAAGGACACCCCACAAAAGCATCGCGAGCATCATCAAGACCATCATCCCCCATCACCAAACCCAACAGAGATAGCCTGCTCAAACTTGGCGGGACTAAACGGCGCGGAGAAAGAAGTCACAGCCGGGAATCCGTCCAGATCCCCCGTCCCATTCGGCTGCCAATCTTTCCACTCATCGCCTCCCAAATGCATGAAATCGAGGTGTTGGTTCGTGGGTTTTGCATGATCATCATGGAGGTCGCCATTGCTATTGCCGTTGAGAGCACCATTCATGTCCATCTCATCGGGTGGGGCGAAGTCGTTGAGTTCTGGGAAGTGAACGGTGGCGAGGTGTTCGATACCGCGTTCGTCCATATTCCCCGTCATCCACGTATTCGAACTCTTTTGCAACATGTGCGCTTGTGCTTGTGCTTGCGCTTGTGCTAGGGCGGAGGATGTATTCTCGGATCCCATACTCGTCCAACTGGGGATTTCACTCTGTGGAGTCACCATCACGAATCCATCTAGTCTTTCCGACTCTGATTGACTCTGTTTGCGATGGTGCATGCCGTGGTTATTGGCAGATAATGAGGGATCGATGCTGAGCCTGCGATCGACGGGCGGTAGTTTCGATTTCGAAAACGATGCACGTGCTACTTGACGGCGTTTGGTGAAGGACGGTGGATCCATGTCTTCTACGCAACTACTGCTTCGCCGCGCGGGGATCGTGACGCCTTTCGCTCTGCGGTGAATATTGGTGTCACCTGGCGCGCCACGCAATTCTGCGAGGACGGCTTGGAGCACGAGGAACATTCTTTCTGCTGGCTGATAGGTCTGCGACATGTCTTGGAGGGAAGCGGACAGACACTCGAGGTATTGCATGTTGTTGTTGCGGTCGTTGGCATCTTTGATGAACGCCAGTGCTGCCACAAGCGCTGTTGCTGCGGTGCCGGCGTGTTGAAGTCCAGTGACACAGATCTGCTTTGTATCGAATCGTTGTCGATGTTGCCAAAAGATCCGAGCCACTCGTATTGCGTGCTTGGTGCAGACGGTCCTCGAAAGAGCAGAGAAATGGTTATCCGGACTGTGGCTGTCCTCGGAATCAGATCCACCGGACTCCTCGTACATTGCAAAAGGCCGATGGAGAAGGATGAGAGCAGCGTGGTATTGTTGATGAAGGATGAAGAACGAGAAGGGCGCAGTATTGATGTTGAGTGGCGTCCATTTCAAAGCATCGGGGAGGCGTGCGTACCAGTTGCCAAATTCACGATCCAATGCAGCCATGCGAAGGTACGCGTCTCGATCAACTGCGGCGTCTGTCTGCGATCTTGGATCCATGTTTTCGGTAATCTTCCCAGCAAGCTCCATGAGATCAAGGAGAGCCTCGTAGATCTGGGTTTCCAAAGCCTTTTCTGGTCCTGCGGGTAGGCAAGCCCCAAGTCTTTCAAACTGTTTGGAGAGGTGGTATACTTCCAAGTCAGAGCTCTTCATGCTCGTTGGTCGTCCCAGGAAAAGAGCCCAGTATTTGTCATAAATGACGCAAGCCCACAGCGTCATTCTGCGGATTTCTACTTCTCGTTCTGGCAGTCCTGAGAGACGTGTGTCGAGATGTAAACCAATGTCAAAGGCGATTCTAAGCTCGATGTCAGGATCATGAAGTTCGTACTTCTGGAACAGACTTACCGAACAGCCATGCCGCTATAAAGCCAGCCAACGTTATCCCTTCCAACGCCACATTCCAAATCACCAAGAAGCAGCAAAGCAACCACCGACGGAATGCCTCCAGGCCTTTCCAGTTCCGAATCAAGCATGTACTTGGCTTCCCGGTGAAGAGTGCTCTCCTTCCCTTGCAAAGTTATCCTCTGCATATCAGGCCTACTCTTGTCCGCGAATCGATATCCCATGGCTAGCACGCAGATGTGCAAAAAGCCAGAGTAAAACTGTGTTCGACCAGTCTCCCGCTCTTCATGAAATGAATCCTTGTGCAGCACATGCAACGTCGTGTTGTAATACTGCCAGAACAAATCCATGAGATATTCGTAAGTGTCTTCGGAAAGGAAGCGGATCGCTTTCTCTGCTCTCCTCGTCTGTTCAGCGGCCTCTCTACTCAGTTCTCCATTTTCTGTCTGGTCGGAGTGGACGTGACAATTTGTTGTTGGGCCGAAATATCGGAGTCTTCCACTCAACTGGTCGAAACTCAAATGTCCGCGGGTGGAAAGTAATCTCTTGACCATTCCATCCTCTTTGATTGATGGAGTCAGAACGGAAGGAGACGATGCAGAATGACTGGACTGTCCGTCCTCGCCATGATGAGATTGTCTGTCAAGGTCCATGTGTTGGCTTCGGCTGATGTGATGCTGCTCGAAGTCGCCATCCATATAGTCTTCATGCTGGCTTCCTGGACTCGAATGATCCCGACTCGAATGGGCAACGTTTGAAGAGTTCTGTGATTTATGGTACTTTCCCGAAGGAGACGCGTCTTCTGGTCGAGGTCCGTGCCGGGTCATGGGAGGATGATTCGCTGGAGGAGGAGTACCGCCCTGCTCTTTGAGCAATGCTTCCAGCAAGGCCACACGTTCTGTCAAGGAGCACATGTACGCTCGAGAAATTGGTCTATGCGTTATCAGCCCAAACAATTTGGAATGGGAGAAAATCAAGTACCTTCGCCGCTCATCATCATTCTTGATCACACACTCAACACCAGATCGCTTGCATTGGGTGCATTCGGAGTCTCCAGCGGGCACTACGCACTGAAAACCTTGTCAATATAGATCCAAGATCAGCTGAGGGGACCTGAATGAAACACGTACGCGTATTCTGCGATCTCTGCACGAAGCACACGCCACAGAAGCCCGGTGCCTCGATTTCTGTCGTTTCTGTGCAGCAGTAGAAGTTCCGACCTCATTCGAGACTTTATCGTTGATCCCATTCGTCAATTCCTGAGAGCTTGCCAAATTCTGACCAGCCATGGTACCTCGATGTACACTCCCGAGAAAGGAGCAGGTTAATGGGATTGCAACAAAAGAAGCAATTGTATCAAAAAGAAGAGGAATGGTACATACAGAGTTGCCAAAACAGAAGAAAGAGATTGAGGGGAAGAGTCAACAGCGACCTAGTCGGCCATGTCGTAACGAGGGCTGGCATGCAGGTGGAATGGATGCATGCCATGCAGACATACTCCGTACAGACAGACCAACAAGACTGGCTGATGGTGGATTCATCCGGACGTGCAACAAGGGCGAGACAGCGCGCAACCAAGCCGCGAGGGCACGCGCAAGAGTCGATATGCTGATTGCGGCTGCGGGGTCCCCATGGGGCCTAATCTGCGTTATAGTAAGAGGTAGCCCGAACGCCAGACGAGGGCGGTCCATTGCACGGCTGAGCCTACGAAGGAAATTGGCATCGTCGCCAAGGCTTGCCACGGCGATGCGACTCATGTTGGGCATATACGTAAGCAACTTTCAGTGTACATGACTCTGCATAGCCAATGGCATGGCATGGATTGCGGAGAAGACAGGGAATTTGATGAAGAAGTCGGGATTGGCCAATATTTCGGGTGCTGGAAGCGACATTGAGCGATTGAACACAGCAGTATGACAGCGGAATATCTCCGTCTCCACCCCTTCTTCCCGTCATATCTAGAGCTACCCCATATTTTCGAAAAAGGCAGTTCTCGGCTCTTTCACGTCCAATCAGACTTCACGCCGGCCGTATTCCCTTGTGCAGTATTGGGAAAGGCTGTCCGTCATCCCGGTCGATTCAGATACTACTGACTCGACACCTCCACAATTGCCAAGATACCGAAATCTGAAGCGCAACTTTCCTCCGACCAGCCGAACCACTAGAGCGAAATGTTCTTACTCCACTTGCCAATCGTGATCGGAATTCCTGATGTACGGGCTCAATCCGAGAACATCCCTTGAAGCAGTAGCTTTCACGTCTCCATTGCCCAGATAGGCAAACCTGTTCTTGTATCTATACCGAATGTTGTAATCTTCGAAACGTGGCTCTTTGATGGATTTGAGGAAGTGGATCGTCTATGACTTCGCTTAGCGACGGCTGCGTGCACAATCGGATGGGAACACTTACCGATCCTGGCCAGAGATAGATGCGGTTCTTGATCTTGCCATCCTTGAACCAACTCCGACACTCCTCTTTCCAGACCGTGTCCTTGTGGAATTCGTCGAAATGGCTGTAGAGCTCATCGAGCGCCTCTTGCTTCACATCCATGGACTTGATGTGCTCGGATTGAATCTTCTTGATCATCTTGATCGAGTACTCAATCGTCGTCTCGATGGATGGCAGCAGTGTCCCGTTGCTCCACGTCGCCCCAGGCCCCACAATCGTGTAGTAATTGGGGAAGCGAGGTGCAGATACGCCCATATAAAGATTGGGCCCATGAACCCAGTCCTCGTCGACGGACTTCCCTTCCTCTCCAATGACCTTGAAAGCCGGTCTAAATGCGACCTGGAATCCCGTTGCGCAGACAAGAACATTCAGCTTGTGCTCAACGCCGTCTTGAGTCAAGATGCCTTCTGGAGTGACCTTCTTGATGCCACTGAATACTGGCGTGACGTTTTCCTTGACAATAGCTTCGAGATATCCGTCTCCAGGAGATATTCGGCGACAGCCGGGCGCCCACTTCGGTATGATGAAATTCTTGAGCTCCTCGTGTCCTGGCCCCATTCGCCTGTTCATCTCTTCCGTGATCACCGCCCGGAAATGCTCCGACATTTCTGAGCCAGCTTGGTACATGCCAAACAACCCGTTGATCTCAGCCTCAATACGCTTTCGGAAGCCGAGATGGTATTCTGGGTCGTTCTTAAACCTTAGCTTCTCTTCTTCGCTGAACTTGTACTGCCTTTGGCCTGGATCGACTTGGGTCCCTTTCTGGAGATCATTCACCAAAGCTCCTGCGCCGAATGGAGGACTAATCCATGTTGGACTTCGCATGTACACTTGTAGATTCTTGACAACCTTCTGCAGCTGAGGAACAATCTGAACACTTGTTGAGCCTGTTCCAATCACGCCCACTACTTTGTTGTCGAAGTCAACATTTGAATCCCAGTTGGCAGAGTGAATCAGAGGTCCTCTGAAGTCATGCAGGCCTTCGATATCTGGCCATTTCCAGTTATTCAGGATTCCAGTTCCGTTGATTAGTACGTGCGCCCAGTCATTATAGCGCCCCTTTGTCTTCTGATCTTCAAGCGTGATATTCCAGACACCATGATCCTCATCCCACCGGCACTCTACCACCTTCGTGTTGAGTTTCATGTACTTTTTACTGCCTTAACCAAGTGGTCAGTAGAGATGGACACGGCCACTCGTCAAGGTGGAGGAGGTCTTTACCATGTCGCTCCGCAAACCCCTCGAAATATTGCTGGATCTCGTCACCAGGACCGAAGAAGTGAGACCAGTCCCATTTCGGATCCCATGTAAATGTATAGTCATGAGCTGGGATATCGCAAGCTACCCCTAAGCTACGAGATTATTGGTGCAGCTTCACTTTCGAGGATGCTTTTCTCTCACCTGGATACCTGTTCTCATACCAGGTTCCCCCAAAATGCGCATTTTTCTCGAATAACGTCAACTCCCAAGAGCCAGGTGTCAGCATCTTCTCCATCTTATAAGCAGTGCAAAGCCCCGATGCGCCAGCTCCCACACACGCCACCCGGATCTTTCGAACCTGTGAGTGGTATTGGTCCTTGAGCACTTTGTAAGGTCCATCAGGAGTGCCTTGAGGGTAGGGAATTTCGTCCGTAATCCCGTCGACTCCGTTCATGGTGCTGGGCATTTGGGACGGAGACATCGTGATTCCGACCTCCTATCCCTAACGCATATGAGAGACTGCAGGCGATGGAGAGATGAATGCAATGGAAGCGAGGAAGACAGAAGTTGAGTGGGCAATATTGAGGAAGGCGCAACCGTGCAAAGATCAAGATAAACTTCAGAGGTCTTTCCACTCCACGACGAGTCGGTTATCTCACCAAAATATCGAGTGCCGGTCGATATAACCGCACCTCGGACTGGACCATGAAGATCCAGGCCTAGCAGGAAGACTCAGTCCTAAGCGCATGCTCCATAACCGACACGCGTATGAACGGCCACAAATCATCCACATCTTGGTGATGCAGAGGAAGTGATTTTGCGGTCGGAAAAGGATACGCGACGCGACGCGTCTCAGGGGTGAAGATGGCAACAGGAGTTTGCAGGAATGTATATCCGTGATCTGAGGAGGGTGGCAGAAGTACTCAATCGACCACAAGCGCTGCTGAGTCGTGCGGACAACAAACTGAGCCTCGAAGGCGGTTGTGTTGATTGTGGAAAGTGAAAGGGGCGCCCGGAGGATCGATTTCAGTTTGAGCTTGGACCTACTGGTTGTCCTTTGGGAAACTTGCTTGATTGGCTAACGCTTTCATCACGGATTAGAATTTTTTCATGTATTATCGTTTATTCGAAGTTGCAGGAATATGGCGAGGCCTCCAATTTCAAGGTGACAAGAACTCCTGAAACCGCATGAGAAATGGTATGGCATATCTATTTCGATCGAATAGGGCGAGACGAAAGAAGATAAACATAATCACAGCCTTGCCTTAACCTTGCACTCCAGTATCGGTGCGTCTCGTTTTGCCCACTGCTTCAAGAGTTTACGCACAATTTTACCACTGGCGAGTTTGGGGACCTCATCAATGAAAACGATTCCACCAACCAGGCGCTTGTGCTTGGCTACCTTGTCGTGCATGTACTTGTGCAGGTCTTCTTCTGTTATCTTCCCCTTGGAAGTTTCCTTGAGGACGACATAGCCCCTTGGCCATTCTTCGCCGTGTCTGGAGAGGAAATTAGTGAAAGAATGGAGCGAGATTGGACTGCGACCAACAATGTGATGCCCACGCAAGCTGCATCTGCAACATGTTCGTGCTCAAGAAGAACAGCCTCCAATTCGGCCGGGGCTACTTGCAATGCATTGACTTTGATGAGTTCCTTCGAAATGTCAGTTTGGTACCGATCGCTACAAAGTCCTCGACTTGCCTTCTTCCTGTCGACAATCCAAAAATATCCATCCTTGTTGACGACGGCGATATCGCCGGTCTTCAGCCAGCCGTCTCCATCTAAGCTTTCCTTGGTCGCTGCTTCGTTCTTCCAGTATCCCATGCATATGTTTGGACCTCGGACAAAGATCTCGCCTGGCTGCCCAACTTCAACCTCTTTTCCTTCCTCGTCAAGCAGCATGCATTCGACGTTTGGATCAAGAACACCGACACTTCCAGAACTAGAATCCTTGTCAAACTTGGAGACAGAGTCGAGTACGCTGCCGACTTACTTGTCTTCTACTGAGAATGGCACATGCATCGCTCCACAAGTCACCTCCGTCATTCCCCAGCCCTGCGAAACTCGTAGCTTGAATCTCCTTGTAACATCATTCTGAAGCTCTTTAGAAAGCGGCGCTGCACCGCACAATATGTGTCTGACAGAGCTGAGATCGTAGTTCGAGGTTTCGGGTCGCTTGCTTAACATAACGAGAATGGGAGGAGCAGCCTGTAAATGTGTGATCTTGTATTGCTGAATGTTTTTGAGGAAGGTCTCGTATCCAAAGGCTTCCATAACGTAGATTGGGATGTTAAGTTTGATAGCCATTGACATACACCACAATTGGCCGTAGGCATGATAAAGAGGAAGAAAACCCAGCCATCTCTCCGAAGGTGCGTTGTCTGGACCATGATCAAAGCCGTGGTATTTGATCGCGATAGTTTGCTGTGTATTCGCGATCAGATTGAGATGGCTGACACAGACACCTTTCGGCAAACCTATCAAGATGTATGAGGACGTGGAGGAAGTGGTTGGCAAAAGTGGAAAGCAAACTCGCCTGTAGTTCCAGAAGAATAGTTGACAGTCGCAATGGTCGTGGCTGATTCTTCCTTTGTCATAGGCTTCCACTTCCAGACCTCAGCCTCTTCCGGGGAAGCAAGCAATGCTCGCCAATCCCGAACTCCATGTAGTACTGCGTTGGGCCGGTTTGAGAATTGGTAGATATCGTTCTTTGCAATGCCACAATTCTCGGCTGCTTGTATGGCTACATCTAGAAGAGTTGGGTGGACAAGAATGACTTTTGCGCCAGTGTTCTTGAACTGATGGGAGAGTTCTATGATCGGTGTCAGCCAATGACAAGCCAGAATGCACGTGAAGCGTACCAGAAACAGTATACATCGGATTTGCGGCCGAGAAGATTCTTCTCGAGCCAACAATCCCAAGATATGCGGAAGGAACGTAGATGTGATTGGGCGTGAACATCATGACTGCTTCTTGAGTCTTCACCCCCTTTTTGTCAAGGCCAATCGCCAGTCTCTTGACCCAATTGAGAGCTTGCCTTGGTGAGAGAGAGTTCTCCGGATCCGCGGATTCCAGCCATAACGGCTTTCCCGAAAGGACTGATCCTGGAGGGAAGAGATATGATAGAATGTCCGTCCTGGGAATCTCGACTGGGTTTAGGGGCGACGTGAGGACCATTTTGGCAACTTGAATGGACTCTGAAAGAGCAGCAGACTTGGGCGTCTAAGACATCAGTACAGATGCCACGGAATCCTCGGTCCAACCCGCGCGGGGACTCCAATGGCTCAAGTCCAGCCATTCGGCTCCTTGGTTGCTCCTTGGTTAAGCAGGGTCGCGGTGCGATGATGGCTGTAGTACGGAGTAGAGAGTTTCGTCCCGAGCAATCGGGCCGAGTATGCAACCCCAGAGTGAGGGGATAACTTCTTCCCCACGATTGACGCGAGCATCAAGCCTTATACCAATCATGGCTATGCTCGATGATATGGCGAACTCGTCGCTGACTGCGCGGATTGACATCGCTTCATCAATATCTCATCGAAACCATGTCCGAGCTCAAGAGGTTTGAGAGTCTATTTCGACTCGACGGCAAAGTCGCGTTGATCACAGGAGGTATGCACGAGCTATACGCGTTCTCAAGACTTTTCTGACGAGGGGCATGCTGTTAGGCTCTCGAGGACTAGGACTCCATGCTGCGACAGCCTTCCTCCTGGCTGGTGCGAAGAGGGTTATAATCACGGCGAGAAAAGCTGGCGGTGCGGCGGGCATCGATCAGGCTGTAGAAAGACTCAACAAACTCCCAGTGTCTGGAAAAGCGGTGGGAATCGCTGCCAATGTCGCTGAGACAGAAGATATACAGAGACTGGTGAAGGTGTTGAAGACAACAGAGGAGAAGATTGACATCTTGGTCGCCAACGCCGGCGCGACCTGGGGCGGCCCTTTCGAGCCAACACCAGACTGGACGTCGAAGAAGATACTTGATCTCAATGTCCGAGGCATATTCAACCTGGTCAGATTGTTAGTTTCATCACATCATTGTCTTCAGCTTGGCTAATACTGCATCTAGGTCTCTTCCTCTCATGAGAGAAGGCGCAACGCCTGAGGACCCTTCACGAATAATCATCGTCTCCTCAACGGCGGGATCGAACGTTCCTCACATCGGAGCTCATGGCACAATAATGTATTCAGTATCAAAAGCTGCGGCACATCATCTATCACGAAACCTGGCAATGGAGTTGGGTCCTCAGAACTTTACGGTCAACACTGTAGCACCTGGATTCTTTCCTTCCAAACTCGCCAATGGCCTGATCGAGATACTTGGCGGTGAGGAAGGACTAAAGGCAGACAATCCCAGGAGAAGACTGGGAGAACCAGAAGACATTGCTGGAGGTAGGTGCTCCTGTGCGACTGACTTTGACTCATGAGACACTAATTCCTGCAGTGATGGTATTCCTTGCTTCCCGCGCTGGCGCATACATCAACTCCGAAGATATCGCGGTTGATGGTGGTGCGCGCTGGTCCCATGGTCGTCTGACAAAAAAGGAAGCAAAGCTATAAAGTGTTTTGTCCTCCTGCGAATGATCTGATTCCGAGTTATGCCATGATCCCTCCGATACATCTACACTCTTCAGGGATATACCAAAATTGAATACTGTCCTTGAAAATGCCGGCTTTGCCACCATGAACCTGGCTAACACCTCACTGTCATACTCGCTAATTGCTTGCCTGCTTGTAGCTCAACACCACTTTTGCTCTTTTCACGGCACATTTGATTTTGTACAGGCGAATGCAAGAAGATCATCGCCTGTGATGCTGATTTGGAGCACTGCTCCTCTCGGGACCGGCTATCATTTTCCGAGGACGAAACTGCAACATCCTTCCCGGGTACACGCCTATTTACCACACGAAGACTCGCTGAAGTTCTAGTGCTGCTGCAGCTCGAGTAATCCGCGTGGCGGGGAATGTGCAATCGCCGTCATGCATGTTCAATGTTGGCGAGCGAGTCTGAGGCACGATACTACGCATCATGGGTATGGTACGGTTCGTCGGGATATTTGCAGCCTTAGATTTTCACTTCGTATAGGATTTCGGGGAGAGGAGAAAATACTTCTGATCATCTCATCTTCTCAGGCCAAATCAATCTGAGCCAAAGCAGCGATTCAAAACACGTCTGCTATCTGCTTGAAAAGAATGGGATCTCTCTTCCTTCTTTCAGTGGTATCCGCCCTCTCCTTAGTTACCTACTCTATCTACACTGTTATCTATCGCCTCTACTTCCATCCACTCGCCAAATTCCCAGGGCCCGTATTCAATGCCGTCACACCTCTCCCTAGCATTCGAAGTCTCCTCCGAGGTCGCCTTCCTTTGGATGAAAAGGTGTGGCACGACAAGTATGGTTCTGTTGTACGAGTAGGACCAACTGTGCTTTCTTTCAACAGTCCGCAAGCATGGGAAGATATTTATGGGTTCCGAATTGGAACTCTGAACATGCACAAGGATCCCATTCACGTGGGCGCTGTTGATCCAATTCCTGGTTCTACGACCCTCACCATGGCTGATGACTCAAATCATGCGAGGCAGAGGCGTGCTCTAGCTTATTCTTTCTCTCAAAAAGCATTGGGTGAGCAGGAGCACATTATTCGTGGTTACGTCGACATCTTCACAGAGAAGCTGGGTTACAAGGCGGATGCTGGCGAGGCTTTCAATCTCGTAGATTGGCTGTGAGTCCTCCATTTCAATTTTGTTTCCGCCGTTCACTAATCAAAGAAGCAACTTCACAACTTTTGATATCATAGGTGACCTCGCTTTCGGCGAACCCTTCGGCTGCCTCAAAGACGAGAAGTTCCATGACTGGGTTGCGCTCGTCTTCGAATCCATAAAAGTCGGCGTCCTAGAACAGGGGACTCGTCGGCTCGCTGCTCCAGGCGGGCTCCTCCAATCGTTCCTCGTTGGTTGTATCCCCTCTGCGAAGAAAGCACTTCGGCGTGCTCATTTGATCAGGAGTAAAGAAAAGGTAATGAGGCGACTCAACGCGGAGAAAGATTCGAGTCATCGGGATTTCATTTGGTACATCCTCCAACAGCGTGAGAAACATGATCTCAAAGACGACGAAATAGTAATGAATGGCGCGCTCTTCATCGTAGCAGGTTCGTCGCCCAAACCCTTTGCGCCAAACAAGAAGACGCTGACTATGTCTTCCGCAGGCTCAGAAACAACAGCAAATCTACTGTCAGGTCTCATCTCCAAGTTAATCTGGAACCCTTCCAAGTATCAAAAACTGGTCCACGAATTAAGAACAAAAATCACGCATGAAGAAGACCTCACCAGCGACAACATCCAAAAGTTACCCTATCTCCAGGCTTGCCTCGAAGAGGGTCTCCGCTGCCACCCTCCCGTTCCCGTGGGCCTCCTCCGCACCGTCCCCGCCGGCGGCGCAACCATCGACGGCCATTTCGTAGTCGAAGGTACATCCGTCGCGGTCAATTCATGGGCTGCCTCTCACAACCCCAAAAGCTTCAAAGACTGCGATGAATTCATCCCGGAAAGATGGCTTGATGCTGTTTACGATGTTGATGCGAAGAAGGCCATGCAGCCGTTTAGTTTGGGCCCGAGGGGATGTATCGGTAAGCATTTGAGTTATATGGAGATGAGGTTGATTCTCGGAAGGTTGTTGTGGAATTTCGATGTTGTCAGTATGGATGGCGCGTGGAGGTGGGATCCGAGCGGGGAGATGAAGTATATGAGGGCTTTCAATACGTGGGAGAAGCCAGATTTGAATGTTAGGCTGTAAGTCTGAAGAAGGTTTTGGTGATGGAGTTTTTTTGCTAATCTTGGGTAGTGTCAGAGTCAGAGGGAAGAAGGCTTGAGAAAGTTGCTGAACTCGGTCATTCAGCGATCGTGG
The DNA here is from genome assembly GCA_003689335.1 of Venturia asperata. Classification (NCBI taxonomy): domain Eukaryota; kingdom Fungi; phylum Ascomycota; class Dothideomycetes; order Venturiales; family Venturiaceae; genus Venturia; species Venturia asperata. The sequence continues at coordinate 1,398,605 of QWWL01000002.1, read as the reverse complement.
CCCTGAACCGGTTTCTTGAAGCGATGGACTCTTTCGAGCCTGGTAATGGACATTAATGGTGCCTCAGACCTTCAAGAATGCCGTGAAAGCGTGTGAGATGAATGAACTTGCTCCATCTGGACATTTCTGGGCTCTGGAAATGTCATACGAAGATCGAGTATATATGTTCCCGTACCATTAATTTCCCAACACCCTAGGAGGTAGTCATCTCAGATCTACAGCAAGGTTTCCTGGGTTCAAGGCACATAGGATGTTCACTTATGCTACCATCATACTACTATGAATTCAATTGGACAAAATCTTATTAGAACCCGTGTCAGGCACATCCGTCGCCGCCATCAGTCCCTCCATGTTCTTATCACAGCACTGAGGTTGTTCCCTGGAGTAGTGGTTCGTCCCATTAACCTCCACGGTCAACGACCAGTCTTGTCCTTCCTTCTTTACCACGCCTCTTGAATCCTTCATCTCTCCACCATCGACCAGCATGAGCACTACTTGCACAATCTTCTTGGCCGAAGTTATGTCTGCTTTTTGGAAGTGGCCGCCTTTTAGGGATGTTTCCACTGCTGATCCGCGCTCTGAGTTCAATCGATCAGTGAGACTGCTGCGGAGCTGGATAGCGACACTTCCGCATCGCTGATGGACATGGTCAAGATGTCCACCATAGTAAGATGGAAGACCTGACTCAGTCTTCCGACTGCAGGAGCAATGGCGATCAAGTCGGATTTGTTGTTGCGAGGAAGAGAAAGCCCAACCGAGGAATCTTGGTGGTAGGGTCGCTCGGCCACTAAAAATAGGGGGCATGCCCCACCTTTTGGTAGGGGTCTCAGCGTCTTCTCTGCTCTCCATCTTCCGTACACATCTCTCCACAATCGCAAAGGTCTTCGGAAAAGTAGACCCAGACAAGACAGCATGACAGCCGCCACCAAAAAAACCGTCAGTTCAAGCCGAAGGTCATCGGCACTTCTCCCGTCAGGCGTCCTTATGCTACGCGTTATCCTTCGTGCTGAAACCCAACTCTCCTTTCCCTTGACCTCAATGCCAGCTTCCCCTCCAGCTGAACTGACTTCAAAGAATACCTAGCTTGGCGCCATGTCTTTCTCGTACAACAAATCTAATTTAGCAAAAAAGCTATTCATCAACAATGAATATGTTACATCGAAAAATGATGCGAAGTTATCAGTTTACAATCCTGTAGACAACAGCTTGGTCGCGGATGATATTGCACTTGCGAGCGCTGAAGATGTTGACATCGCTGTCGCAGCGGCTGAGAAGGCGTTCCCGACATGGAGAGCAATGTCGACTGTCCAGAGAAGAGGGATCATGTTGAAGTTTGCGGATTTGGTTGAGAAGAATGCTATTGCACTTGCCGAGTTGACGAGAATTACTCTTGGGGCTCCGTATGAGGCATTTGGAAAGTTTGAAGCTGGACTGTGTGCAGAGGTACGTACACAAAAATTCCCGACTGGAGAAGGTATGAGACTGATCAACCACGCAGGCCTTCAAATACAATGCCGGTTGGATAGACAAATTTGCTGGCGAGTCATGGCCTCAAGAAGATGGTTTCCTCAAGATTGTACGCAACGAACCTATTGGTGTGACGTGTGGGATCGTACCCTGGAACGGACCACTCGGAACAGTCGGTCTCAAAGCTGCTCCAGCTCTGGCAACAGGAAACGTCTTCATCCTCAAGCCATCTGAGAAGACACCTCTTGCCTCTCTTGCACTTGGCCCTCTGATCATCGAAGCCGGCTTTCCTCCAGGTGTCTTCCAAGTCATCTCTGGAGACGGCAGTACCGGTGCGCTGCTTGCAAGCCACATGTCTGTGAGAAAGGTAAGCTTTACAGGGTCGATTCCAACTGGAAAGAAAATCCAGGAGATGGCTGCAAAGTCGAATCTGAAGCGTGTTACCCTCGAACTTGGAGGTAAATCTCCTGCCGTCGTCTTCGATGACTGTAACCTCGATAACGCAGTGACATGGACCGCCAATGCCATTACCGCAAACACGGGACAAGTGTGCTTCGCTGCATCCCGCGTGTACGTTCAAGAAGGCATCTACGACAAGTTCATCCAAAAGTACAAGGAGGCTATGCTTGCAAAGGCCAAAGACGTCGGAGATCCCAACGAGCCAGAAACGACTATCGGACCTCTTGTCGACGAAGCACAGTTCAATCGCGTGAGCGGTTTCATCAAGCGCGGCCAGGAAGGTCAAGGACGACTTCTTGTCGGAGGCCAACGTATCGGCGATAAAGGGTGGTACATCGAACCCACGGTCTTCACAGATGTCGATCCAGACTCCGAAATCCATACGCAAGAAATCTTCGGTCCGGTCTCTGTCGTTCGATCATTCAAAACGGAAGAGGAAATCTTGAAATTGTCCAATGCAACGAATTTTGGGCTCATGGCAGGTGTCTTTACGCAGGATATCAATAAAGCGCTCAGAGTGGCGAGTGAGTTCGATTCAGGCATGGTGGGAGTCAACTGTGTTAGCTTGATGATGATGAATGCGCCGTTTGGAGGAAGTAAAGAGAGTGGCTTGGGACGCGAGTGTGGTATTCATGCTTTGAGAGCATTCACCGAGCCGAAGACGATTATGATTAACCTGACGTATTAGATTGTGGACTGTATATTTCGAGTCGCCGATAGCACCTCTCAAATGACTATAACGCGAATCAAGAAACTATCAACTTCCTGGCCGCAGTATATAAGCATCGAATCTATTGATCTTTTTCTCTTGTTCACATATTTTCTACCTTGGGACTGGTGGACTGCGACATTTTGGTTCAAGAGAAAGTTGCCAGGCTTTTTTATGTTGATTATCATTTTGCGTGTTCCTATGGTCGGTTTGTTGTGGAGCTGTGATGGCAACTAATCAAGTAGTCGGAAGCTGAAAAAGGCCATTCGAAAGAAAGTCCCCCAGCAGATGGCATGCACAGATGACTTTGGGATTCAACTTCTCACCTTCAATGCAATACGATGCTAGGTCTACGTACATCGCCAAAACCATGGTTACCCAAACGCTCGAATGGCCATCACCATATCCATCTCTACTTGCCCTCCAAAATCTTTGTCACACGCACAATGATTGCCGTAATCTGTCCCATCCATCTATAAACCCCGCTCAAATTACCCGCCTCGACCGCCTCAATCAACCCCGGAAACGTGGCCTCAGAATACCCCGTCCACTTCCCGGGGGGCAAAAACAACATGCTTGAACCACGGTCTTCCATCCAGTCCCTTTCCATATAAGAGCCGTCGCTCCAGGAGCTTGTATTTGTCATTAACAGATGTGATGTGCTGGGCTTGCTTGACTTTGGACCACCATTTCCACCACGGCAGAGGGCTCTTCTCGAGATCGGCAAGAAGGGTCGAGGCTCCTGCTTCGAAGGCGAGGGAGATGTTGTGGAATCGTGCTACGACGAAGTCGAGGGTGTGGAAGGAGATGTTGCAAGGGAGACCTTGGACTTGTACGTCGCTGTATCGCGCGACTTCCTCGCTCTCTTCTCCAATAATGCCAATCTGTGGCCCAGCGGGTAATTGGCATAGGCACCATGGGTAAAGATTTCTCTCTGAGATATGCTAAACTCGACCCGTTTGTCTCTAGTCCACTCCGCTTGTGACCCGTTCTTGCCTGCTGCACATACACCCGAATTGTAATAATAGCCTCACTCTCTTGCCTTGCTCTCTTGCTGGGATGTAAGGAGCGTGTCTACTAGCTCTGAGTATCCAAATGCCTCTTCTTCGATGTGTACAAGGCATCGTTTCGGAAGAACGGGTGCTTCGGTATACAGATACCGGGTTCTTTGCGTTGGCCGTGTCTGTGTCCGTCTTGACAGTCTGGTACCATGAACATGAATAGCAGAAAGATAGCGAGAGTCATCAGCAAGGCAAGGGCGAGAATGGTCGAGCAGCATCTTCTCAGTGTGTTGTGGTGGTATCGCTGCCGTGGGGGAGCTGTCTGAACAACGACAAGCAGCGGGGTGCGTTCGTCGTGTCGGTGTTCGGCCATGACGATGAGGTACTATTGGGAGGGAATCGGTCGAGACGTGAGGTTAGACTTCTTGTGCTCGAAGTCGGACTTCTGGTCAAAGTATGCTATTTGATTTGCACGCACGCTTCCGATGAGATGGTGAGAGCTCCGTGATGCGGGGCAAGCATCAAGATAGATCTGCAGCTGCTTCTGACTAGTGAAGTTGTTACCTAAATACGACATGTATTTATTACACTTCCCAAAGACTTGGAGATATCATGCTGAATAGGATGCTAGTTCTTGAACTTTGGAAGATATAGTAGGTCTTCAGTTGGTTCCGACGCGAGAGTTGTACTGTGGCTTCAAGTGGTGATCACCCTGAATGTCTCGTCCATTCAGTGCCCATTGATGTCGTGATTGTAAATGCGAATTCCGAGTCGAGATTGATACTAGTACCTATGAGTTTCAGCACGTGAAATGAATCACCCAGAATTGCCATAAATTCATCGATGTCAATCATAGGTAAAATGAGGCACATCAAATCAAAGAGAACATCGGACAGCCTCGTGTCGTCCCGAATCCCTCCAAATCTACTCAGACATGATAACCAAACTCCTTCATTCATCAAGTCATATAATCATAGCATTTCACTAGACATGCCCTTCAATCGTCCTTGGCAAATTCATTGCTGCCTGTCTCGTTCAAACCCAATGGGTTCTCGCCTGTTTGTAGATGTCCTCCCAGGGAAGTCTTTCCGTGAACGTACGAGTCTTTGTTATCCCCTCCAAGCACCTCAGCCTTCTCTTCTTTATTGCCGAGGAATGGACCAAGAGCAGGTTTTGTGATGCCACCGACGGCGTTGCCGAGTGGTCCTGTCACTTTTCCCAGACCTGCCCCGACGGGAGTCAAAACGGTTCCAAGGCCTTTGCCTAGAGGATCGCCGATGTACTTTAGAGGGCCTATGGTGGGATGCATCAGCTACCAGTCGAATCAAGATCAATCGCGCAGTCATCTTGTACCTTGTTCAGGCTCCTTCGGCTCCTCGTTTTCATCTTTGTAGGGCGACTTCTGTTCCTTATATGGAGCAGGGACGTCGATGTGACTGTGGTCTTCTGGCATTTTTGTAGTGTTTGCAGAGTTGACTGAATGCTACATGGCACACATTCTTGGCCTGGGAGGTCTAAATACCTTGTGTCTTGCTCTATTCCTTGTTGTTATGCCGCACTGCTGTAAGACCCTGTGCGTCATTAGAGTGTTTACGTAGAATGATGCTGATCTGCCGCATGCGGCGTGTATCCTTGGACGTGCTGCCTACTATAATGCAAGAGCCTATTCCTTTTCTTCTTTAGTACACGAAAGAAGGAGAGTATCAAAGAACCTTGGGAGGATAGTATTCGAAGAGAGAGAATATAATAATAGAAATGTGCATCAATTCGCTTTTGTCTTTTTCTTCTTTAGTATTATAGCCAAAAGGTATTTTAGGAACAAAAGTTTATCAGGGACAAACTGTTGCATACTTATGTTTATGATTCTTACTATAAATAAAGATTCGATCATAATCCTACCATAGAACATCGTAACATTCGTCCAAACCCGCCATCATGTCCTCAGCGCCAGGACTTTGGGCAGAGATCGCTGGCACCATTGCCTACAACTTCAGCAAAATCCAGCCGTACTTGTTAACGGAGCTTCACATTATCCTCGCGTCCCTTCTCCCCATCATCGCAGCCGCCCACGCCTCCCTCTCGCGTCCATCCTCCGCTGCGAAGCCGACTCCACGCGTCAAGACTGTCATAGGCGGAGATGATCAAGAGGAGGACAGCCAAGATGAAGAGGAGGACACAGTACAGCACATGGAGGGCTTCTCCAGAAGCGATGCCCTTTACATGCCGCTATTCGCAGGCCTCACACTGACTGGACTTTACTTCCTGATCAAATGGCTGAAGGACTTGGACTTGCTGAACAAGGTGCTAAATTACTACTTCTCCACCATAGGATTTTTCAGCATCTGCAAATTGCTTGCAGACCTTGTGGACTTTGGCCACTCCATCTTCTTCCCGAGATGGTATGCTGATAGCAAAGGATATTGGCGTGCCATCAGTACAAAGCGGAAAATGGCTCTGGTCAGACAGGGCACCGATGCGATAATAGTCGAAGAACGTAGCTCTCCGCTTCCAGGAGTCCTCGGCAAGGTGGCTCTGCCTGCGGCTGTGTGCAGCCTTCTGTGGACAATACGGGAACTCCCAAGCCAAAAAATCACGCTCAAAATCTACATTCATCGCATCGTGGCAGCAAGAACTCATTTGACTGCGTCCACCATTATCGGCGTGGTTCTTGGGTCCATTGCAACAGCCTGCTACTTCTTCTTTGACAAGCCATGGTACCTCACAAACTTGATGGGCTGGGCATTTTCATATAGCGCGCTTCAACTCATATCGCCCACTTCGTTCGGAATCGGAAATATCATCCTCTGTGGGTTGTTCGTCTACGACATCGTCATGGTCTTCTACATTCCAATGATGGTCACTGTTGCTACGAATTTAGATGTTCCCATCAAGTTGCTCTTTCCCCGACCGGCAGATGAAGCTGGTAAAGCTGGTTTCTCCATGCTCGGATTGGGCGACATTGTGATTCCTGGGATGATGGTTGGTCTGGCTCTTCGCTTCGACTTGTATCTTCATTATCTCCGACAGCAGAAGACGAAAGAGAAGGATGGCATTACACAAGTGTGGAATGCTAGCTACGTTGCTCCGGGAAAACAGTTCTGGACCCATTTCTGGACTTCGTCGTGGTTTCAGAACTGTGGTCCCCGGCCTGAGTCGCTCCGAACTGGCGCTTTTTCAAAGACATACTTCTGGGCTAGCGCAATTGGCTACACTGTCGGCATGATCACGACTCTCTGGGTCATGGTCATCTTCAAACATGCACAGCCAGCCTTGCTGTGGTTGGTACCAAGCGTGCTCGGCTCTCTGTGGGGTACTGCAGTCGTGCGAGGTGAGGTAGGACTGATGTGGAACTTCACTGAAGCCGACGAGGACCCTTCACAAACAGATGAAAAAGAAGGCAAAAAGGACGGCAGAAAGGACGAAACAGCCAAGACAGCTAGCAAGAACTCGAGTATCTTCAACAGGGACCACGAACCTAAATTGCAGAAAGCAATAGCCCGCGTTGTCGAAGAAGGCGATTCTGTATCGGAAGGTGAAGGCAAGGAAGAACGAACTGAGACGAAGAAGAAGGTGGGAAAACTGGAGAATGCCATTCGTCGCGACAAAGCCAATGATTTGTTCTTCTTCTCCGTTGGGCACTACTCACCTCTAAGTCGTCCCAAAGTGACCCAAGAAAAAGTACCAAAGTATGCTGCTGACGAAGCCGAGGGAGAACGGTCTGGCAAGAGGTTGAGGACTGGATGAGTGCCCAGGCACTTTTGAATGATGTCATCTGCGGGAGTTGGGAAAATAGCACAGCGATAGGCGTTTTTTTTTCAACTCGGACATGGCTGATATGCTGAACATAGATACCCAGGGCACGTGTATGAGTCTCTGCTTCAAATCACGCAGAATTTCTGCTAAACATTTGCTCTCTTGCGTGTCTACTTCGAACTATCAAAAGCCTTCGCCCGCAGTGACATTTTCTCTCGCTACCTCTACCCGAGCGACAGGTAATAATTTAGCGATATAGCAGCTGTTAAGGTACAGCCGGATAGCAAGATATACTCAGGTCAGAACTTTTGGATGGCCTCAGCCTAATAGTGTTGAGCGAAGACTGTTCGAAAGAGAAGAACTATTCGATAAGCCTTCCTGCTCCCCTTTTCCCTCGTTCCCATTCATCTTCCCGTTCCTTTGGTCTACTTCAGCTAAGACTGAAAGCGGGGCTGAGTACTCCAGCAATATATACGTATTTATCAGGTAGGCGTTCCACGTACGGCCACTGAAACAAGAGAACACGATATCCCGTCCGCTCTATCAGAGTTAAGCATGTTATCGACGGATTAGTAGTTGGGTGGGTGACCACCAGCGAATCCCCGTTGCTGTACGTTTTTGCCCTTCTACCTTTTTGCTCCGTCTCTCCTGCGGATCGCGGCGGTGAGCGTGTGTTTTTGGACATGTCTGTTTGACTGAGGTGTGTATGTCCTCTCGAATGGGCTAGCTCGGAGTGAGAAGAGGCGGTGAACTGATTTCATTTTAAGCCCCGCGCTTTCATATTGAATATCTATAGCTATATCTCTTCACTATCGTTTCTCTATCTGAACTATATCTAAAGCAATTGATATTCTTAGCGGAGTAAGGAAAAGGTTTCTTCTCGCTCGAGCTTATTTGTTTAGATATTACCCGACTCGACTCAGTCTCTTCTACGAATAAGATTATAACTACATTACATCCTATTGGCTTGGCTTAGTAGGTAGATATGTTCCACACTGGTGCAAGATAATAATCTGCACTTCTGCGTCATCGCTAAGACTTTCATGAGACGAGAAATCCGACATCGAACCGTCGTATCGATCGGTTGATTCAAAGCTCCAATTGTAGTCCGTTGGCCAGGTACGGGAGCAACACACGGACAAATCGTAAAGCAGGTTCAAGAAACCCGAGTGATCCAAAAAGGAAAAAAAAAGGAGAAACTTTTCACCTGACCTGCTTCCCATTAACCCCTCCAAAACATGCCAACATCTCACCCCTCAGATACCAGGATCTCCTTTTAATAACCCACTTCTTTACAAAACACCTCGCCAACTCCCACAAATCCTTAACTTATCCACCATCGTGCTCAACACACCCAACGCAGCCTCCACCCTAGAATCCCCCCTCACCCCTTCCAGCTCAATAAAGAAGAGATAATGCCACGCCCGCTCCCCACTGGGCCTCGTATGCATCGACGTGAGATTGATACCATACGTTCCGAAGACAGCCAGAGCGCGTCCGAGGGCACCAGGATCCGAATGCGGCACCGTGAACGTGAGGAGTGATTTGGGTGGACCCCCCTCGTCATCCGCACCGGACGACCGTGACCGCGTCTCCGAGGGGTATGCATTCGGCGATCCCAGGACGGAGGAGCTTTCCGATATTGAAGGGGTGGGCCCCGGGTTTTGACGGAGGAGAAGGAATTTAGTCGTGTTGCCTTGTTTTTCCTCGATGCCTTCGACGAGGACGTCGAGGTTGTAGAGGTGGGCACTCAGTTTCGAGCAGATGGCTGCGCTTTTTCCGGTCGGGTCGTGGGATACGAGGTCCGCGGCTTGGGAGGTCGATGTTGTGTCTTCCCGCTTTGCGTGGGAGAGGTTTTTAGTGAGGAAAGGCGTGCATTGTGTCCATGCCTGTGGGTGCGAATAGAGTTTCTGGATGTATGAAAAATCCTGATTGCCGGGTGAGGGAGAGGCTTCTCGTTTGAGCGGTATTGATTGGTCTGCTCCGTTTTCTGATGGTGCTGTCGTTTGTCGATGCCCTAGAAGGCAATGCTGCACGGGGACCAAGGCTTCGCCACATACGCGGATAGAAGGGTTTTCATTCTTGATATCGGCGAAGAGATCCAGAGTCTGAATCACAGAACCGTTTGTACTGTTTTCGTAAGGAACCACACCCCGTTCCACGCTCTTGTTTTGTACAGCCGTGAAGACGCCCTTGATGTCGGACTGGGGTACCAATGTATGGCCCTCGGAAGGAGGATATGTTTGGAGAGTTGCCTGTAAGCAGTGTGAGTTTCAGAAAAACCCGGCATGTCAAACTTGGAGAATAAACCAGAGCTGCAAAAATTCCGGTCCATTGAAAATACTACCGAAATCGGACAAACATCATTTAAAATCAACAACATCGAATACCATCATGCAAACTCCAAATTCTCAGCTCTTCCCATAGGCATAGGTGACGCCCAAAGTCAAACATTGAAAATATCGGGTACCACATACCTGATGACAATAACTGCCCTTCGGCCCCAAAAAAGCCACAGTAAAGCCACTCCCCTTCGACACCTCATCATCATCCATCTTGCCACTTTCGCACAAAGAATCGTACTGGCGATGATGGTGAATCGTGGAGGTGGGTGCTGAACAAGGGACGGCCAATTTCCATGACCGGCAACAAGTGAAGGAAGATGGATGAAGCTGTTCAGTAATGGAAGAATAGCCATTTTCAACCAATACTTACTGCCGCAGGGATGCCGATCTGCCGATACCGGGATCTTTATTCCAAATTGGCATGCGGTTTTACTCTTGGAAGTCGAGGAATGGAGCATCATTACGTTGTACATTCAGGCTGTACCAATAATATGGTGCGCGTACCGAACTTCACAATTGACCTGTTCTCTGAACACTGGAGGTCTCCTACCCTTCACAGAGAACGAAAGGTCATGTAATCGGGTTTAGAATGAGACGATATTAAAACATCACGAATTGATCCTACGCCTAACCTAAGCTAGGATAGGAGAATGAAAAGTAGAGACCGTGATAGTAATGCCTCTAGCAACCAAGACTTAAGCATCCTCAGCGGAGATGTCTTCAACATTCAACATAACATGACCACTATGTATGGCGACGCTGAACCACTAAGACTTTGCCTTCACATTTCACCGTCATCTTTTTTCCCTTGCTCCGCAATCAACCAGTCCCAGGGGTTCGATTTGCTTGTCATGTCTGCTCCAACATCGAGGTCAGTAGTGTACAACTGCTTGTCGAATCTCGTTGCCTGGTTTCCAGCTTCGGACTTATTAGCCTAAAACTCTCCGGTTATGGGTTCTTTCTTTAGAATACCTGAGCGCTGCACATTTTAGTCGAAACCCTCACAGCAGGGCGCGCACGGGCGCCGCGGCTGAGACTGCGATGCTGACTTCCTCCGTTCTCCTGGCGTCCCATCCGGAACGCTTCTCGCGAGTTGCCGTCAGAGCTTGAGGAGGTAGCTCTGGAAAGGTGGCCTCGCACTGTGCGAGGGGACCATAACGTCAATCTAAAATAGCAGTGAGTTTTGAACCGAAAAGAGACACTTGCTAGGATGGCATACCGCTGTCATAGAACTCATCCTCGGAATCGTACTGGAGTTGCTCAAAATTAACCTTGTAGCGGAGCATGGCCCCGATGCCGCCAAATCCCTTGACGAACTGATTGCCTTCGCTGGACCGGTCGGAAACAAATTCAAGTGCAGCACCAAAGTCTTGATACTTCTCGGCAAGCCACTCGAGGAAGGGCATGTGGTCCACGACCTCCATTTCCTGACCAGTCTCTTTGTCCATGAATATCTCTCGATTCTGCTCTTGAATCTTATTGGTGTGGAGGACCACTTCAGTGCCTGCCGAAGACTTGACTGTCCAGCGGGTGATCTCCAGGTTTTCAAACACGATCAAGGTCTCGCAAGCTCCAAGCTCGAGAGCCTTCAATGTGTCTTCGATACCGTAACAGACCTTGCCAGTGTCCTGACTGATCTCGTCGAAGTATGCGTTGATGAGCTTTTTCTCCTGGATGAACTTGACGTTGCTCAGGGTCTCGGCTGACAATTCAATGGCCTGATTGAAGCCGTTCTCTCCGCCGTAAGACACATCGACAACCTTGATGACCTTGACAGCCAAGCGGTTATCGAACAGGTCTGACTGGTTCAGGTCGTTCTTGAAGTCGGCAGAGCCAGCAAGGATAAGGCCAGACACGTTGACCTTGTCGTTTGTGATGAAGTTTTGAACAGCAAGTTCAGCGACTTTGCGGACATAATTGTGACGCTTCTCTTCTCGTAGACGTGCGAAACGGAGCGCAGATTGACCACCTCTTCCGTGTTTCTTTGGTAAATCGACGGAGAATTTCTGCACGACTTCTCGGGTATTGCCGCTAAGTGTGCCGAACAAGGCTCCGTTTCCATCCATGATGATGAACCCGAATTTCTGGTCTGAATCCAGCAACTCGCTCAGTGCCTCAGTGTGAAATTTATTGTCGCAGAGGTAGAGGGAGGTGTTGATTGGCTTGAAGGGCTCGAAATCGATGTTGATTCTTCTCTCCTTCCCTTCGCTGGTGATGATTTCACCGCAGTACACGACCAGGCCATTTGGCGGAACTTTGGAATATAGCTTGAGACGCTGCTGGGTTGAGGTAATGGCTGAGAGGACGGAGAGTCGATTGACGCGGGATTTGATGTTGGAGGCGGTACCCTGCGGATTCGGTCAGCCATTGGTTGGTGGGGGAATTACGAGCGTGGTATACGAACAAATTCTTCAGCCAACATCTTCGCGGCACGGGAAACCTGATCCTTGGGCGGAATGATGAGGGAAATCATGCTTGTGCCATTACCACGGCTGGTAATTGTTAGCCTATGCCGGGCGGGTTACGTTCTTGGTGGGGGTTTTATGAGGACTCTGAAGGCCAGAAGTTGTAAAATCTTGAGCGACTTACGCAGCTTCGAGACGTTTGATCAATTTCTTGACCTTCCAAATCTCGATATTCTTCTCGGCGTCGTTTGGCTGAGGAGCACTCATGACTGCGGACGTTGACAGCGGCGTGGACTAAGTGTGGTTTGGGTTGCTGATGGCCTTTTGAAGTTGCCCCGTTTAGAGGTCTTTGTGGGGTAGAGCGGGAGAGCGGACTTTCTGGGTGGGCGTGTCCTACTCACAGCCTGCTCGTTGTTGTATTGTTTTGTGCAAGGAGGAGTGATGAGGAGATGCTGTCGTCGTCGTGCAAGGAAGGATTTTACGGGCCCCAATGTGTGACTGGTGAGTTGCCAATTGAACCAATGACGGGGAGCCCCGAAAAATTATATCACCACGGAGAAAACATCATGGATGGCCGCACACAATTGCATTTCGCTACCTATTCGAATCGAACATGACTAGTTATATGCCAGTGATCGGAGGGAGAAAAAGATGTACCATTCAGCTGAAATCATTTCACGTGGAGATCACGATTAGCGCGTGCCCTTCCTTCTACAGACTGGCAGTCTACAACCCCAGACTATATGCGATGCTTTGAACAGTTGTCCAGCATACGGCCAGCGCCGTCCGTAATCCTAACGCCCGTCTTGATCGACTGGCTAGGACTGATAGCCGATGTTCGAGATGAGTTCCTTGGTGACTAGATTCCGTTCATGTTCACCTTTCCCTTTTTAGAAAACAACACGCTCGAGGCATGCTCTTCAATGAGCTCTCCAAGATCCTGTACATATCATCTTTGATTACTAGCTAGGGACCTGTCACTGGACAAAACCATCACAGTAGGAGATAAACAGAAGACGGGCAGTTCAACTTCAACTACAACTACAAGAGCATGGGGTGAGGGGTGATACCAAGGTGTACTCGTACGATTGCAGGCTCGCCAAAAGCATGATGATCGTCGCGTCGCTTTCTCCTGCAGGGGCCAGGCACAGCCGACATGTCCAGCAGTGGTCTCAAAGCAGAACAATGGCAAAACCGAGGCCGGGATGAGCGCTACGAAGAGGATGATCCAAGTTGGTGGCGTGATTCATTCGAGGACACGGTGCCATGAGTACGAGATTCTCTCTCTCACTGTCTGCCCCAGCAGTCACCGACCTCGCGCCATGGAGGCAGTACTCGAGTAGATTACGATCCCAGCCGGAAGTCGATGTGGAGGTGACTATCCGACGGAGTGATTACACAAACTGCCAGAGATGTAGCGAAGTGTTAACCTAATTCCAGAGACCTCAAGATGATAATATACGTGAAAAAGGCGAGAGCAAAAGATGTTCAAATTGAGTATTGAGTCGTGAAAAGCAACAGCCTGTTGAACAAAATCAAGACGCCACGCTGAGCTCGTGACGAGGCCCTCAAAAAGCGTGAGTGAGTGGTGAGAAACAGGAAGTGTACCGCGGTGGAAATTATGGCCAGTGACCCACCTTGTGTTTACCGTGGGTGCGGTACGAAGGTGGGAAGGGTCAAGGATGGAGTTTTGCCTGTCGATAGCGGATCGCGGCTGATGATTGATGGCGCCCCTGTCCTGCTGTCGCGTATCGATTGTTCTCATAGTGGTAGTCTCAAAGGTGGCAGAATGGAAGATAGAATCCAGCTTTACTTGCCAATGATGAAGATGAGGTGGTGGTGGTAACGCTGGGTCATGCACGACCCAGCGCTACTATGGGTACTACTTTGATATATAGTATAAAGAGCCCCACCATGTCTCTGCGGCGAGAAGTCGGGCAGATATCAATCGATGCAAACTCTTCGATCCTTCCAGGGTCTCTCTTGATCATTCGCCCATGCCTTGGCCTGAGTTACATACTCGATGCCTGACGCGGATTCTACAGTCCAGGACTTTGTATTGGCATCGGCTTGGTACAGAAGGCCGTCGTCTTCTCTACTTCCATTGCACCATCAATCCTGTCCCAGTCCGGTCCAGAGCATCCATAGTCAATGTCACTGACGCTTCAATCCTTAGCTCCCGCTTGAGGTGGGGCATATTTTGATTCAAGACTCGAGCCGCACCTTTGCCCGCAGGGTTTGACCGAGAACAAATTGTTCTTCCTCCCTCAATTCTCATTCTCTCCAGGACTAAACTTCTCCCTCCCTTCCTTCCCTCCACTTTGTAATGAACGTGCCGCCCGGGAAGCAACCAGCAACATGGCAGGACTACCACTCTGGCCGACATTCCTCCGTCGGCTCTGATAGAACGGAAAGCCATGTGCAATGGGATGACGACTCCCAGCCCGACCTCAGTCGCCAATCCTCCCTTCCTCGCGAAGAACATGACCAAGAGTCGAATCGCTTGCGTCGGCGGTGCGTGCTGTGTCCCCCGTGCATACCATTTCTTCATACTAATGTACAACTTGGATATACAGATCTTCCGCAGCACTGCGGTTGACCGCTTTACGACAGGTTGGTGGAGTCAACAGCATAGACAACTTCGCTCGGTCATGGCAGCGAGCCGCAGGTTTCTACGAGATCACGCCCGTTCGCCCGTCATTTCGGTTTGCAGATGAAGGAGAAGGAGAGCCGTCGTATGTCCGCCAGGATGCTATAGGTTCTCCAGAGGCAAGCAGGTCGCTGCTCCGAAAACAGTTTCACGAAGATGGACGGCGGACGTCTGATAATGTCCTGGAAGACGAGAATACCCACCCAGAGGCATCAGAAGCACACGATGGCACGATGAGCTCACGGCTGGATGCCCAGAGGAGAAGATATTCCCGTGACGAATCCATATTCAGTATTGAACCATCACTGGCCTCTCCGTTTGGTGGCAGCTATGGTACAATGTATGGGAGCTTGTCTCGAGTAAACCGCTCTTCCATGAGACACGCCGCACGACTATTTGAGGAGCAGCAGCTTAAGGGTGTTGCGGAGCCTGACAAGGAAAGGGAACCACTCATCGTGAAAACTGTCGAAGAGAATGGCGTAGCCTTCAATGTCGTCGTCGGCCAATCGACCCTTCCACAGACTGTCTTCAATTCGGTCAATACCCTGATCGGAGTTGGACTTTTGAGTTTACCGTTGGCCATACACTACTCGGGATGGATTATTGGCACTATCTTCTTCTTCTTTTCCGCACTCGCGACACAGTACACAGCCAAACTTCTAGCCAAATGCTTGGACGTGGACAGCTCGCTCATCACGTTCGCTGACTTGGCCTATGTCTCATTTGGTCATCGAGCAAGAGTGATGGTCAGTCTTCTGTTCACTGTAGAGCTGATTGGCGCCAACGTTGCTCTTATCGTGCTCTTTGGTGACAGTCTGGATGCCCTTATTGCGGGATATGGCGTGGTTGCTTGGAAGGTCGTCTCCGCATTCATCTTGATACCACTGGCATTTCTTCCGTTGCGGCTACTAAGCTTTACGAGTATCCTGGGAATCCTCGCCACGTTCGGAAGTACGTTCTGCCTCCCCTCTTTGGCTGTTTCAACTTGCTAACCTTAGTCAGTCGTCGCCTCAGTCTTCATCGACGGTTTGGTTAAACCGCACCAACCAGGTTCAATACGCCAACCAGCTACTCAGTATCTATTCCCAGTCTCTTGGTTGACCGTACCACTATCCCTCGGTCTACTAATGTCACCATGGGGCGGCCATTCCGTCTTCCCAAACATTTACCGCGACATGCGTCATCCGTACAAATACCGTCGCGCCGTCGATATTACCTACTTCTTCACCTTCGGCCTTGACATGAGCATGGCCGTCTTTGGTATCCTCATGTTCGGCGACGCTGTCCGCGACGAAATCACAAGCAACATTCTCTTGACCAAGGGTTTCCCACCCAGCATTAGCGTATTCATCGTCTGTTGCATCGCTATCATCCCACTCACAAAGGTGCCGCTGAACGCCCGCCCCATTGTCTCGACCCTCGAAATTGTCTTCGGCCTTGATGCTCGCGCCATCGCTGGCTCTTCTGGGTTGATGGGCATGTCCGGTTTCAACCGCGGTCTTTTCAAAGCAGCCATCCGCGTTCTGGTCACCCTCGTTTTCGTAGGCACAGCCATCGTCTTCCCGAGTTTCGACCGCATCATGACTCTGATGGGAAGTCTTTGCGGATTCACTGTTTGCATCATTCTACCGCTTGCTTTTCACTTGAAGTTGTTTGGCAAAGAACTCAGTAAGCGAGAGAAGTACTTCAACTGGGTTTTGCTCATTGCTAGTTCGATCATGGGTGTTATTAGTACTGTTTTTGCCTGTCTACCCAAGGAGATGCTCGGTGCTTGAGCGTAATACTGGAGAGGAATTGTTTGTAAGTCACAATGCATATAGTGTGGTGCTCGTCGCGTTCTGTTGGTTGCTCATCTTTGGCATTATATGTTTGGCGTCGAGGGCATACTGTGTTTAGATATATCCCCTTCTTTGTACATACAGTGTACACACTCACATGTCACATGTACATAGCAAGAGCATGAGACGTGGTTAATGGAGATTGGGGGAGTGCGTACGACCTTCCAGCTCACTTTTCTTACCCTGGTGTCTGAGATATCTAGATCTGTGAACTTCTGCAAGTTTATGAGCATGTACTCTACTACCACGAACTCGTATTCGAATCAACTTTCCCAACTCGTCCCACGGCTTTAGCCACTGTCGCCGTCCGCCCTGTATCGAATACCAGGAACGCCGGTACATCTTTCCAAAATCTGCGTTGGAAACTGCCAGAGCCATGTCGTCGTCGGCATTGGGATGGATGGCATCTGTCGTGACATGTAGTTCCATGCATAAACCTGGAAGCACCATGTCCGAGCCTTGTGTAGAGTTCATCACCGCGGACTGTTTTTGGTTCACTACTTGCTTACGGCGCCAGAATACCGACTGCATGCTGCCATTGAATCATTCGTGCTAACCAAGAAGCCCCCGGTCTCGGGTATCAAACGCACATTTTCATATCTTGCCATAAATCCATTCACGCCTGCGCGATGCTGCCAAAAGCATGTTCCCGGAACTCCTTGACATTTCTTTGGGTCTTTTGTCCTTTGTATTTTGTCTATTGTACAGCTGCAGTTGCTGCCGCAGCGAAATCTGTTTGTAAATCCGCAGCCCCGGTATCCGCCTGTTCCACAACTGGCTGCCTTTCCCAGAGATTGACCCACCATTGGGGAGGATCGAGGGGACGATGGTCCTCGTGGGTTGGTGGATAGATATCGTTAAAGTAATACCATACTTTGTGCACGATGATCAGTACTTGTCACAGGGAATTGGAAGTGTAGAAGATAACGTACTGTGTCCGACTACAACACCACATATCTCATCTTTCGGCACAGTTCCATGGACTGCAAAGCTGAACCCCATGAGTACCCATGGTAGCCACGGTGCTTTGAAAACTAGCAGTCCAAGGAAACTGAGCATCGTCTCTGGGTTCCGGCGACTCCATATATAGACCAGCACGGAGGAAAGTGCGGTTCCTAGGAAAGCGATCGAGAAGACAGGCGCGAGCGCTAGGAGGAAGATGGATGCGAAACCGAGGAGGAAGGAGAAGCGTGCTGGTGAGCGACCAGAGTTCTCTTCTAGGAGGCGTGAATAGCGTTGGAGGAAGAAGAGGTGGAATATCAGGTCTAGAGACAGGGGACCAAAGTAGAAGAAAGTCGAGAGGAGGCGCCAGTACTATGAGTAGGCATGTTAGCTGTAGGTTTCTTATGATAAACCGAAAAGTATGTACCTGGCCTTTTGAGAAGACAGCTCGAACGCTGTAGAAGAGGTTGAAGGGGGAGATAATGTGGCACTGGACCATAACGCTACACACGACTGCTGAGGTTGTCCACCAGCGTGTCATGGGCGGCATTTCCCAGAACCACTGCTCAAGCGGGAAGCCATTGGCCAGTCCGCCTTGCCCGAGCATGTCGGCCATGATGTGTAATTGTGGAGGTGGTTTGGTGCTGCGATGCGAGGTGGCTTTTGGGGTGAAGGTATCAATATGGCTGGAGGTTTGTTCACAAGAGAGTGTGGGATTGTTTGCGCGGGGTCATGTTCATGGGTGGCTTTATTCGTGGTTCTTGGTTAGGTGTTGCTTTGGATATGACGGGTTCCGTTTCGAGGTCCTCCATCGGAGCTGCGAGATGCAGGGCGAGATGCAGCGCTAGGTGATTGCATTCTATCCCATCCCAGCCATCTCCATCTCTGCTACCAACCTCTCAACTATCCACTAAAATCAGATCGCAACACCATCAAACAGGTCGCAAGCCGAAGCAATCACCCTTACAAGCTGCAAAAACGCGATCCGACCACCTCCCTCCATTTTTCACGCCTGAGAGACATCAAATACTGCGCCAGAAACTCCAGCAAAACACGCGACGCGTTCTTACAGTTCCCGCCAACAATCGCATGGAAACGCAACTGCGCATGACCAACACAACTCGTTACATATCAATTCAAACTTCACCATGCCGCCCAAAAACACTTCAGTTCGTGGTCCGTCACGGGGGGGAAAGCGACCAAGTTTAGGCAGGCCGACAGGCGTGATGCAAGGGAGACCGAGTATGGCCTCGAAGTCGCCGAGGAAAAGGCCCAGCGATGTGCAACGTACGTGAGAGACTCATTCGCATTGCGTATCCAAGACACTCTAGACTAACAAGCTGCAAAAACAGCCGGCGACCCACTCGGCCACCGCAAAAAACCACGATACAAGCCCGGCACCGTCGCCCTCAGAGAAATCCGCCGATATCAAAAGTCTACAGATCTTCTCTTACGGAAACTACCATTCGCACGTCTTGTACGCTTCACCATACTTCTCCCATGTTCGATTTCTGACAACGCAAATAGGTCCGCGAAGTAGCAATGAACATGACAGAATTCGAAGACACAGTTTTACGATGGCAATCCCAAGCCATTCAGGCCCTCCAAGAAGCCGCGGAAGCCTACCTCGTCCACCTCTTCGAAGACACGAATCTATGCGCCATACATGCTAAACGCGTTACCATCATGCAAAAGGATATCCAACTGGCGAGAAGAATACGCGGAACGTGGGGCGGCATGGGTTAGACGGTTTTCGCTCTTGTGCGTTGTCCGAAAGTAACATTACAACTTTCGTCGGTGGAACTGATGGTGTCTGGGCGTTTTGCATGGTTCACGGAACATTGTGTCGAGGGTTATCTTGGTGGGGCAATATTTTAGGACTGGGACCAGGTGGCGGCCCTTTTGCTATTACTTGTAGGACTTTTTTTTGGCTGTATAAGATTTATGGATCTGTACGTGGCTGGGTGACCGCCTGAACCTCAATTGGCGTTTGGGAGCACTTGCATGAGTGTCGACATTCTGGTTTGGCACTGTTGTTTCTCGTACTGGCTTGGGATGACAACTGAATATTATGGTTTGATCGATTCCCCTTCTCTCTTCATTCACCGCATCCCTTATCTGATCACGGATCTCCTCAATGGCCAAGAATGGTCATGTCTTCCCACTTTCTCGTCTCAGGTGTCGATCTTTGACATCGCACATAAGTAGGTCTAACCAGCAGGGATAGATCAGAGTGGCCGGATTTGCCGTTTCTGCCATTTCGCTGCCACGCGAAAAGACGATATATCCTGACTCGAGCCAAATTTCGCCTATCTAGCCGTAACACTCATCCATTCTTCCATTCAACTGACTTCCCCTGATGAACATGGTAGCAGTGTTCACTTCGATGATCGGCGAAGGATATCCCAGCACCTGGATTTCCTGTTCCCAAGTCATGTCATGACCTTGCCGCCGAGCGATCGTTCAGCAAAGTGTTTTTGCGCATGTGGCATGTCGTCTTCGAGGTCGATGCGATTTCAGAAGTCTCTGGGAGACGTGGAATTTTCAACGCAAGATGACGCTGAAATTGTTGCGAGCTTTTCCTGGGTTGACTTCGACCTTAGGAAACAGTACAGGCTTCTTGGGTGCAGATGGAGGTACGTATTTCCAAAGTTGATATAACAGTTTCATGGAGATCTTCTGATGTAGTTTTGAGTAGCCGAGACTTTGAAGGATGTTGTCTAGATGTTGATTCGTCATATATCTTGCGTTTTGGATACACGGAGCCGGGAGTACGAAGAACAGTGCTGGAAAAATTTTATCCTCGGTTTTGCTGTTTGGCTTCAGGAATTGACATGTTCGTCGAAGCATCTCTCCCCTGCCTTCCGCATCAGGGACGTAGTTCAGGACCAAAGAAAGCGAAATGACATCGAAGCCTTCGTCAGCTGTAGTAGGAAGCGGCCGTTCCATAAAATCCTGCTGTTCAATCTTTGGGCCTTGAGAGTTCAAGTCAATGCGCGTGACTTCAAAAAGCCCAGATTTGGAACAAGCGTTCATCGTAGACAGAGCACCGACTTCAAGCATTTTCAACTTGTGGACAGCACCCTTCGTGATCTTCTCTTCCCTTAGCCATGTCATCAGGACAGTTGAAGAATCTCCTCCTCTGATTCTAGATTGCCCCGTGATACTGGCTTGCTGATAGACTTTGAGACCACCTTGCTCTTCAATCAGCCGTTCCAGTGCCCTTGCTTTGGCTCCATCTCCAGTCTTGATTGCTTGTGCATGTTGTTTCTGGAGCGTGTGATGGGTTCGGATGATCGTTCTCGTTGCTTTCGCGGTCAACGATGCCGGCTTATGGAATGCTGGAGGTCGACCATGAGATAGCGATTGCTTCTTTCTCGTCCCCATTCTTATTCATCACATCGTTGTTTCGGGATTTAGGTTCAGATTAGGTTCACTTGATGGTTCGGAAACTTTCTACTGCTTTGATGATCACGTGTCTGGACTAAGCGAAAGTGGGTCCAGCACAATGGACTCCAAATCTATCAAGCCAATTTTTCCTTTACTCCACGATTGAAGATACCGACAAATCGCCAACTCTACTAACAATGGCCCCAGAAGCAGCCGCCAAGGGTACGTCGGAATCGTTGTCCCCAAATGCCACCGCGCATTGAGTTACCCAATTTTCGTCAAGTCGCAAATGGCTAATTCCACACAGGCACCAAGTCCACAAAGGCAAAGAGCTCCAAGTCGAGCAAGGCCAACTCAGCCGCGAAAGCAGCGTTGAAAGGCGTAAGATGAAGACAATTTGAGGCGTTCAGCACAATTGCTGAGGCCTGTTCTAGGTCAACTCGCACAAATTGAGAAAAGAGCGTCTATCGACCACCTTCCGTCGCCCAAAGACCCTCACTCTTTCAAGGGCCCCAAAATACCCTCGCAAGGCTGTCAACGTATGTTGGAAAGGTCTCTAAAAATCTGATATCGTGTGCTAACCTTTGAATCGCAGCACGAACCTCGCCTCGATGCCGGCTCCGTCCTCCTCTACCCATTGAACACCGAGTCCGCCATGAAGAAGATTGAGGAGAACAACACCCTCGTCTTCATCGTCAACGTCAAGTAAGATGGGCATACTCAAATGGATGAAGTCAGATGCTGACAAAACCACGCAGGGCCAACAAGAGGCAAATCAAGGACGCCCTCAAGAAGATGTACGATGTCGACACCGTCAAGGTCAACACCCTCATCCGCCCAGATGGCTCCAAAAAAGCCTATGCCCGACTAACGACCGACGTCGATGCCTTGGACATTGCCGCGACAAAGCTCAACATTGTTTAGAGTGTCGCATACGACTGGTTCATGGGCTGGCTGGTAGTGGCGTTCACATCTATTGCATTTGGAGCAGGTTTCAAAAAGTTGCACCTGAATTATGGCAGCCGTATAGCAAAATACCATGGCTCTTTGAGTCGCCATCTTTGAACTCGAGCATTTCATACATTGAAATATGATCATGTGTGACAGTATTAACCCCAAAACCGGGACGTCAAGTCTATTGTGACGATTCTTTGAATGGTTGAACAGGATTTTCGAATACACTGCAGAGTTTGGATTGCTGTAATCTTCCCAAAGACGGTGGCCACCTCGTTCCACTAATGACATTGTACTCGAGCCTTGTACTTCTATCGTGTTCGATCTCCTCGATAGAATTGCCTTGGGGAGGAGGTGCTCCTACTGCCGTCACTCAACTCTCATTAACCGTATTCTTGCCAGACTCTTGGTCCTGTTTCCGTGCTGCGGGTGATGCTCTAGTGTTGCGAACTGTCTATTCGTTCATGACTGTTGCAATTGCGATGAAGATGAAAGACGCTCACGCCGTGAGCCGCCATGCCTCTACGGGATCAAGAGCTTCTCGTTTATGCCAAATCTTCAATATGCCAAAACGCCGCTCAATGCAGCACTGCTCTCGAGAAGCCGATATCCAGATTCTGTATCCATATACCCATCCAACCCACCGCATCAATCGTACACACCAGCCACCTAATCAAACACCCTCACTCACCCTCTCTCCCCGCCCTTGACCCCCATCTCCTCCAATCCATCTCCTCCAACCAATCCATCCATCCATCCAGCTAGCCAGAAAACCCAATTAGTTCCCAAAAACCGCATCCCCTAAGCCCCCCTCATACTATCCAACTGACTCAAAATCAATTTATTCGCGTCCAAAAACCGGTCGACGCAGTTCTGCACACACGGCTCCTCGTACTTATCCAGCTTCCCCGCCGAGATCTTAGCCGTGACGCATTTCTTAAAACAGACATCCGTGAGGTTGTGAATCGCTACAGGTGCCAATTGTCAGCTTTGTCCGATTGAAAATTGGGGCAGGACGAAGACGGAGGGAAGTGTTGGGGGAATGGAATGTCTTGCTATTGGAATTTGAAGACGGGAGGAGGGTGGGGAGTGGGTAGGTATCAGTGGGATGTAGGTATATCTCACATTGTTGGATAGTGCTTTTTTGGCTTTCGTTGTGGAGGAAGACTTGGAGTTCTGCCTTGTCTTTTTCGGGGAGGCGGTCGAATGTGTTGGAGGCGCCGATGGCTTGGGAGACGGAACTCATTGTGCGGTTCTGGTGGTTATGCGGTGGCAATGATACGGTTGATTTGGATTGGGCGCGGTGATTGATACAGTAGGTATTGTGGTTGATGAATGATTGAGCTCTTATTAGAATATTGACGCCACAATATGTGGCTTGTGGATTTTGTTAAGACGAATCCCGACTTCATTTACTTTGGCAGTTACTACTTTGTATTGACCACTATCTTACCACAGTATGCAAAGTTTCCCTCCTATCCTATTGCTCGACTCGTCTCCGGCATTTTAGATGACCTGCAAACAATCGCATCAAGTCCTCAGATCGGGCAGCCTCACAACATATGAAGACGTGGCTACGAAACAGCCTTCACAATTGCAAGACACGCCTCTTTATAGTACTGAAACTGTGGCATGCATCCATGAACGAGAGACATGGACGATTGGGACTCATTGACGATACGAGGATATATTCATTGGTAGACGTGGTAGCCTCCTTGCTTTTCAATGAAGTCGTCAATCCGTTGCACGTCGACGAAAACATTCAAGCACAGTATAGTTCTCCCCGGCTGCATCCATTCAGTTTCTCACGAGATCCAAAAAGATTGACCGAATCCGAGATCAAAAAAGATTGACCAAATCCATCATTTGCGATATGAGAATGCTGACGACAGACTTCTATCGACGGTGAGTAACCAGCTCGCCAGAAATTTACCAATACTGTTGGAGCATGTGATGACCCTCAGATTCAAAAGTACCTAGAGTGGACAGGCGTCGAGGATAGTCCACAGGTTCGGTGTCATGCGAGCAACAGGTAGTATACGAAGAGTTGTTGTAACCATTTTTCAATTAATGTCCTGTTCCATATCATACATCCGCGCTAAAATAATCAAAACAAAAGGGTATCACTGCCTCTGCCAATCGCGTCGTATTTCCAACTTGAAATAGACTTGGGTATCGCTGCGCAATTCCGGTCGCATTCATGTGGGGCTGAAGAGCATGGTAGGTGGTAAAGGAGAATCGTTCAAGCATCGCGGAAAAGGTTGTCGTGGATCATGCGTGGAGTTGGTTGACTTCAGATCCTGGATGTGCTGTAACGGTGGGTGTTGACCGAGTGCTTCACCTAATGCGAGCGTTCAGCCCCTGCTGAGGGGATCTCTAAACATGAGAGGTACGTGCCCGTCGTTTACGGCCTCCAGCGCGGTTGCAGGTGAGGCATCCGATAATCACGTCAAAGACTGTGACGATTCCGTTGACTGTAGGGTGTATTAGTGGGTGCGCCTAGAGAACAAAATCTTGGGAGAAACGTACTGATAGCCATGCAGATTGCGCCAATTGCGTTGACGACAGCCATGATGCATCGGCCGATAGCCTTGAAAAGTTAGGCCGTGTAGTTATAATTGGAGTTGCGGTTTGACCATACCTGGAACACGCCTTTTACGCAAGAGACGACGGCACCCATTGTGAATTTGTTGTCTGGTTAGATGGAGTTGATTGGGTTGTGGTATCGTTTGTTGAGAGACGGAGTTGAAGAGTGCAAGTTGTTGGTGTTGATGAGGAGAGGAGGATGGGAAGGAGGAGTTTGCTATAAGTAGCCAATTCTGCGCCTGACTTGTTGCACAAACGCAGTGACGTAGCGCGATAGCCACAAGACGACAAGAGCTGATCTTGAAACTGTTTGCAGTGTCTTGGAAGTTCGCCAGGAGGTCCGAAGCGATGTGCAGCGATTCAGCCTCATTGATCCAAACCGGTCCACATTATTGCTCCCGTCACTTCATCTCACCTCCCTTGCCTTGGACTCTTCCTGGTTCACTCTCGGTCTTTCATCTCGCCTCTCCTCACCCTCGTCTCGCTTCTGGCGTCATGCAAATCTTGAAACTGGGACGCGCTCAAAACTTGGACACCCAGAACACCGTGTTGGCACGTTGATAGCGCCACACAACAACCAGCCCGAAAGCGGCCATAGCTTCTTCATGCCACAGCCCCATGGGGAAATGATGGACGCCCGTTTGCTTCCAAGTGGTTAGTCACTATTGCTTGCTGATTCCTTAATTGTAGGTAGCGCGAGCAGAAATCACTTTGCGACTCGCTACAGATGAAGAGCAAATCAACTCTACGCGCGACCGAACAACTTGAACTGCAGCTACCAAAAGCGCATGACCGCATAAGCCACATTTCTTCCGTGGTCTGCTGCTTATAGCCAATGACATATATCGCACGGGCGCCAGCAGGACCAGAGCGCGTAGCGAGCAGTAGCCGATGCCATGGTGTTGAACAAGATTTTTGCTGCACGGCAAAGAATTTTTGACTGTGACGTCGAACATGTGGCTCTTGTTATCTTGTTTGTGGCGTCGTCTCCTCTTTTCTTGCACGCGAGGGCGCAGATCGTGCACATCGAAAGTCGACCGCTCGATTCTCGGAGCAAACCTTTTTCTCCGCCTTCTCTTCCATCACTCATCATACATACAAAAGCAAATGACAAGAGTTTGCTCGAGATAGAGCCGCCTAGAGTCTTCGAGAAACACATACAGCCCCGGCTGTCGAAGGCTACTTGCGGCGCATTGACGTACCGAAGCCTTTCGTCGACTGTCCCGGGCCTCACATTGGTCTTTTCCCAACTCGGCCGGGTCTCTGTCCTTGGACACCACAACATCAATCGCAGTACCTCCCTGTTCGCCAAAAGAGCAATGACTTCTGGAAATACTCCAAACAGTGCTAGCAGGCTGTTGATATCGGTGTATCTGGCTTTCTAAAATGCATAAGGAACGGCGTTGCATATACGCCTGGCGGCGTCATCTTCCAAGTTTCTTTCCATGGCATCCTCTCCTCGCCGTTCGATACACAAACATGCTGCCATCACTTCACGAAACTATGGATGGCGAACAACTCAGCGCGGAACTACAGCTTCGCAGCTCCATATTTCGCTAATGTACTAATCTTCATATTAGCTTTCTGAGTGTACCCGAGCAGCATAGTCAGCGTACCATTGGGTTTGCTTTCACAGGTCATCACGATGGGATTCGGCTTATCACTATTTTATGTATGGCCGCTGAACGATCACGAATGCAAACAGGAGCGACACTGCGAAGATCCATGTGTCTTATCTGAAATTGGCGCTGGGCTGGAGTATGTGAATGGATCAGACGCCAGTACTGCAAATGGGACGTTATTGTATCATGTGCTGGTTGCGCGAAAGAATCAAGTGGTTCATATGGTTATTGGCTTGGATACCTCGAAGTCTGGCTGCCCCTATTCATCTAGTAACAAGCGCATTCAGGCTCGCTGTAAGTTTTACACCATCCAATTGCTTAGAAGTAAGCTAGCCCGAGTTGCAAATGTTCATCAGGAATCCGAATGTGTCAAAACGAGGAATAGTCGGATAGAAAAACTCTATGTACATACTTGCATATCTTATGTAATCTAAGAGTGGTTGCGTTGAATCTCATGCTTGATGAGTAATAGAGGCAGCTGTACCTAGCCACTGCGCCTGATTAAACCTCCATTGTGACCTTTCCAAGTGCCGGCGACTGAGCAAAGCATGAGGCTGGAACTCATCGACGATGTTTTCATCTTCAAAATGGTCCAGTTCGATACAGAAGAGAACGGTGATCCTAAAGTTCAGGAGATTGGCGAAGTGATTTAGTGAAGTGCGAGAGTTTCTATCTACAGTAGTTTGATTCCGCCCGTGTAAGGTATTCAGTAAGCACTACGAGTTCAAGCACAAACGCTTTCCTACTCCCCAAGGTTCCATTGTACCTTGCTACCTCATAGACCTCGACCTTTCATAGTCAGGCCTCTCAAGATCGTCCCATCAATTTGTAGCTGCAGCCGCGTAGAATACCGACGCTCTCGTGCCTTATCTCGTCGGTACACCTCCGTCGCCTTCTCCTACCGACAGGCACCCTGTAACGGGGTTTCCAACGCTCTCGGAACAAGATGGATCGCGACTTACAGTGTGAAGCATCTTCTCAGCTAGATTTTGACCGATTTAGGAAGGTTATCCAGATGCTTAGCTTTATGCCAAGTTGATTGTGAGGTTGTGCGAGAGTCGACTTATGCCGACGCCGACCTCTGGTGCTTACTGCCTGCCTCTTCGAATGGTAAGGTATGCAGACATCTCAGGCCGATCAACAACTTCCTCAACAGCGTCGCATGCTGCTACTGTGGAGATGGAACCCACTCGTCGTCGACGAGCAGCTCAGTTGCACAGACATAGGCTTAAGAAACCACTCCATACAACCGTGGTTCGCTATCCCGCATATGAAGAAGGTCCGAGCCACCACTACCCCATCGCACAACCATCCCAGACAGTCGCTGGGGGGCGATGCGCCGCCTTCAACACAAGCAAATTGTGTGGTCTTGAAAGCCCGTCGTGGGAAGCCAAGGTTTGCAATCTAATGTCCTCGTTCGTGGGAAGCGCCTGTCGCTGGAGTCTGTACACCTCGGCAGCGTACGTTCACCGTTTCTTCGCATCACCCACAACCATTCCACGATGGCGAATGCCAAATCTGGTCCACGGTACATTCTTCTGCAACGGCACATGGTAGTCTTGTTACTGTAGCACGCGCACATCGTTGCGGTTATGCGAAACGGCCCATGTTCTCCTCCACAGTTTGCTCGGGCCACGAGATCCATTACCGCTACCCATAGGAACCTGGCTGGCTTTAATTTATGGAAGCAGGGCCAGGATGGCCTTACTGTAGTATCTTCAATGGATACCAACAGGGTAATTTATAGATCACCACTTACTGTACTATGGTGCCATAGTACACAGCATGCTGATAGCACTATCGTGCTGATAGGCTGGTCAAGGATCCTGCAAAGCACGACAACCGATGGTTTATCGCGTTTATTATCCACCAACCTGGTACGATTCGAAATCTAACCAAAGATAGCGAGGCATTGCCATATACATAATAGCGGCCGTTCCAGCTGTGGCGTTTGATAGAACCCCCTCAACCTGAAGTCTCTCGTTGAGTTTGGTCGGGCGGATATTACTACATCCTTCACCATGGGTACAACAGAGCCCCTCATGCCGTTCTGATATGACGTGCTAATTATATCGTAGCGTCACAGGGAGCTGGTATCATCAGCGAAGCCATTGCTTCTCAACCTCCAGAGGCAGCCGTCAAAGCTGAAATCCGCCATTCTATGGTCGTCGGGGAAAAAATGTTTCACTCCAATGCTCATGAAGTTGCCAGCAGCGAAGACGCCAGCGTGGACAATCACAGAGATCGCACATGGGATGTGGACCTCAGCCTGTACCCTGCGCCAACAGAGGAAGAAGAGAAGACACTGAGAAAGGTCGCGGGTTCTATTCCTTGGGTAGCATACTGCCTGTGCTTCGTTGAATTTGCAGAGCGCGCTTCATACTACGGCGCGCAGACGGTGTTCGCCAACTTTCTTACTTACCCTCTTCCTCACGGTATGACGAACCGCCCTCTATCATACAGTTCATGCACTGAATAGGTTCAGAAAAATATGGCGCCGGAAGCGACTCGGGTGCTATTGCTTGGAAGGACCCCAAACACGTCGAGGACAAGCCTGGAGCCCTGGGCAGGGGAAAACAGTTCGCAAGTGCAATGGTCTTGCTCTTCAAGTTTCTGGCATACACGTAAGTTCCATCGTCACACCGCTGAAGACTTGCGCGAGAACTGACATGCATGTAGATTCCCCATCTTTGGAGCATGGATCGCAGAAGTCAAAATTGGCCGATACCGTGCCATCCTCTATGGTGTCCTGATTTGTGGGATTGCACACGTTATCCAGATATTTGGAGCATTGCCCTCGGTGCTCCGTAAACATCAAGGTCTAGCACCTTTCCTAATCAGTATCTTCGTCCTTGCGATTGGAGCTGGTAAGTGAAAACTGACTCAATATCTGATCATGTGCTGAAACATGTAGGTATCTTCAAACCTAATATTCTTCCTACCGTGCTCGATCAGTACAGGCATCAGAGGCCATACGTAAAGACTAAAAAGAACGGGGAGAAGATCATCATCGACCCTGAGATGACAATCAATCGAATCAGTTTGATATTCTACTGCTTCGTCAACATAGGAGCGTTCTTCCCAGTCGCAACTGTGTACGCCGAGAGAAGGGTTGGGTTCTGGTTTGCTTTCTTGCTTCCTGGCATCATATACTTCTTACTTCCGCTACTTCTCTTGGTCACCTACAAGAAGACATACCGTCAAAAACCAAGTTCTTCCGCACTGGACGCTTTGTTCAAGATTCTGGCGGTCTCATTCTCGAGAACGAAAGGCAAGTTCTGGAGCAAGGATTTCTGGACCAGCGCAAAACCATCCGTCCTTGCGGCTCAAGGAATCACCAGCTGGAAGGGCAAACCTATCACTTGGAGTGACGGCCTCGTACACGATGTACACCGCACTGTGAAGGCTTGTGGTCTTTTCTTTTGGTTTCCAGTTTGGTACTTGAACAATGTAAGCTCGCTGAAAGCTGTCACGATGTCGATTGCTAATGATCGTTAGGGAGGTATTGGAGTTGTCGCCAACTCCCAAGCTGGTGCAATGACCACCAAGGGCGTGCCCAATGATCTGATAGGGAATTTCAACTCTTTGACCATTATCATCTTCATCCCGATACTGTCGTACGTCATCTACCCGACGTTACAATACTTCAAAATAATGCCTGGTCGAATCACGCGAATCACCTTTGGCTTTACGCTAGCTTGGATTTCAAGCATTGCCGGCGCCATCACTCAAGTATACGTCTACAAGACCAGCCCGTGTGGATGGAAAGCTACATCGGATTCTTGCAAACAGGTGTCACCACTCTCTGTCTGGATCCAACTACCAATGATCATGCTCGGCGCCATCTCCGAGTGCTTCTGCCAGGTGACTGCCTACGAGATCGCATATGCGCGCTCGCCGAAGAACATGAAGGCCGTCGTCATGTCCATCTTCCTCTTCCAGAACGCACTCAGCAGCGCCATCGCGCAGATCGTCATACCCGCCATCAAGGATCCTCAGTTGGTGTGGGTTTGGGCCTCACCGGCCATCTGTCTCTTCGTCATCAGCGTCCTTTTCTTCATCAGGTACAGGAAATTGAACGACGACGAATTCATGACCGACGAGGCTCTGGCGGTTGATAGTGCGAGTGAGAGTGAGGTCGAGGCTCCGAGGGAAAACAGTACCGGTCGGGCTGCCGTGGATGAGAAGACGGTGTTTCATTCGGACAAGGAGACCAAGGCGTAAGCTTTTCTGGTGTTGTGCTTGAAGACCCATCGTACCTACAGCATCTGTGCTGCGTTTGTAATGGCGTTTTTGCCAATTCTATGCGTACCGTTCATTGAATAAACATACTGCACCAAATCTTAGTGCTTCATAATCGGGTGGGAGTGAAAAGAGCTTACAAGCAAGGGAGTGCTATTTAGTTTAAAGGAGACGCTTCAGAGCCTTTACAACTCTTCCCTTTGAAGAGTCTTCCTTCCCAATAGTGTATAAGCAGCGATGCTTTCCACCCGAGACTTCGTCACCACCTTCCTCCCTGATCTCTCTGTTCGTTCGTGTGAACCTCAACCTTGTTTCAGCGGTTACCAAGGTCATGATCACCGGCCGTGTCTTTGATCGCCGTCATGCCTTTGGCCACGCGATCCCTCTTCCTTGGCTGTCTCTGTGCTCCGAAAGGATATCGTTTCTCAAACCCACAAGCGGAGCATGTCACCACCATCACGTCGGCACACGCTTTGAGACCTCGGCGACTTTTGTTTTCCACTTGGTGTTCTGCCGTTTGTCCAGGGATTAAGACCGACGAGCATCGTTTGCAGATGGACCTCTTCATCTCCCGCGAAGCCCTCACACTGACCTTTCGAGATACTGCCATGATGTGGGCAGCGAGTCTGCGGGACACTCCAAAGCCATCCGCAGGCTCTAGAGTTGATGTTGGTTTGGATCCATCAATCAGATCAGAAGTGTCCTCTGCCTGAGCGGAAGAGGCTGTAGATGTAGA
The DNA here is from genome assembly GCA_003689335.1 of Venturia asperata. NCBI lineage: Eukaryota > Fungi > Ascomycota > Dothideomycetes > Venturiales > Venturiaceae > Venturia > Venturia asperata. The sequence goes on along the minus strand of QWWL01000002.1, from coordinate 1,367,506 downwards.
GGCTACGTCGTGAACAGGTGTATCTTTGTCCTCGACGATGCTGACTCGTTGGGTCTTTGATTGGGGTGAAAATTGCTTCGATGCCAGATGCTGGGCAGCCTGATGCAGAAAAGAAATGCGCGCGTAGCAGTGCCGGTTTTGAACACGCTTGACGCCGTTCTCAGCTTTTGCCTTTGCCTTCCCCATGATTTCTTGCGTGTTGCAAGAAGGATGGGGTAGAAGTGAAGGAGAAATCAAGTGGGTAACATAATCTCGTTAGAAGATCACGTGATGTAAACACAGCCGCAGCCGCTGCCGCTGCTCAAAGCACCAGTCGCGCGTTGGCTGTCCTTCCCTTCTTTTCTTCCCCAGGGCTTCAACCTCCACCACTCATCTACAAACTTCTCTCCCCACTTCTGTACCATCTTCTGCTCATATCAACCGAAGCCTCACTTGCAGTGCAACCCTCTTACGACTCCTTCCGCCCATCTTTCGTAACTTCACACGTCGAGAAGTTCCCCCGCCTTGCGCCCAGCAGCACACAACAAACACCAACACCCACAACCACCCCGCCCTCCCAAACCATCTACCATGTCTAACGAGGAGGATCTCATTGATTACTCCGATGAGGAGCTCCAGACCAACGATGCTGTCGCTTCCGGCGCAGCTGCCAACGGCGGCGAGAAGAAGGGCGACTTGACCGTTTCCGGAGGAACCACTGCCAAAGGCAGTTACGCCGGCGTGCATGCCCAGAGCTTCGAGGATTTCCTGCTAAAGCCTGAACTCATTCGCGCCATCACTGATTGCGGTTTCGAACATCCATCGGAGGGTTAGTCAAAAACATAATATTCTTCACTCCTCCAAAGATCATCAACGAGCGTCCGTCCATCTCCGCATCCAGAAGCCGCAGAAAACATATGTAGAAGTCAATCAGGAAGGGAACAAATCAGAAAGACGAAGGACAAAGCGCATCGCAGGATTGTACTCTGCACACACGGCGCGCCTACAAGGCCGCTTTGCATGGACTGGCAGTCTTCCATAACGTCCTCTTCTTATCTTTTGGCATTAAATGCAGGTGCTGAACAAGGGGCCTGCAGGGCCTGATACGTATTGGGCATGAACACTTAGGGGCAGGACACTGTGTGGACTACACAAATGGGGGATCGCGCTTTGTGGGATGGACGGACGCACGCTCGCACGATCGATCTTTTGCACTTCACGAAAAACTTTGGGACGATATCTGACATCTACGACCATTACAGTTCAGGGCGTTTGCATTCCTCAGGCCATTCTCGGAACCGATGTTATCTGCCAGGCAAAGTCCGGTCTTGGTAAGACAGCCGTCTTCGTCCTGGCCAGCTTGCAACAAATCGAGCCAATCCAGGGCGAGACCTCCGTACTGGTCATGTGCCACACTCGCGAATTGGCTTACCAGATTCGTGCCGAGTATCAGCGTTTCGGAAAGTACATGCCAAATGTGAAGACCGGCGTCTTCTATGGTGGCACCCCCATCCAGAAAGATATTGAACTCCTCAACGGCAAGGATCACCCACACATCATTGTCGCCACCCCTGGACGTCTCAACGCTCTTGTTCGTGACAAGAAGCTTAAGCTCGGCAGCATCCGCCAATTCATCCTTGACGAGTGCGACAAGATGCTTGACCAGCTAGGTAAGCCACATCGATCCCATCTGCTCGAACTGCTTCTCACCAAGTTGTAGACATGCGCCGCGATGTCCAGGAGATCTACCGCTCCACACCTACTCAAAAGCAGGTTATGATGTTCAGCGCCACCTTGGCTCAGGACATTCGACCAATCTGCAAGAAGTTCATGCAGTCGCCCCTTGAAATTTACGTTGACGACGAGGCCAAGCTCACGCTTCACGGTCTCCAGCAATACTACATTAAGCTATCGGAGGGAGAGAAGAACCGAAAGCTGAATGATCTGCTTGATAAGCTCGAGTTCAACCAGGTCATTATCTTCGTTAAGAACACCATCCGTGCTACCGAACTCGATAAGCTGCTCCGCGAGTGCAACTTCCCCAGTATCGCGGTTCACTCCGGAATCAGCCAAGAAGAACGGTATGTTGGCAATCATAACTAAGTTCCACTACAAATACTAAATCCTCGCAGCATCAAGCGATACAAAGAGTTCAAAGACTTCAATAAGCGTATCTGCGTTGCTACTGACGTCTTTGGTCGTGGTATTGATATCGAGAAGATCAATTTGGCCATCAACTACGATCTTCCAAAGGACGCCGATTCATACTTGCATCGTGTCGGTCGTGCTGGTCGTTTCGGTACCAAAGGTCTCAGTATCTCATTTGTCAGCACCACTGAGGACGAAGACGTAATGAAGCAAATTGAGAAGCGCTTCGAAGTTGCGGTGCCTGAGTTCCCCAAGAACGGCATCGAGTCTTCCTCCTACATGGCCCAATAGGAGCAACAAGATTGGGTGCTGCCACTTAGGACTGTCATTTGTTTGCTCGCAGGAAAACATGGACCACTTTCGCAAGAGCGGGATGAGAAGATATTGGTCGGAGTTCGGAAGCGTACCAGATTGACTAGCAAGCGCTGGTAAAAGTGGTCAATGGTGTGTTATTCGGATATCTGTGTTTCTGCTTTCACTTTCAATATCAAAATGGCGGCATGTGGAAGATAGGATTGGTCTTTGGCTGGCGTATATGTGGGCAATCTGGCAGATCAAACTCACAGATTCTACTTGACCACATATTTGACCCTTCCATCTTGTGCTTGCTAATTATCTTCGTCTTCACACGTTGTGAGTAGTATTCAATGATGTCCTACGATGGTTTCTCAACCTAGAGGATGCTGGAGTTGCGTTGTGGAAGTTTGTCAGCCCCGGAATGATTGTCAGGCTGCGCTTGGAGTCTGTTGGTTCCTGGTGATACCGTGATACTCGGTTTTCGAGCAGGTTGTTGGCAGCGTATGGTATCGTGCCCGATTTCTTTCTCTGTGAAGGTTATTACGTTGGCGGGCGATGCGACACAATTCGGTCATCGGGTTGCTACTCCATCCACAAACTGTACATGAGTGACACTTTTGAGAAGCGCTTTAAACGTGAATGGAATGACACGGCCGCAGTGGCTATATCGACCTGGGTCTAGGAAGTACCCTAGCTTGCTACTTGAGGCTTCGGAAATTCGCCAATTATTAGCTCTTGTGAATCCCAAATTGCAGCTGGAGAGTGATGTCCATACGTATAATGCAGGCTTCTGCTTGGAGTGGTAAGTTTAGAGTGAAAACGCTTAGCGCAGCTTACACATCACGTATAATTCGGAGGTACCGTACCTATCTAGGCTTTCTCTTCATGTAATGAGTTCGAACAACTTTGCCAACTCCAAATTTCACAATGACAGAACCAATCCAGACATCTGATATTATATTTCCAGAGCTAGCCACCAATTTCTCCTCGACTCTCGCATCTTTGAAACGAAGTACACTCTCTATCTCCAATCGCCTGAGCTCAATTGCCAACGATGCAGAATTTGTGTGCCGGGTCGCAGACGCATATGGGATGCCGCTGGTCGCGAATGAGCGATGTGGCAGCTGGTATATCCCGCCGGCTCGGAAAAGAGCTAGTGCCTACTTCAAAAGCACGGATGGTCACAATGGAGAATGGTCGATGAGCTTGAGGCGACTCAATACGCAAGTCATCGAGGTAATCAATGAGGAGAACGGGTGTATTATTGTGGACTCGACCCGAAGAGGAAAGAGTGAGTGAGCTGCTGAAGCTTTTCTAGAATAGAAGTCACGGAATCTGATAAGAGTCCGTCAGGTATGCCTGATGCGCTATCGAAAACCGTGCCTATTTGGTGTGCTGTTTGGAATCGTATACTGTTTCCGGAAATGTTGGAGGCGCATACATTACATACGCCACCTCAATGCGTTTCTCCCTCTGAGTTTGCTCAGATTGAGCGACGATTGGACGGTTTCGCATGCAAGCTGAAAGAGCTCGAGCTCGATCTCACCGAGTTGAGGAAGAAGATCACCAAACCGATGCGACCGATGTGGATAACACGAGACAGCAGTATACTTGAAGGCCGTCCCGAATTTAAAGGCTTCCATACGGTCGTTCTCTGCACCGCAAGTCGTAGGGTTCGTGGCACCGAAGTGTCAGAGGGTGGCTATATTCAAGGTGCGGGCGATGATAGCGAAGGGTGGTCTCGCGGACTTACTGCAAATCTCTTCTGGAAGCACAAGGATATGCTGATGTCTACCAACGAGCAAGATCTGCCAGACATGATTGCAGAATTAAAATGTGCAGAAAAGACAACACCCCTTGTATCAGAGCCAACCGTAATCAGGCCTACGAATTGGCTGTTCATCGATCAGATACAAGCCTTGAGCGATGCGGCCTTGGAAAAAGTAGACAGCCTCATTACATGCTCCCAGAAGACTCAAATCACTCGGCTTCCAGCGTTCAACGGCAAGCATCTCCATCTGGAATGTAGAGAAAGGAAGCTCGGTAGCCGAGATCTCCGGAAAGAACTCAGTAAGCTTGTACATTTCATGAGCCACTTGAAATCGCCAAAACGATTGCTGGTTGCTTGCACGACAGGCAAAGATTTGGGTGTTGGTGTCGTTCTAGCCATTCTCTGTCTGTACACGGACGAACAAGGTGGGTGAGCTATCCTATGCGTGCAGAGCATACTTAATTACTCCGACAGGCAACTTCAGTCTACAAGCTACTGCTCCAAATCTGAGCAAACGTGTAATTCAGCAACGTACAAGCTTGATCATGACTAGTTTCCAAAGCGCTTCACCATCCCGAGCAACGCTACAGTCCGTTAACGATTTTCTCCTTACTTCTACTCCTGCGGCGACAGAAATTCCAAACTGGATACTTGACCAGCAGGATAATCTGCACCACATCTTGGCCCTTTTTGACTCTTTGAACGGAGATTGGACCTTTACCCGCGAGATTGTCAACTTTCGGGACGACGGGCTTGCTGGAACAGTAACAGGTGTCGCAAACTTCGGAAAACGCGACCCAACATCCTCAGACACCCTTACAGAATATCTCTACGTTGAGAATGGAAGGTTTGTCACGACAACTGGTATGGCTTTTGAGGCAACCCGCCGCTGGATTTGGAGATACCACAACAGCGCTGCAGGCGAGGCACCGATCAGTGTGCACTTTGTCAAAGCAGACGGCTCGTCGGAGGATTACGTTTATAATCTGCTCACCTTCCCTCCGAAGGGTGAGGTTAAAAATGCAGATGGAGTGCTCAAAGCCAGAGCTGAACACCCGTGTGGAGAAGACTTCTATGTATCGACGTACGAATTCAACATGGCTTTCAGAAAATTTGAGGTCCGGCATGAAGTGAAAGGACCCTCCAAGAACTACATATCGCGCACAACATACAATAGGCCGTAGATGCTTGCCCACTTCGATCAATATACCAGCATTGCGCCATGTGGTGGACGGAGCAGACATTTCCGTCAAATTCAAATTCATTATACTGGATGGGTTCTAAGCGGTTGCGGATGCTCATTACCTCTCCCTCTTGCCGCGAACAGCTTTGCACCTGACTGGAATCATCTGCAGACGATTGCAAGACTTACAGATCCCGGGCAAATGCGGATACGAGAGCACGACAGCGCGCTTAGAAGAAAGGGGGTCGATATTGGGCTTGTCCCAATTCAGCATCATAGCTCTTGAGGGTTCAGGGGCAATTCAGCACCTGCACCGTTGCAGGAGACCGTTTGACTACTTGGAAAAGACTTGCATCTGCAAAAATCGAGAACCAACCAGAATCAATTAGCGATTTGAGATTTTTTTGTACTAGGTCGTCAAGGCTGAGGCCAGGCTGGTCTGCACGATTTTTCTTGATGCAGATGCCCTCATCAACTGTGCCGCTGATGTGGAATCTCACGGAGTCGGGCGCGTACGACATGGAGAAGATCTTCATCGATACCATCTAGATTTTCAATATGTTGAGACGTGGGCGCTTGAGACGGTGGGGAGAAGATCCTCTATCGACGCGAATGTGAGGCGGGGCTGCGCACATCTCCATAGACTTGAATGTTCATTGGAAACACAAATTGCCTGCTCGGCTTGATGAAGAGAGGCTTTCAAGTTGGGAATCGAGCATTCAAGTCATGTGATCAACGCTGGAAAGACCGAACTCTATCACTGTTTCGAACGGATTCCAACGTTCTGGTCAATGTTGAAGGTTGGAGGTGGGGAGTTTTAGTGGATGCTGGTGTGTCCCTTACCATTTTGGGACTCGTGCAAAAAAATGGCCAGCGCTTAATCAACCACTCAACGCCTTTGTACTCATCACAATTGTTTCCTTCGGTGGCACGCCAGCCTCTTCTAACCCATTTCCTTTCCTGCACTGTTGTGTGCCTCACGTGCCGATGACCAGTATGCAGTGTGTGTCTCGGAACCGGCACCAGCAGAAATTGCGACTCGGATTGGCATCTTATCGCCCCGTTGGATCCAAATCCGAATCCATTGCTGGTTGCCGTCTCCTTGCTTCTCGGGAGAAGGAGAGCGCATTCTGGAAGGGGCGGCGAAGATTCTGAGAGAACTCTTCCCTTGCTTGGACCGATTGGAGCTGGCATACTCATCGGAAACCTCTGGATATTACTGCAGACGACCGAGGTGGCCTGCAGCAACCCTACTGATCCTCCATCGGTCCACCTGCAGGCACCGCAGGAGAGGCCGTTATGCGTTGCATCTCTGCTTGCTTGGCCACATCGACGCCATGCAGTTTCCATGCGGCCGCCACCGACAGGGCACCTTGCCGTCACGTTCGAAAGCGTACTTGTGGCTTCGGACCAATGTTGCGTCCCGCGCAGCCGCTGGAGAATTCCATAAACTTTACGGGCCTTTCCCCAAGGTGATCTCGGCAAGCACAAGTCATGACCTCGCTCGATAAAGGCAAAAAGAAACAGGGGCTTGGTGACTTGCGACGCAAGGACCCTATAAAAAGGCAGATCAACAAAAGTGATGTGGAGTTGGACGGGGACTGCCAATAGCGTCGATCTAAGCACGTCTTTCCGGGAAGATATGACCTGTCATTGGCGGGCCGCAGCTGGGCCTTGCCTTCATCCTGGTCTTGCGCAAGGTTGGTCTTCGAGTAGCTCGGACCTCATATGCACACGCACTGCTTCTTCCATGCTCGCCGTTATCGTGACCTGTTGTTCTTTTCTTGATATCCCTCTCTCTTCTCTTGGCAACATCTATCTATGAGCATTGCGATCGATACTGGTCGCTGCTTTGGAATACCATCTTCCAAGATAATCGACCACCAAAGCGCGCATGTAGACGTTTGATTTTTCTTGTGGGCAGTATTCGACGCTCCACAGCAAACCCCGCAAGTCCCGACACTTGAAGGTTACACGAAAAAAGAAGAATTACCGGGCGGTGAGATACCTTCACATTGCAATTCACATTTGTGGGGAAATTCTGGAACATCAGCACAGAAAGAGCTTGTTATAACCTGGAACCCAATCGGCACCACGTTGAGCACGTAGGGTCGGAACTGGAGTGAAGAAGGACAAACATGCCAGCAATCACTGATCTCATTCGGAGAGGAGAAGAAGCCTTGGGACAATTGGATTCGACCTACCTTTGGGGGAAACAAGAAATGGGACCAGCTTTACACAAATTGTTCGCAAGAATAAATGTCCCGTTCAACAAAACCAGTCCGGCTGGACTCATCGAGGCCAATACTCGCGACCCTTTCAACAAGAGCTCGAAGTATGCCCTTGGCTGGGTCTATTTTGGAATCATCCTGCTGGCGCTCACCTCAGCACTCTACGTCTACCACGCATTTACCGACAGGATAAGAGCAGCAATGTATGAAGATGAGGTACTCAAATCGTCTGCCGCATCCTCTCCAGCTGATGACTACGAGATGGCCGCCATGGCCAATAATTATCCATACCCAACTGACAAGTCAACGAACAAGTTTTTCAGTCTTTCTCCTGTTTGTGGCAAATCGGAATCGAAGCCGAAAACACAGTCCTCCCTCTCCGCTTCCAGGCCACTGCACATCATCATTGCTGCCTTTCGATACATTTTCTATCGACCTATTCCAGACATCCTGCTCCAGAAAGGATGGAAACCGATTACATTCCCGGCACCTGGTACGGCCGTCATTGTTCTTGCCGGACTTGCCTTTTCAATGCTCTACACATTTGTCCCGCAACCATTGTTCTGGCAGAGCATACAATATGGATCACCTCCCATGGCCATACGTGCAGGCATGCTGGCTGTAGCTCTACTCCCATGGGTGACTGCATTGGCGATGAAGGCCAGTGTGGTCTCCTTGTTGACTGGCATTGGACATGAGCGATTGAATGTGCTCCACCGTTGGGGAGCTTACTTGATGTTGCTTCTGAGTATAATCCACACGATACCATTTTACGTCACCCCTGTCTCTGATGCCAATGGTCTGGCCGCGTTCAAGGCGTTCTTCCAGAACTCGCAGGGCTTCTACATATACGGAAGTGGTGAGTGACACGAAAAACTCAAGGATAATGGGCAGCTAATAATATTCAAAGGCATTGCGGCTCTCGTACCGCTTGGCTTTCTCTGTATCCACTCTCTTCCAATGATCAGACACAGAGTTTACGAGCTCTTCCTCCTTTTGCACTGGCCCATCGCGATGTTGTACGTCGGGATGATGTTCTGGCATTGCCACAACTACTTGACTTCCTGGAGCTACCTTTGGGCAACAGTTGTGATCTGGGCCACCTCATGGCTCGCCCGCGTCTTTTTTTGGAATTTCAGCATCCCATGGCGCATGTCCTTTCTTGTTGGAGATGAATGTGCCCTTACCATCCTTCCCGAAAATGCTGTGAAGATCACGATCCCAACACAAAAGCGGTGGCGACCAGGCCAATTTGTGTACATTCGGATGCCGGGAATCTCGATATTTGAAAATCATCCATTCACGATAGCTTCTCTGTGTAGTGATGACTTCCCATCAGAGTATGGTGAGGGTTACAGAGATATGCTCCTCGTTTTCCGGCCCTTTGGAGGCTTCACCAGGAAAGCTTTGAATAAAGCCATCGAAAAGGGTCCATGGGATACGTACCGCGCCTTCATCGACGGGCCATATGGTGGTATGCGACGAAGACTGGAATCTTTCGATACGGTTGTCTTGATCGCTGGAGGGAGCGGTATCACTGCGATTGCAAGTCAGCTTCTTGACCTCATCAAGCGTATGCGTGACGGAAAAGCCGTGACGCAAAAGGTGGAGGTTATCTGGGCCCTCAAACGACCAGAGACGATGGAATGGTTCAAGGAAGAATTGCGCATCTGCCGTGAATGCGCACCACCAGAGGCAGTAACCTGCCAATTCTATATCACGGGGGCGAAACGTTTCCCACCCAAAACGCATCGTATGACGGCTCAAACCACACAAAACCGAGCCAGCATCTACTTCCATGACAAAATCAACGATGCTTTCATGGGCGTGGCGGACAAGCGTAGTTCATACATGTCCAAGCGGAATTCCATCCTCATCAAAGAGGAAGCTGGAGAAGACAGAGAGCTGGAGCAACACTTGCGGACCGAAAATGAGGATATCATCAACCCTCTGCCACGCGCGCACGTTGTGCAAACCGACAAGGCCGGGAATTTTTCATTCCCCAGATCACCGAACCGGCATTCCTTCCCTCCAGCACTAAGCCCGCATTCTCCAATGAGAGAAGACAACAAAGGCAGTCGGGATCTCTCGCTTGACATTCAGACGGCCTTGAAGAACGGCAACGCAGGCGAATACCTCGACGCCTCCGCCGTGGACGGAAAGTCCTACGAATTCGGGTTCCCGTCCACGCCCACCGAGTTCCAGAAAAATCTGATGAGATTCGCGTTCCTCCCCGCAGCGACCAAGGCAGCGGACGGATGGAGCACTGAGTACGGACGTCCGGATCTACCGTACCTGCTCAGACAAATGAGTAAGACCTGGGGCAAGCGGACCTGCGTTTTTGTGTGTGGGCCACCGGGAATGAGAGTCGTTGTTGCCAAACAGGTTGCCGAGTTGCAGAAACTCGTTTTGCACGACCCGGAAAAGGAGGAAATTTTCATGCATGCTGAGAACTATGCTTTGTGAAAGGGGTGGGTGGGTCTATGAGTTTCTTTCTATTTTCGTCGTGCAAATTTCCGTTTGGTTCTGGCGCCTTTGTGATATCCCACTTTTCAACGTTCTTGAATAGCTTATTTTGTAGACAATGACGATGAAGGAGGAATCGATGTGCAGGAAGGACTGGCACTGAAATCATTAGGAAGAGTGATGAGGGGAAAAGAGAAGCAGGAAATCAGAGGTGGAAGCTCACGCTCATACTCCGGATTTACCAAAGCTCGCTCGAAAGCGTGGCTTTGTTGTATCTATCATGTCGATACCATTTAGGAACATGTCAATATTGAATTACACAGCACCTAAACCGGGTTTCCGTGCCCACATCCTCCCAGTACTGTACTTGAAAACAAAGGGACAAATTAGGAAACATGAGAACGTAGTAACTAACAAGCTGCAAGGGGTATATTCTGTGCCGTGAGGCGATCCGTCTTTTTATCCCATCGTAATCCTTGAGCAATCTGTGCTCGCAGTTGGCCGTGAGGCCACATCTTGTAATGCAAATCTTCCGTGTCCTGTTCATAAGGGCCTCGAGTATAATGTCGTCAATGGCGGTGCGTGATCGTGGTGAATGTAAAGCGTTATTTCGAACGTTTGATGGTTCCGCTCTTTCTCTGGCGTTTCCAGCAACGTCCACGATCCTCGTCTCTCGAGTGATTGAGAATTGTTGCCTGCCTCATCACACCCTTCTGTCCAGAGCCTCCACTCGCGTTCGGAAACCCTTGACAATCTCCCCGATGCGCTTGATTTTGGCGAATTCGTTCTGCAGCTCGTCGATTTGCCTCAGGATATCCTGGAAACGCAGTATCTCGGCGTCTGCCATTTCAATAGCGTTCCCTGCTCGGTCGTACTGTTGGGTCGTAGCATTTTGGGTTTGTTGGTACAGCTAGTAGTGGTTAGTAAAATACAGCTGTACACATCATTCGACCAAACGACACCATGGTCACTTTGTAGACTTACAGACGTCCACCGAGCTTGGATTGAGTACATCAATCTGTCGAAGTAGTTTGCCAGGGCTGCGAGACTGCCTGGATCTATGAGCAAACGACCCTGCGAGCTTGCTTGACTTGCGGCGCGGGAGGAGCCTCCGGCTTGACTGATGGCTACTTGTTGGTGGTATCGAAGCGTCCGTATCTCGTCTGAGGTCAGCCCGAGCTGGGTATCTGGTATGGAACTGGCTGGAGACGCCATGAAGAGACGAAGCTGTCATGGTCAAGCTCATTGCCGTCGAGTATGGACTGCGGACATGCTGCTCTGCAACGGTTTCGCAAGGGGTTACGACGGTTTGCACGGAGGTAGCGAGGAGATTTATCCCTCCCTAGAAGCGTTTGGCGACTCTTGAACCCGCTGCTGAGGATCGGGGAAGGCCCAGTTGACGGCTCTTGGGTAGGTCTAGACCTGTTCCACAGAGCGTGGGAGTTGCAGAGTGCTTCGGTCTCTCAAAAACAAATCATGTAGGAAGCGCTCCCTCCTTCACACGAGAGCAGCCGACCAACGCCGCAATCAACTCGACACACACCGGTGGATAGTCACGAATATGACTTTTGCTCGCCAGACCTTCCATGGGCTGTGCCTCAGCAATTGCCGGCCGCTGTGGTGCTCCGACGCGGGAGAGAGCCAAAGGTCCTAGATACAAAACCCCACAGACAAGCCCACGCCGCTGACACCTTGCTTGGGCTTGGAGTGCATATACGCTGCACCATCATCTCCAACTAGAACGTTTGTACGCCGTGCTACCTTCCAATTGGACCCGATCTCCAGCCGTTGGCTTCGATCCGTCATGTATGGCATATGCAACCACGCGAAGAAGACTGTCCCACCCTCACGTACTCGGTACTTTGGATAGCATCCACCACTGCCCCTGCTGGCAGCCTCGGTGGAAAGGAGACCTAAAAGAGACTGGCATAAAATCAGATGCTACCCTATTGTCTCAAACATCTTTTCTATGGAAGGATCAGTGGTGGAATTTTCGCCTACCTTTTTTACGCTTGGAAACTGAGGCCTCCGAATCAAGACTGTCTAATTTCCGGAAGAAAATAACCCGACATATATTGCTCTCAAAATATAGTTGTCCTCGTGGTTATAGCCGCGTCTATAGAGGAGAGGAGTCCTCACCGTCTTTCTATAGACCACGTATGTCTTGCAACGGGGATGAGTATAATCAAGAGTCCAGCATTTCTTTCTCTTCCCGGTGCTGGCGATGGTATTGCCAATAATCATTTCGCTACTCTCGTGGTGGCTTGCTCTTGCGACTGCGACTATCGTTGAGAACGGCCAGATACGTCAGGTTGTGTTCGAGAAAACTTCAATAGCAAGCATAACAACTAGTAGTGACGAGTGGAAGTCGTACGCAAATAATGCTTCAGAGATCTCTTATAAGGGTCGATGGGATAGCAACTATATCTCGTGTAAGCCTCAGCCTTGAACAACCCTTCATAATAGCCACTGATATATTCTTAGGGTGGTCGTAGGTTTATACCACGTTGCAAGCGAGACACCTTTCTCCTAACTCGATCTAGAGCACCCGGGCTGAAACTTGGATTCACTGGTGGGAAGGTAAGCCGATCCCTATGGCATTCTTAGCTCCGATCTCATGGCTAGCATCAGATCGCCATAAGCTTCGGTGCACAAACTAGTCCTGGAGTTCTGGTGGCGTATCGTTTCGACACTTTGGACTGGCAATTCACAAACATCACTGCGAGTGGAACGCACCAGTTCACCAGCCAGCCCTTCCAACGACAAGGTACAGAGCAATTCAATCTTAACACAACCACAACTTCGGCACGAACCTTTGAGTTAAGGGTCACAAATTGGTCCTACGGTGTTCAGATCCAATCAATTCACCTCGCTCCCAGCGGGACGCTGTTCAAACCTCCCAGTTTTGCAAGGAACATCGAAATCATCGGCGACTCCTTGTCGGCTGGGCAGTACGCAACCTATGAAGCTGTCTCTTCGTGGAGCTGGGCACTTTGTACGAGTTTAGGCACCGAATGCACCATCTCTGCGTATCCTGGCAACTGCCTCGTTGACACCGAATGTTGGGGAAACCCAAGAGGCCAGGCGCACCAATGGTTTCAGACCCGAGATACCTCCTACCGAGCTTCTCAGATCAAGGGAGAGGAGCCATGGGATTTCAAGTCTCACCAAGCTGCCAACCTTGTCATTATACACATCGGGACGAATGATGATAATCCTCATAACAAGGTGCCAAAAGCCCGTTTTCAGGAGACATACATCGAATTTGTTAAGAAGGTCCATGCCATCTGGCCTTCTTCGCAGATCATCTTGGTCTCACTTGCCAATGGGTTTTATCTTGACTCGTCAACGGGACGGTGGCATCAATCCGGTGCCTTGGTCGATGAAATCCGTGCTGTTCACAAGACCTACGAGCAGGAAGGATGGATACATTACTTCAATTCTTCCGGACTGTTGGTCAGTTGCGCCTTAGAACAGGTTCCGCGATATCGAGAGCTAGTGTGCTGATAAAATTTCGCAGGCGCATAACGATATAGGACCTCAGTGGCATTACACAGATGTCGGCCACGTCAAACTAGCTAGTGCCTTGGTCCAATTCATCCGCATGAAGTTTGGGTGGGAGGTTGAGGATCTAGCTGCTGGGCCGGAGGTGTTGAGCGGTGAGTACTCTGGATGCTTCATGTTGAATTCAATCATCTGACTTGGGTAGGTACGACGTACTGGAATGACCAGGCGAATTACTAGTTGCAATTCAAGGGACTTGGAATCGAGGGAAAACACCACCTAATTTTGGTAACTTTATATCCGCGTGGATTTTGGGGAGGATTTGGATTTCACCCGATGGCTCGCGGTGGTTGTACTTCGCTGATAGGACATATAATTCGATGGTGGTGGTAACGACATACCCCAAATCCATCCAAATCCCTCCAAATCCCTCCAAATCCCTCCATACAATCCCGAATTTTACCCAGCGTAAGACTAATACCGATGCGGAGCCTAACCATACGAAAGAAAAAACCTAGATTCAACACACCGACAAACCCTCAATTCTTTCCCTCCCCTTCCACAAAACCCACCTAGACACACAAACGAAAATCCATCCCCATCAACTCCAAAGTCCAACATCTAAACTCTCTCGATTTCTCCTCTTTTCCCTCCCCTTCTTCCATCCCCTTCTCCACCCCTTCTTCCATCGCATGAACGAAACCCCTCCCCCACTCAAACACCAAAATCCCCTCCCACCCCCCTCCAATCCGCCGTCCCACCCCTCAAAAAGAAAAAGAAGAAAAAGAAGCCCATTCCTACAAAGATCCATCTCCTCCCCATGCATGGCAAGACTCAACACTACCCAGCAGACATCACGACCCGTGATATCCCGTCTCCCACCACATCCAGCATAAAACAACAGTCATCTTCTGTCAATACTTCACGACGGAAAGAAAACACGACGACGACGACGACGGGGAAGAGGGAGAGGGAAAAGGCGCTCGGCAGTTCGAAGGATGAGTCGTGCGTTGGGTGGAAAACCGATAGGATGGTATACATACCGCGACCCCCTCGTCCCACACGCGATGGTTCGGGTAAGCCCTCCCTCCCTTGCCGAAAGGGGTGAGCCGGTATATATCCCGACCTTGTCGAGTCCAGTACAGTAGGCAAAGATGGGAAAGCACCGCCACCGTGTCACGTCATTGGACAGATCAGGATCAGGGTATTTGATTCCTCAAGGCAGAGACATGGCAGAAATGGCAAATCACACGCATGGCAAAAAGAAGCACAAGAGCAGGAGGAGCAAGTATCAGACTGCCAAAAATATCTGTCATTGCAATGTTGTCAAGGTACCCAGATCACCGTCATCATGATCAAGCTCCCGTGGCTACCACCACCACGTTCCTCAAAACGACCACGTAGTCCCTGAACATCTATTTCTCCCTCCATGCACACACACACGCATCCGGGTAATCATATATAAGCAAACCCCACCAAAAATGTACAAAATTCCATGGTAAACATGTATCCCATCAAGCCGTAATGACGCTGTTGTGTTCGCTTGCTCGATATTGGATCCAGCCATTCCATTCTGCATTTCAAATTGTCCCATAAAAACCACAATGACAAAGAAAGTGAAGACAAGGAAAAGGGTCAAATCAATCAAAAATAGCAAGATTCAATCAATGACACTCATTATGCGAGTTTCTCAAAGCAACGCAACGCAAAACGCCGGCTCCCAAAAAAGCAGAGAGATTATACACCTGAGTCAACATATTGCCCAGAACCAGGAAGGGGAGGAAGAAGATGACCAATATGGTATCGACATATCCTGTTACCAAGTCGCGGTAACGTTTCCAGGCTAGCAATTGTTCCGTTTGGGTGTGCATCTCCAAATCGTGGGTATCGTGTGCGACATTCATTTCATCGTGAAAATGGAAATTCGAAAATCTGAAGCCGATGTCATTCTGTTGTGATGTCTCATTGTCGGTGGATGTGAGATTGTGGGTTTGCGTTCAAAGTATGCGATAGTATGCAACGAATATCCAGAACTTCAAAAGATGTTTGAAGAAGTTCGTCCAAGCCCAGGTCGACCAGCAGCGCGATGGCTGCTAGGTGGCTTACTCGGACTGCCAGTCGCACGCATCCAATCAACTGGTGGAGCTAGCATTGTTGCAGAGATATTCTCCTGATGTATCTTAGCGCCAATCTTTTGGAAACCCTGAGAGAGGTCGAGGCCAGGCTCTGAATCATCGCTTGGAATGTTGATGCCGAACAAGTCCTCGTCCTCCTCTGGAATTTGGGGCAGAGAGAGTGTAGAAGCTGGCAGCTGATCAGCACTGGCAGGTCGCTTAGGGGGAGAAGGCTTTGTAGGCGATGTAAGGCGGACAGGTGATCCGAGGAGTTTGGCCGTGAAGTCGGGTTTGCTGCTTCCAGCGAAGAAATCGTTCATGTTCTCGCCATTCGTGAAATCTGCCAGCATGCCAGATGGTGTCCATGTGCTTGCTCGCTCGAAACGTGGTCGCCTGGATGACTTGATTGGAGAGTCATCTTGAAATACGTCGCCCCAAACTCCGGCTGATTCACCGCCGTAGATTTCAAATTGCGACAAATCTGGTAGACTCATATTCGGGAATGGGAAAGGGCTGCCTTCGAGCGATGCGGACTCCTTCAGAGGCGAACCAAGTAGCTTACGTACTTGCTCTCGGTGAGCTCGGAGATTCGTATTCGGAGAAACAGACATGAGTGGCCGGGCTGGCTTCTTGAAGACGACTGCAGGAGTGAGTGGACCACGAGTAGTAGCCAATTCGAAAGGTCTGAACGGAGACGAGGAAGGAAAATTGCTGACTCTTGACAGCGCCGGTCCTGTCTTGCTTGGGCTGTCGTAGGAAGATCCACGAATACGGGCAATCTCTTCCTCGGCGCGTCCACGTTTTAGGCTTGGATGCTCATTATCAGCCTCTGAAGTGTAGTGACCACGACCATTGCGAGTCGCTGAAGATTCTATCGACGAGTAGTATCCGCTGTCTCCAAGTCCAGATGCCATGAACTTCCGCCTACGACCGCCAGAGGGCCTGCTTGAGGCAGCAACACGAGGTTCTAAAGGAGGTGTATCCTCACGGTCAGGGCCCGGTGGAGGAGACGATCGGATGTCGGGAATGTCCGCGGGCGGAGGTGAGGAGCGAATATTGCGGGAAAGTGGTGGAGGCATCATGCCCTCGGTAGGGTCGATTCCTTCATGGATGGCTGGATCAGATGCCGGTATGGTTGCGTCGGAAGATATCTCCGTTTCCTCGGGATACTTTGAAGTCTCAACTTTCTTTGGGATGGATACCTCTGAGGGAAAGTTGGTATGCGATGAAGATGTGGTCGGTCTACCACTGCCAAGCTCTGAGGTGGGTTGTAACACAAACGGAGAACCATCCGAGGCGGTATTACGACGCGGCTTCTCTTTCGTGAACGTCTCTTCATGACCGGGTGTTATAGCCCAGTAGTTGCCCTTTCCTGGGTCGTCCTTGGGACGCTCCCGCTTTTCGAAAGCCTTGTTGAGACTGAGATTATGCCGAATGCTATTTTGCCAGCCGTTCTCATTGATACGGTAAAACTTGAACGTGTCGGATATCCACTTGTAGATAGAGGCAAGGGTGAGGCGGCGATTAGGAGCGCGGAGGATGGCCATTCCAATCAATTGAGCGTAGCTGTAAGGAGGCTTGGAGCCGTCATCGTCCATGATCGGCGTCTGAAGAAGATCCGGAAGGCCTTGCAGGACGTCTGCACTGGCGGCCGCTTCTGCCTTCTTCTGCTTCTTGCTGGTATTGCTCGACCGCTCAATGAGTGGTGCAGCCTCCGCCAATTTGCGCTTCGATGTTGGCTTTGCGGGGGCCAGTGTCTTCTCCATTCGTGATTTGTGCTCGCGGGTGGAGTGGTACAGGTTTTCCTGGTCCATCGTCGATGTCATTGAATATATCGAGCCGTAGGGTTGGCCTAATTGAGCGGACTGTGTCTTCTTCTTCATCGGGGAGTCGGTGTTGTCGTCAAAGTTGCAGGGAACTGGAAACTTCACTTCGTCAAAGGCGTTTGCTGAGGGCCGCAAGGGCGAGCTCGAGTGTTGTGAGGTTTTCCGGGGCGATAGACCGCTGGCACTCGCACAAGTTGGTGTCAAAGAAATGTTCTGGCTGTCCAATGATTCTTGAAAGGGCGGTGGAGGGAAGGCATGGTGTCCATTGCGATCGTTGTGGTTGCTTGGGTCTTCGAAGATTTGAAGCGGCGCCGCTCGGCGCGTCGCCGCCATTGTGAAGTTGAGTTGGGAGGATTGGAGATCCAAAAGGAGGTTGCTGAGAGCTAAAGACGCGTCGTAACACGTTCTTTGAGTGGAAAATCAGCGCTGGCGATGGGAGCTGGGTGTCTTGTGGCCTGAGGGTGGTCTGTTGACACTTGGAATGTGGGGAGGTATGGGGATCGGGACGGGTGAGTGTTTTATGGCAATATGGTATGTATGTGCGTATGTGCGTGGATAGCAGCTGGTAAAAGGAGTGTTAATTTGACTTGTAGGAGCTTGGATAGGGCGTCATTTTACCTTGACGTGTTGGGAGGATTGGGCTTTCGCAGGGCTGCTTAGCGGGACTGTGCGTGCCTGAGGCCGATGGACCGAACGGGACCCGAAGTCAGGCAGGCAGGCAGGCAGTCAGGCAGTCAGGCAGTCAGAAGTGCGATTGCGATGGGAATTGCTGGAAGGAAGGACTGTGCAGGCAGCGTGCAACAGAGCCAGCAAAGAGGACGAGGGCGAGGGCGAGGGCGAGGACGAGGACGAGGACGAGGACGAGGACGCGACGGACAGCTGCGGGATGAAGAGTGGTAAAAGGCGCGCAAGCGTGCGGTGGGAGGTGTCAGTGAGATAGCCTGGGCAAGCGTGCGGAGCGAAGGTGGCCGGCTGGTACTAGTAGGATGGTACTGGTAGCGCGTCCGCGAGTACTATTCGCAAGCACAGTCGAAGCCGGCGATCATTGTCATTGTCATTGGCTCCAAGCATCCCGTCCCGTCTGATATAGCGCCAGTATCAATCAAAGGACGGGGATGTCATCGCTTCAGAGCGAGACACAGCTCCACCAGGCACAGGCAGGTGAGGCAGGTCTCCCATGCCTGTCGCTCAGCCTGTGCTATTATGATACTGCCACTGACCTCCGCTCCTTGCTTCGGCCCGCGTTCAAATGAGTACACCCGCAAGGCTGATGAGTTGGCAATGGCCATCTTGCAAGCAGCCGCCTAGGCATCTCACCAATTGCCTCTGTATTCCCTGTCCCCCTCCAGAGCCTTCGCAGCCTTCGCAGCCTATCAAGCCTACCTCCTACACCCGCTGGCTCCAACATGACTCCCTGTACAACCCGTCGAGCTTGACCTTTCCCCTCTTCGTGACCGGCCGTCCACAAGGTATGGGGATCGCTGCACTCGCATCGGTACTAGACCGCGTCCATCGAAACCTAGATGCTTGAGCCTGGACGCCACACGACTGAATAGCCAGCAAAGTTCCACATTCTCCATCTTCCATGCCGAGTCGTGCCAGCTGAAGACTATTTCTCCAAATTATTCGCCGGCACATCTCTTCTCCCTGGTCCCGTTTCAGAATCCGGTTTCCCATCATCATGACAAGAGCAATCGAGATGCACTGGCTGTGTGGCATGATTCTTGCTGCTGCTGCTGCACGCGTCGAGCCAGACGCGTCGTTACGCCAGGAACCGTGGTGCTTTTTTACTTCCATTGCACCCTCGGAAACTTCCGGACAATTCTGAACCACAATCCTCGCGAATATATATTGCAAATGAAAGTGCCATCTGCAGTCGCCGTGAATTCTTACTCAGTCATTGGAAATCCATAATTCAGCTTTCATTTAGGTGCGTGCGTTGTCAATAACTCCACAGCCGGCTGGGCTTGAAGGCATCGACATTTGCGTCTTTGATAGATGAATATCGGCCATTGTTGCTTGCTTCCTGCTCAATGAGGCTGTTTTCTATGGGTCTTTCGAATGTCCTCGCGAGCTAAGTGATATTTCTTCCTGATCACAATCGCTGAGGTGCTGATCAATGCTGGCCTGTACTTCGAACCCGGACTCTACTCCGACGCCTGTCGGTCCATTCCATCCAGGTTCGTGTACGAGCTTGGAGATACATGCGAGATAGACACCGCTTGCCTTTTGTCGGCCTCCGAAGTCGCCTCTAGGGATACTAGAATGCTCCCCTTGGTCACGACCTTGCACTTTGAAGGCCGTCTGCTGATGATTTGGGTGCGCTGAACATAAATGAGACCACCATGCACGGATTGTACGGTGAATTAGGAGCATTAATTTGACCGTGAGTCAGAGGTGGAATTGGAAGTGGAACAAAAGTCTTTGATTTGACGATACAAGGTCTCTGCCCAATTGGGAAGGGTGGAAAGCCAGTGGATGGTGCGCTCGCCATCTTTCGACCACTACAGAACATCCTGCACCTCAGTAAAATTGCGGACTTTGGAGATCGTAATCTTCATAATCCTCTTCCATGAAAATGTATTATACGCGAGCTTCATTTCTCTACTTCCTTATCGGGCATCGGATTCAGCAACGGCGTGTCTGAGACTGTTCGATCGATGGACCGCTTTAAAACACAATCACGGTTCATCAATGTCCTGCCCATTCCCTTTCATAATTGGTATATCTAGATTCAAAAAAAAATTCAATCGCACGTCCACGAATACCCTCCCTTTGCCATGGCCTAGTCCAAAGTTTGCTAGTTCTTCTGCTCAGAGATATCATATTAACGGAGATCTTCCAGCTCCAGTAATATCTCAAATGATAATGCCGCTTCCAATGCCAGAATGTTGTGGACGCATCGCAGGAAGAGCGCGCAACAAATCTCACAACCACCTGTTGAAAGACAAGTGTGAGTACAAAAGGCTTCGTTTCTCTAGACGTGCTTTTCTAGGCGCGCTACCTCAAGCGTGGGCGTCATGGAATTCATCGAGAGTATGAGTTTCCGTGTCCATTCGACGTAGACTAGGTGATGCTACGCGGTCTGGCCCATTCAGGTTCATGGTCTGCATGCCGTGTGATAAATCACCTGTTGGTGCCATGCCATGTGCCACAGGCGCATCTTTGATATCGGCGTATCCTGGCGCCGGTGTCACTGTCGGTGGGTGTTGAGGAAGGGGTTCTTCGCGGAAGTCGATCAGGTCTCCTTTCCCTGCCGGTGTAGAGACTGTCGCCTGGGGCACTGGCACTGCTGGTACCTGAGGTTGGGCTTCATCATGTTGGGGAACTTTATCTAAACTGTGGTTACGATCAGGGATAGAGAATCTTCGAGTCGGCTGTTGGCCTGGAAGAATGGCTGCAATGTTTAGGATTTGCTTCACCTGCTCTTCAGGGGTACGACCGTCGCTAAGCATGTTAGCATCTCCCCAAAAAATCCAAGTCGCAAAGTGCAACTCACATTTTCGCGCTGATGATCCAGTTCAGATCTTCTTCGCCCTCGTCTGGCCCTCCTGGACCACCTTGCACAGCTCGAAACAGCCTTGGGCGCCACTCAACACCTTCATCTGCTCGTTTTGCAGCCTCTTCTCGCTGCATATTCTCAATCCGTGATTTTTCATCTGTAGCTGCGTTGTGGTCCTTGTTCTTGATGGCAATGTTGACCTTGTCCCAGAGTCTGACTGATTCGCGCTCTTCCTGCTCTACGATTGGCCTGGTATTTGGGTACGTCTCTTTTGCCTTTGATGCATCAAAGAGAAGTTCCTTTTTGCCGGTCTGTACTTTTGTTAGCAATCGTCCCCTGGTTCTTGGATATTGTACTTACTGTTAGGTTCTTGATAAACATCTCTCCATTCCAATAACCAGATATCTCGAACAGATTCTTATCCGTTTTTGTGTCCTTGATATACCCTAAGATCGCATTGTACGTGCCTCCAAAATACCCCTTTGTTTTGAACTCAATGTCCGCCATCAGTCCGGACTCAGGAGAGCGCAAGAATGCATGATCACCGAGCTCGTACTTCATCTTTCCGAACAAAATGCCCCGCGCGTACATGTTTGGCTGCGTGATGAAGCTGGGATACGCAATTAGCACATGTCCTCAACACCCCAGTTAAATGAACATACTATCTTTCTTTGTGGTTTAAAAATCTCAGCACGGCAATACCCTCCATCAAACTCGCAGCAGAATTACCCAAAAACTTGCTGCGGGGTTTCAGCGTTCCGTCTATCCTTATGTTATGTTCAGGCGCCATGAAAAAGTAGCTCGATTTAGGAGGATGGTGCGAAGTTTGTTCGGAAATGTAATATCCTTTGGTGCCATCGGGATAGTCCCACCAGCCAGTGTATGTCTCGCCGAGTATAGGGTTGAGCGGTTTCTTTACGCCTCTGTTGACGTGTAAGCTTCGATATGTCCACGCCTGTTGCGCTTGGCTACGTACGGAGGTTTGATGTGCCAACCACACAGGTAGAATTTGGTTACCGCTACAAATCGCTCAACTGGATCTTCGATTCCAGGGAGAGTAAGGAGGATTTCAGGATGAGCCATGAAACTAGTCGCAGAAAGTCAGCGCCACTCCATACTGCTGCCGGGAGCGCACGCACTTTGTTATCCTCTCCAGCATGGATCGGGGTTCCAGTATGAAGGTGGGAAGTGTTACTCGACTCAGATCTGCGCCAGGCCTGAGCTGGGAGATAATATGCCCGAGCACTACGACAGAGCCGACTGTCAGCTCTTCTCTTGACCTGACTTTTCATTGCCTTGGGTTTCACGTACCATTCCCCTGCTCTGGGTCCACCACAGTCTCATCGTCAGTCGCGGCATCCCGAGAGTCGTCTACGGAGGAGCGGTTGCCTAGTAATTCGAGGAGTGTTAGCCCTGTGTACATGTTCGATGCTGCTTGATGCTAACAACATCAAGTCCAACCTTTGAGCGTACTTGCTGCCGAGTGCCGCCTGGTGGCATGTCCCAGGACCATGATTATTGTTGTGGCCTGGCCTCCGGTGTAGGACCGTCGGCGGGGGGATTTTCTGTGATGGAGAAGGCCCCAGCGTTTGTTGAGGGTTCAGCAAGGAAGTCGGGGTAGGAGGAGTGGTTGTAGAGTGATCGGAGGCAGAATTCACAGACTTGGGGTCGGGCTTCGGGAGAAGTTCATATGACGTTGATCTTAATCCAATTCAAAATCTTATCCACACTGGCAGTATGGAGCAATCCCCCCGCCGCGTACCAAACCATCGGTCACGAGGACGCCACACTTGATTAGCATCAGCATCTTTGCAACTCAAAGACATATTCCTTTTGAGCGCAGCCTGTCCCTTGTTCCCTGCCACGTCTTCCACGAGGCAGCGAGGCAGCCTCTATTGGATTGCACTACATGCCCATGCCGTCAGCTGAAGCAGAAGTCCCTCCGTCATCATGCAAAGTGAACAACTACGGTGTGCTTAGCTCGAAACAACTGAAAGCGGCTGTCTTGAATTCGGAATACAAGGCCGGATTCCGCGCATCCCAGTCCCAAGGATGAAGCTTGTCGAAGCTTGGGAGCTTGTACTGACAAAATCGCTGAGGGACCATTACTTTCTCTTCGATTTCTCCCTACATATTATTCCAAAGTCAAAGTCACCTGCTTGTGAAGCCTGAGCGTGCAACAACCTCCTTTTGGACGTTTGCCTGTTCATCCTCCGCATCTTCAATTTTCATGGGCTGCAAGATCAATAAATAAACGATTTTTGACACCTCCAAGAGCCGATTAGTCCTGCGAGTGAGTTTCATTGTAAGGTCGACTTGTTGGACAGAGTGGTCTAGCTGTTGTGTAGCGAGTGCTTCGCCCTACTTCCTGATAGAGACAACATCCCCTACTGCTGCCCAGCAGTAAGTAGGAGCTGAGGGTTTCTTTCATGGCTTTGGGCCATCTTGAAAACCTTCATCAACGAGATTATAAAGATGCTCTTCCCACTTCGATTCCTTTGATTAGCCAATTCACATGTTATTTCGCCAATCAGACTCTTTTGCGAACGAAAGTAGCCAAGTGTAAGCTGGAAACTTGAACCTTCTCGAAGACACCAATGAACACAAGATCGAGAGACTCAACGCATCAACGCAATGCAAAAGAACTCGTCGTATTCTTTATGGAGAGCAAATCAATCGCATTTCTTCGACGGCTTCGTTACTGTTCATGCAGAGGAGAAGGACACTGCTTCAGAAGCTGCCAATAAAACAAGGATTTCATTCACAAATGACCGCGTCTTCTGCAAGTGAATTTTAGTATTGATGCAGCTGATATACGAGCCCCTCGAGTATTGCTTTATTGAGAAGATCGCAGCTGGTAAGGTGCAAGACCACTTGGTTCACCTGCCTTCTTTCCAGCCCGTAGGTATCAGTGCCGCTGCTACCTGCTGTACGCCTCTCTCTGTAGCGAGGAGGTTGAACTGTGCGGCGGCGTTCCGTGTATCTTGCACCTCGATTCTAATGCCGAGCTCATTGATATGTTTACGTGTCGCAGGAGAAATTGGAATGATGGAGGCACCAGTACCAATGATCAGTAGATCTACCCATATTAGTATCTGGCATTCCATATCCACATCTCGAATATCAACGAGCTGCTTCGAATTCGCGGGACTTGGAATCATACCTGGCTTCGGCCATACAATATCCAGCACTCCCCAAGCAGTCTCGTCCACATCCCATTCTCCTTTTGCATTTAACAGCGTCCTCTTTTGAGCACCACCAACGTCGTTCGAGCTCTTCTCCCTCAGCCACGGTCTCCACCGGAACACTTCCCCACTGACCAACATCACACCCGTCCCTGATATCTTGGTATTGTTGCTGAAGGCAAATCCATCATTTGTCGTAGCGTCAATGCTTGTTGCTGGAGGTGGTGTGCCACCAAGCACATTCAATGCTCCAAAGTCTGTCTGGGTATCTTCCTTCGAAGCTGGACCTCGGTCCCGCGACTTTGGTGGAGAAGAAGCATTGAGAGCTTGAGTAGTGTGAAGACATCGTCGGCATACGTAGGGGTTCGCTCGTAGTGAACGTGACAGATTCGTAGAGGGAGGACGTATTCGGGTTGGAAGTGATGGTTTAGGCGGGGAAATATGCAGATTCCGGGCTATCAAGCTACGGACAGGTCGCGTGACGCTGGCGAATTTGCTCATGGCTTGAATTGAGCTTCCTGTCATGGTTCAGAAAGTGTTTGTGGTTTGAGGGGTATGCGAGCTTTCATCGATGATGATGCATTTCCTCTTCCGGACAAGCGCGAAATGATCTCAATTCGCGTTCAGACCCGTGGACGGGATCGCAGACAACAACAATCATCACCATTATCATACAACAACAACAACCATGTCCCACCCGCTTCAAAAAAAAGGCCCATTGAAACCTACCAGGACCTTGCCCCAATCAAGCTCATATACTCAGCCAGCGTTGCGCCAGGTCCAAGTCAGCTCCCGCACGACAAGAGAACAGAAGTCATCCAGCGCCATCACATTTAGTTCTAGCTACACGCCATCTCCGTTCTTGGACAAGAGCATCATGGATCGTAAGATTAAAGCCGCTGCTGCAACAGAGTCACAGATCTCAAGTCGATAAGCGAAGGGGTATCACGGCCCAAAGAAAGCTGCAGAGCAACTGTTCGCTAATCACAGAGAGTGTCTTCATTCGATCTCTGTCAAGCGAAAAAGGAAGTCTTGGAGAATTAAGTGCCATTTCATAAATTTGTTGAATCGACCGTAAGTGTTCTCCATCACATCACGCCATCACGCCCAGCGCTTGCTATTTGGGAATTGAAAGGAAATATTAAACACTAGCTGAAGAGGTTCAGAAGCTAAAGGATAGCCGCCCATCAGTCTGGATCGAAAGAGAAGAAAAAAGAGATCAAGCGAAAGTCCAAAATAAAGCAGCAGCAAAAGGCCCCACCATTAACAAAAACGGGAGGGCTATTGACGAGGCTGCTCCCGTAAACGGTACTATCGAATAGGTGGATTTGGCTGTTGCGCTTGTGATCCCAGCTTGCGTGTATCCGGGAGGCGTCGATGTTGTCGTGTACTCTGTAATAACAGCTGATGGTGGTGCGCCGTAAGGTGAAGTCACATTGGGGTATAAAGTCGACTGAATGGTCATCGTTGAGAGCTGCGTCACTGCAGTACCAGGAGGCCTACATCTTTGTCAGCAATCACCATGTTCGCTTGATACGCCAGCAACCTACCCAGGGGGGCCGGGAGGGCCGGGGGGACCGGGAGGACTACAAAATCTGTCAGCATTCGCATGTTAATGTGATTGCAGACTTCAACTCACCCAGCTGGGCCTGCAGGGCCTGGAGAGCCTGGAGGACCTGGAGGACCTGTTGGGCCTGGGGGAGCTGGAGCGCCGGGAGGACCTGGAGGACCTGGTGGGCCTGGGGGAGCGGGAGCGCCGGGGGGACCAGGCGGCCTGCGAATCATCAGCAAACACACTCATTGTCATCCAACGATCTCAACATACCCAGGTGGTCCAGGTGGTCCCGGAGGTGCTGGAGCTGAGGCCAAACCACATCTGGCAGCTTCTTCTGCCAGTGACAAGACGTCGCCGGGAATGGCCATGCCATATCCAGCGCATTGGCTTTGCACCAGCGGCAGCATGTTGCCAGCAAAGGCGAGCGCCCCCTTGTCTCCACTGCACTTCCCACAGAGATCTCCGAGTACCTTCAACAGGAAGCCTGGTTTGATCGCCGAGTCACAAACCTCTATGACAGTGTTAAAATCAAGACCTTGAACTGGTAGAGCCATCGGCTGAGCTTACGTTTGAAATCCGACATCCCGGTGATTCCGCTATCTTTCCACGTTTGCATGAAGCAAAAAGGCAGTTGAGGGCCGCCCACAGGCGAAGTTGGAGGCGGAGCTGGCGCGCCGCCTGGTGGAGCAGCAGGAGGAGCCCATCCAGGTACACCACCTGTCGATGTCAGTGTCCCAGCTCACAACAGCATAAGTTTGCGCTGCTTGCACTATAGTTCAACGGCTAGCATAAGATACTCTGCGATTGACGTCGCTTGTCCCAAGCCGGCCTCGCAGCAGATTCTTTGCCCGACAATAGTAAGAGATTATCGTCTTACCTGGAGGTCCCCATCCACCACCACCAAATGGGCCGCCCCAGCCTCCCCCAGGACCGCCCCACGGCATGCCTCCTCCAGGCTTTCCTCCACCATAGCCATAACCATAACCATGACCACCACCTCCTCCGCCCCATCCGCCCCCGCCGAATCCTCCTGGTCCATAGGCTTGGGCTTGAGTTGAACCAGTGGCTGCTTCGGCTATTGAAATTAGTGGTGCACAAAGGCCAGCTATTGCGAAATATCGTGAGAGCATAATGAAGGTTACGATAGGATGGTTAGGAATATTTGGTAAAAGAGCGGTGGCATGAGGCAATAGTAACGCTGGAGCTTGACGAGCAGGCAGAGCGAGATTATAATCACTCACTCTATCCCTCGTTCGGGCAATATTCACGTTCATGCGCCTAGCGTGCCTGAGTTCTAGTATTCTGGTTTGCCAAAGACCATAATATGAGCCGCATGGGACGAACCGATTGGCCAACGTGCGTCATACCCGGCTTGCGGAGAGAATCGAGGTGCACATAGATTGAGTACAGGGCTGTCTCGTACACCAACTCACCACGCTGGCACACCTGCGAACGTGAAATCAATCATTCTCCGACAGGGCGCAAAGCTGTGGGATTTGAGGTCTGTGCCGTCCAGAAGACGTGGGAATTTGGTTCGACATTCTGCCTTGAAACGAGGCCATAGCGCACACGGATTATGCGTCGAAGGGACGTCCGAAGGGACGCTCTTTTGCATCAAATCTGGAAACCTTCAGAAAATAAGTTCAAGGAGTATTTTGGTGTACATTATCTGTCTCCTGAGATTCAGCCACAAGCAATGCGCTCGAGCTTCGGAGGCCAGGGGCTGGTGCTCGATCAGTCAAGCACTGAGATTAATTGCTGAAGAAAGCTTGATCAGACTGAAGATAGTTATCATCTAGGTTGAGGTTCTTTGCGCATTGTATAGGCTGCAAGTGATTCTGTGAGCGGTCGTCGCACGAAAACATGCCAGATACGGAAACCGTGAAGATATTGCCGCTTTGGTACCTTCGGGCGACAGGGAAGCGAATTTTGGCTCATCCTATGGTGGCGCACAACACAATATGTACTGCAACAACGCTACGATTTGTCTGACAAATCGCCTGATCGTCATTCCAGGAAATCCAAAGAACTTGGGCAATAGTAGGATCCCAATGGAAACCTTGAAAGAATTGTGTTCAGACGCCATTTGTGACAAAGGGCCGACTCCTGTCACCTGTCCACACCCAGCTATAACTACAGCCACATAAAAACATCTCCCTGGAAATACTCGCCCTTTCATGAATAATATCAAATACCACCTGCTTCCAAAACCTTCGATTCCCATCCTACGGACGATAGACCATTCCCTTATACATCGACACCTCGCATACTTCTCGAGAGCAAGGGTCTATAACAAATAATAGTGCTCCTGAATCATGCACCACGAGCAAACCGCGACCTCCTAGGAAACACTGCTTACGAGTCTCAAAACCTCACGAATATACTTATGTCGCACGGAGAGATGCGATATCACCCTGTTATACTCACTGCATCGTTTGTGTGCAAGTACGCGGCATGTGATGCTGATCCCGGGACTCTCTTTGGGGGCGAGCGGGCTGTGAGTTTATGAGTGGTTGATAACCTCGTACTGCAGGTTTAGGGCGAGGGGCTGTGTAAGCCACAGAAGATGATGAAGATGAACATCAAATCCGTTCTTGAACGACGGACTGCGCTATTTCACGAGTTGCGCTGCTGGTCTTATTGACATATACACGTTGATGCGCTGATGGGTTTCTGCTGCGAAAGCGATGCCTCATCCACCGGCAGATCATAGTAAAGACGGTGGTTGGAATGGAAACTCTGATATCTACGGGATTGGTAAGGTGGATTTGGTCAATGCCCCTTGGTAGAGGCCTTGCTTACAACACTTTGTCAGGTATCCGAATTGGATATTATACTCAGGCGGCGTCGATATGGGTAGCCAATTTCTTCGCGCCGCATGAGGCGCCATATATCCATACGGTGACGCTGTTGTTCTTGGTTGCTATTCTTGTTGGTGTCTGTTCGCTTGCGCGTTATGAAGATACACATGTCGTGGAACCATATATATTGATGACTGTTGCATACAATGTAGGTGTTTCAGTCTCTCTCTGATCTTCCGGCGTCGAGGCTGTGCGATCTTCTTCATCTTCACGAGCATTATCTTGAAGCTGGTTTCTCTCTGTTCCAGATGTACTCGCAACTCAAAGAGCAGAGGCTAGACTTATCAGAAAAGAAAAATGGCTGGCAATATCTGACAACTAGGAGATTTGAGCACACTTGATTTTTTTCGATTGAGCGATGGCTAAATCGCATACATCTCAACGTTCCTCAGCTTCGACCATGACTTTCCTCGGGTTCTCAACTTTGCCCAGCAGTCGCTAACGAGACACCACAGACGCTTTATATGGGACTGTGGGATCCACGCCCTCCCGAACTTCTAATATGGGAACGACACTTCAAGAAGCGACTCATGGTCGACATCATCTGGATCTCCTTCCACAGCTTCGATATCTGGTACTGGTGGATTGGCATCTGGAAATTGAAGCCCTCGACTGCTCCAGAAGGCACGCTTATCTACTTCTCCTACGTCGGCCAGACAGAGGTGTTCGGATGGATTTCAATCCCTGCTCGAATCATCACTGCTGTTGCCTTGTTATGGCTTTGGTCCGATGTCGTTCTGGCTACCTTGCAGCAGCTTCAGCGAAAAAGGTTGGATCGAGATGTTGATCCGGCCAAATTGCTGAGCATGATCCTGCGCTGGTCGGAAGAGATTGAACAGTCTTGCGCACTACCACGCATAAATGTACCTGGGGACACGATCAATACGCCCGATGTTGCTCTCCAGCCAGATTCAGGATACAGGCGCAATTCCAGCACTTTGTCCATCAGACCGTCTGGTGTGGATCAGTCGAGTTCCAGGCCAACCTCGCTAATACCATTCAAGCCGGCTTTTGAGCAGCGAAATACTGACCAGGACTCCACCAAGGAGCCAATAGAGACCGCGTACTCAGAGGCAGGCGAGCCGCGTTTCTATTCTCGGCCCCATCGCACAGGCATGGGCCTTCCGAAGTGGAAACTCCTGCGTTGGCCATCAAACAAGAACGATACTGCTTCTGAGACATCACCACCACCATACACACCCTACGAACCCACATTTGATGGCATCCACAAAGCAACCGAGCTTCTCAACGCATGCTACCAGCCTCCCCCCAAATCCAAGGGCCACTGGCAGAGAACATCCCGATGGCTTCTCGCACCCTACACCTGCCTCTACCACAGCATCCTCCTTCCCGCATCTCTCCTAACCCATACCTTCCACGGCTCTCTCCTCCTAGCCCTCCTCTCCCACGGCAGTAACCTCGACTACTCCCGCCGTACATCCCACCCCCAAGCCATTCTCCGCGCCCTCCACCACCCCAATTACCCATCCCTCAAAAGCCATGACGTCCTCCTCGCTTCAAGAATCCTCCTCACCACCGACCCCCCTCCGAAACCGGGAAAATGGACCATGATATCCCTCGGCTGGGCAACATTCGCGGCATGCAGTGTCCTCGTCATCAGCGTCGAGTTGACCATAAACTGGAATGCTATAAAAGGCGTCAACAATTTGAACACGGTCGGGCAATTGATTCCGTTTTGCCTTGGTGTTGGTGGATTGGGCAAGGTCGTTTGGGCGGCCGTGATGGAGAAGGATAGGAGGGATAGTGAGAGGGTTTGTTATTATGGGAGGTGTACTTCTATCTCGAGGCGGCAGGAGTGGAAGGAGGTTGCGAAGGGGTGGGGGAGGTGTAGGGATGCTTTTCTTTCTCTCCGTGAGAATAGAGACGATTACTCTCAGTGTCTCGCAACATGAGTTGTGGGGTTTGCTGTGGACCCTGGACATGCTGCGGGAAAGTACTCAGCGGATGATCGTGATCGAGGTTCATTAATTTGCTGCATCAGGAGGTAAGCTTCATGATCGCGGTAGTGAGTCGATTATGATTCTGTCAATCTCCCAATCTCGAAGGTCAATTGGAGAAGCCGACTTTTTGTCATTAGACAACAAATAAATATGTCAACTATCCCGAGTCAGCAAAACAGTTTCTTCTTCATGATGAGGGATAGCACTCCTAGCAACAAGGGAATCTTGTCAAGGACGATACGATCACGCGTCAAGATAGAAGAGGCTTGAACCTGGTGCGATCGACTGTACATTGATCCTCACCTCAGACCAAGCAACGAAGCATTATATCCTCCCATACATCAAGGGATAATCTTGGCCTGTCTGAACCGTTCAAAGACAGTCCACCAAGCTCCCTTCGTATCAGTCTCCTCAGCAGCACTTCCCCACGCTTTGTGAACCTTGGTCATATCCAATTGCCTGTCGAAATCGAACATCCTAGAGCGCAAAAAATCAGCAAACAGACCAGCTAGATGAGATGAGGTGAAAACCAACGTCATTATGAAATAAGGAAAGCCTCCGAAACTTCTATCGTTGCCCACTCGCCCACCCTTCAACCCATTTTCCTTGGCCATCTTTTCCCACTCCTCAAGATGGCTTTGCACATAGTCACCGGGCTGTGGTCCACTGCCCCCTTCTGGCGGTCCTACACCTTTCAACCCAAAAAACTCGCAGATAATCGGCCACTTGGCACTCCAGGAACTCGGCTTCGCATTGTCTGCGGTGTTGTATCTCTCCCCGTTTCCACAAGACTCAGGATGGAGCGAAACATGTATGCAGAATTTGGCGACAAGATCCTGGAAGGAGTCGTTTGAGTGGATTTTCCAGGAGGCGGCGGTGCCGGGGAAGGCGACAGTGGAGTTGGGACCGTTTATGTAGCGGTACAGGGAGAGGTAAAGGGCGAGTGCTTGGGGTAAACAGTAGATGTTGTTATTTGGCACAAAACCTACTATCACATCCGGTATTTTGATGGTTAAGCACGGTCTGATAGAGATGTGTATCGAGCGAAGAACTTACATTACTTCACACCATGTCCACGATTTGCCCTTGCAAAGTTCGGCTAGAGTATCCGTCTGGTTGTAGTAGAACATTTCAGATGCATAAGGCTCTGGAATCCTGGGTAAAGATTCCTTGAGTGGCAGATCTTTCTTGAACGGGAATTCAGAAATCAGGTGAACACCGTACGCTTTTGTTCCTGTAGGTAGCACAACGAATTTCAAGTTCTTCGACAGGTGTTCTGCGGCTAGGACAGCTCGCTTCAAAAGACTGATGTTGATTTCAATCTCCTTGGCCGGATCAGTATCCATGATGTAGGCTAAACAATTAGATGCTCTTCTTTGCGCACGGTCAAACTTTAACGCACCGAAGAAGAAGACGTGCGAAACAGTATTCATGTCAGTAACTCTGCTCTTGAGCTCCTCTTCTAATCCCTCCTGACCCCTTTCGGTCATCAGATCGATGCCGCTAACAAGCTGGAGCTTCTCGCTCTCTGGCCATAGCGTATCTTCTGTATTCAATGGCCGGTTTGTGAGAGCTGTGACCTTGGCAAAGGCTTCTGGAGTAGGATATCCTTCAAGGATTTGGTTTGTGATTGCCCATCCTGTGATTCCACTACCTCCGAATACCAAAGCATGTGCCATTGTCGGATTCGTGTCAACGACCTAATTTGTCGGATATTGAGAAGAGTCGATTCGGCCACAGGAAAAGTGCCAGGACATGCCCCAAAGCTCACTACGCGTAGTAAGCCTCTAGTCCATACATTTATCGAGGCTTTGAGACGCGTGCTGGCCAGCACCCTAGGCTCCAAATTCTCTGCACCATTGCTCGCTTATAATTCCAAGCTCATTACTCATGAATCGTAGATGAAATAAACGGGTGAATGTTGTTGAGGGAAAGGAGACCCGAGAGTCGGAGAAGAAGAACCTTAAAGCGTTCCCCGTACTCGTACCCGTATCCTGTCCAACGCGGCAAGCTCACGAACAACCCCGCTCTGCCATCTCCATCTGGACGAAATTATCAGGCCCCGGAATCATTCGACGGCAGAAAACAGCCGGCCATGGCTATGGAGCGGATTGCCGTGGTTAGCCTCACGTGCAGCAGTCTGAGGCAATGGACGACTGCAGGGCAACTCAATACTTCCGTATTGGGGAATACTGTTCGCAGTATAAAGAAATTACGAAGGAATTGAGACGACACCCAGATGGCAGGAGAAGTCAGGCAGCCCATTGATCTGAAGAAGCTCGAGGAGTACATCGACGAGAATGTTCCAGCTATCAAGACTCCATTGAGTCTCACACAGGTACCACTAAGCTTCCACTCAAAAGGGCACCTCCAACTAACAAGTCTGTAGTTTGGCTTTGGTCAATCCAACCCTACGTACCTCCTCGCCGATTCCACTTCTCAAAGATATGTTCTCCGCAAGAAACCGCCAGGAAAGCTCATCTCAAAAACCGCCCACCAGGTCGATCGTGAACACAAGATAATACATGCGCTCGAGAGGACAAATGTCCCGGTGCCTAAAGCCTACTGTCTCTGTAAGGATCCCTCTATAATCGGATCTGATTTCTACATCATGGAGTTCCTCGACGGGCGGATCTACGAGGAAGCCAATATTCCACCTGTCTCAGCCTCGGACAGAAAAGAGATGTGGGAGGATGCTATCAGGACACTGGCAAAGCTACACGCTGTGATTCCATCTGAGGTAGGCCTCGGGAGCTTTGGAAGAAATGGAGGGTTCTACGGCCGCCAAATGAAGACGTTCACGACTCTGAATGAGGCACAGGGCAATGTCAAAGATGTGGAGAGTGGAAAAGCAGTAGGACAAGTCCCGCACACTCCAATCTTCCTCTCGTTCTTCAAGGACCTTGCAACACAGCCAGCAGACCGCGCGACTCTCATCCACGGCGACTTCAAAATCGATAATCTAGTCTATCACAAAACTGAACCTCGTGTGATTGGCATTCTCGACTGGGAGATGGCGACCATAGGCCACCCTCTCTCTGACCTATCAAACCTACTAGAACCATACACAGTCACACCGCGCACCCTGACGCCGCGGCGGAATTCAAACCAGGCATTTCATCCATCCAAACTCCTTGCTGGACTGCCGACAAGAGAGGCATGTATTGAGCTCTACGCCAAGACATCGGGATACATACATGTCGCGCAAGACATCCCTTGGGGAACTGCGTTTGCAATGTTCAGGAACAGTATCATTTACCAGGGTATAGCGGCACGGTATGCGGTCAGACAAGCGAGTAGTGCGCAGGCTAAGAAGGTGGGAGAGGAGATGGCACCGATGGCTGAGGTGTGTATCGGGCTGATTGAAGAGGCCAGGGGTTTGGTGGGTCAGGCGAAGATGAGATCGAGGCTGTGAACTTGGAGATTTCTGGGCATTCTGGGCCATAGACTCTTCCATTACCAAACAGAGATGGGGTCTTTGAGCATGCCCGAAATCTTTAGCTCGGCGAAGACTAGCACAAAAATGTTCGGATCTCTTGGTTGGGGTGATGAAGTCGTCGCTCCTTTTCTCCAAATGATATAGTGCTTTGGTGATTGGGATAGCATTCTCAACAATCGCTGAGGGAGCCTTCATCCTTCTAAGCTACAGGTTGGCTGTGGCCGATGATAACATACAAAGCTAACCACTCAGACAACGAACTGACATCGAATCAAGACTTGATTCCAATGAGTACTTGACCAGACTCTTCCCCATCGCAACGATCAATACTCAATTCCACCGTAAGCAACATATTCCACCTCCCACTTCTTACACAGTTCCTTATGCCTCTCGGTATACACCCGATGTCTATCCCTAAACGCCGGGGCAGTCTTGACAGCATCCCTCCCAACCTGGTATCTATGCGCCGAATCAGGTCCATCCGCCACCCTCACAAACCTAGCATACGTCCACATCTCCGGCAGCGCCGTATGCTGCGTTAACCCCTGCCCACCATACATCTGCATGCACTCATCGATTATGCGCGCCGCCTTTACCGGTACCAGAATCTTCGACTGCGCGATGGCGTATTTGCCGGCTTTGTTGCCGAGCGTGTCCATCGTGTCCGCTGCGTTCATGACGACGAGACGCATGGCGTCGATTTCGAGCCGCATCTGTGCTATGCGTTCGATGTTGGAGTCGAATTCGGCGAGTAGTTTTCCGCGGGGTCTTTTGGAGGCGTCGATGGAGCGGATGAGGGCGAGTTCGTAGGCGCGTTCGGTTTGGCCGAGGAGGCGCATGCAGTGATGGATTCGACCTGGGCCGAGACGTCCTTGGGCTATTTCGAAGGCGCGGCCGGGACCGAGGATAATGTTTGATTTTGGGACGCGGACGTTTTCGTAGATGTATTCCCCGTGGCCTTCGGGGGCGTGGTCGTAGCCCATGATGGTTAGGTTGCGTTTCATTGTTAGACCTGGGGCGTGGGAGGGGACGACGAGGGTTGTGTGTCTTTTCCATGGATCTTTGTTGTCTGGGTCGGAGCAGCCCATGAGGATGTAGATGGTCATGTCGTCGTTCATGTTCGAGTTGCCGTATAGTTTACGCCCGTTGATGACCACCTCATCGCCTTCGAAACGCATGGAGCAGCCAATAGTTGTTGCGTCGCTTGAGGCTCGATCGGGTTCGGTCATGGAGTATGCTGAGGCCATTTTACCTTCCATGAGTGGCTTGAGCCATCTCTCCTTTTGATCCTCCGTGCAGTACTTGGCGAGCAGTTCAATATTTCCGGTCTCTGGTGCGTGACAATTCATGGTCTTTGATCAAGATTAGAGGACGTATAGTTCCCTACTGGCGAGGCTCACCTGGGCAGCCCAATAGCAACGTCCCATAATCTCAGCACAACATGCGTACTCCAAGTTGGTCAACCCAGGGCTTTCTTTGAAATGATTTGGCAAGAAAATATTGAATAATCCAGCAGCTTTGGCCTTCTCTCTCAATTGGCGCATCAATGGAGGTGTCTGCCACCTCTCCTTTGCCAATTGAGCTTTCATGATAGGCTCAGCGGGAATACATTCCGTCTCGACCCAATCATAGACCCTCTGGATCAGATCAATGGCCTTCGGTCGAAGCTTCGCCTTCACCCACGGCGGGAGACGGTTGAAAGCTGGATTAGTATTGTCCATCTGGTCCGTCGCACTTTTGATTGCAATAAGAAGTTGGAGCAAAAAAAGAAGGGTTGTTATAATGAATAAGAAGGTAAGAAGTCTGTAAAATCGAATAATTAAGATGGCAAGATCACGCGAATGGCCTGAGGAGCCATCGCGCTGAGGTGTGTTGGGCCCGCGCCGAGCTGCGGGCGAGCTCTGGATAAACATCTCCATGCCCAGAGCCAACACTGCCGTCTGTGTCGAATCAAAGCTCGGATAGGAATGGCTTATACGAGGCCTCCGCATCTGCATGTCCAATCCGGTGCTTGCTCATGCCATGAGGATGGGAGGGTTGCGCAAGGTCGGTCTGCGTCCGGTGGCATTGTGTCGCGATTGAGCGTCCCTCCCTGGGGGCACATCTTTACTCCTACATCTCTCCTACCGTTTCAAAAGAGCTTTCATGATGACCGATGAAGGATTTGCCGCGCCTTGGGTACAAGTCAGTATCTGGGTGGAAGATGATGATTTGTGTAGTCTGATGAGGGATCACAGTTCGAAGAGGAACTCGGATTTCGGCCTCTGCTCCATGGACCCATCAACCGATGTTTCCAAGACTGGGAACAGCTCGCCGGCGCACTTGTCCAGAAATTCACATTTCCAGCACCCGATAGCTCAGTAGCGATTGAAGACCGGCATATTACGGAAGGTCTCAAGGTCCGAGTCTATGTCCCGACGAATTATGGTGGAAACATGCCCGTTGGGCTTTTTATTCACGGCGGTGGATGGGCCATGGGGGATCTGGAGACTGATGATGTGAATTGTCGAGCCATAGCGAAGGGCTCAGGCGTGGTTCTGGTCTCAGTTGACTACAGATTATCACCAGCCCACCCATCTCCAGCAGGACTGGACGATTGTGTGACGGCCTTCAAATGGACTCTCCAAAATGCATCCTCGCTTCGCGCAACGATTGGCAAAGCCTTTATTTGCGGTGCTTCTGCTGGAGCGAATCTGGCATTTGGAACAGCTCTTCGCCTCATTGATGAAGGATTGCCCAGCTCGATTGCTGGTGTTGTGGCTCAGGTTCCCGTTTCGATACACCCTGATCTTGTCCCAACAGAACTGAGGTTGAGATACACTTCGTACGAAGAGCACGCTGAGCATACCGTCAATTCTAAAAGCGCTATGTTCGCATTTTGGGATGCCTATGGGTTGCCAAAAGACCATTACGCCAACTGTTTGTTACACCCCAAACTCAGTGAACTACCCAAGGTATATATTTCATGCACTGGACATGACACCCTTCGAGATGACGCTCGACTCATGAAAGAAGCCTTGGAAAAAAACGGGTAAGATCACTCCGATCATTGTTGCCGTGAACCCATTGCTAATATACTACCAGAGTGAAGGTGAAGTACGATGAATACTCAGGCTACCCGCATTATTTTTGGACCTTCCCATCTCCAGCCTTGAAGGAACCTACAGATATCTACATAGCAAATCTCAATAAAGGTGTAGCCTTTGTGCTTTCGTAGACACACAATACAGATGTTGTTCGATGAAGCGCGTC
Source organism: Venturia asperata (assembly GCA_003689335.1). Lineage (NCBI taxonomy): Eukaryota > Fungi > Ascomycota > Dothideomycetes > Venturiales > Venturiaceae > Venturia > Venturia asperata. The sequence goes on along the minus strand of QWWL01000002.1, from coordinate 1,330,232 downwards.
AGGACTAGGAAGCATCTCTAGTCGAGATGTATCGATCAAAACACGCGATAGCACTCCGTACCTCAATGCCAGAACCTCCTTTTGACAAATTGACATCATATAGCGACTGACGCTCCAGATGAAGCGATTCAGATCGGCATCTGGAATTTGACTTGGACATCGATAATTCCTGGCGAACCCGTCCCTTTCAGTCGCAGGAAATGATGATTGCGATCTTGAGGCCGCGAAGTCCAAAGACAATGAAATCAATGTCAACATCTTTAGAGCCAAAAGAGCGATACTGAGTAACTTACCGAAACCACGGTGCTGACCATCTCAACAAAGAGATTCCTGATCGAATTTAAAACATGACTCGAAGAACCTCAACTTCTCCGTAACACACGACAGAGTGAAACCCCACCTCGCCCACTACCCCGCAACGCGTCCCGCTGCCGAGTAAGCAAAGGCCACGAACAATATGATTGGACCGCATTTCCTTTTCCTCAAAGGCTGAAGCATGACCAGCCTCGCGAAAGTTGCCGCATTCCGGCTCGCGAAATTGCTGATTCCCGGATTTTGACGAGATGGAAATAATCAAGGGTTCTTCATGAACTAACGATTCGTGATGGACGATCTCAAGACCAATGCTTGACAGAGTTTGTGATTGATTTCCGCAATGATCGACACATCGTAGGTATATCTCCATGTGGAAAGCGTTCTGTATGTCCTCACCACGATCCTACTCTTCATTCATTTCTCAACAATGCCATCCCAAAAACGCGGTATTCGTATAGGGGGAGCCTCGGGCGGTTTCACCGATCGTCAACGCTCAATACTCTCCCTCGCGAAATGTGACGTCGATGTAATCGTCGGCGATTGGATGTCAGAATGCACAATGTCCTGGCACGGCGCTGCAAAGCATGACATCAGAAGCAGAGGTATCCCAGATGAGGAGAGAGCTGGCCTCTTCGATCCGTCATTCATGAACACATTCACGCCAGCGTTGCCGTATATTCAAGAGAAAGGGATCAAAATCGCTGTCAATGCTGGAGCGTCCGATACGGAGATGTTGGCGAAGTTGGTGGAGAAGACGGTGAAGGAGAAGGATTTGAAGTTGAGAGTGGCGTGGATCGATGGTGATGAGGTTATGGGCGTTGTGGATAGATTGTTGGAGCGGGGGGAGAAGTTTGAGAATATATGTTTCGGAGGTGGGCTGAAGGATTGGGGATTTGAGCCTTTGGCTGCTCAATGTTACCTCGGGGGCGCTGTAAGTCTCTCGCTTCAGAATTGAGCATGTCAAGGGCTGATCTCGCCTAGGGAATTGCTGAAGCTTTCAGGCATGGCGCAGGTGAGTTTGACACCGAGAAGACAAGATAGATCGCACTTAGCTAAGCGAAAATAGATATTGGTAAGAGCTCAGATAGACCATCCTCAAAGCTTGGGCTTGTCTGACGATTGTGGTCACAGTAATTTGCGGCCGTGTAGCAGATGCCGCTCCAACCATAGGTGCAGCAATGTGGTACCATGTATGTATGTTCCGACGGTCCTTCGGTACGGCCGAGGGCTGACACCTTTGGTCTGCAGGGCTGGAACCGAGATACCGACTTCGATCAGATCGCCGGCGCACTTGTTGCTGGACATCTGATTGAATGCAGCAGCTACGTCTGTGGAGGATACTACAGCGGTTTCAAAGACTTGTTTGATGGCTGCGAGAACCTCGGCTTTCCAATCGCTGAGATTCACTACGACGGAACCTGTGTCATCGAGAAGGAACCGGGAACCGGGGGTGAAGTGAGTCTTCAAAAACTATTCGTCGAAGTTGACTGAGCGATCTTACAGATATCGGTGGGTACTGTAGCAAGTCAATTGCTCTATGAGATCCAAGGGCCTCAATACTATGGGTCAGACGTTGTGGCAGTGCTTGAAGATGTCTCCATGGTCCAAGACGGCAAAGACAGAGTCTTCGTGTCTGGCATCAAAGGTCGACCGCCTCCAACAACGACCAAGGTCGGCATCACAGCCAAAGGTGGGTACCAGGCCGAGTTCCACTATTACATCGTTGGCCTCGATCTAGAACAAAAATTCGAGTGGACCAAAAAGCAGGTTCTCCATTCTATGGGTGACAACGTCGACAGATTCTCGTGCTTGAGATTCACGTTGAATGGTTATAGTCCGCAAGATCCGGAGAACCAGGACATTGCGACTGCAGATGTGAGGGTGTTTGTACAGACCAAGGATCGGGCGCTAGTCATCAAGGATACAATGGAGGTCCCAGGTTTCAACAGATGGTGTATGGAGAACTTCCTGCAGTCTTGTCCGGTGAGCCAGAGGAATGGAAATCATCTTTTGGTCGTGCTAATTTGCAATAGGGCGCGACAATCGAGAACGACATTCGACAAAGCGCAGGAAAGGAATTTTTTGAGTACTGGGCGGCCCTGATTCCTCAGTCAGCAGTCAAGCACCAAGTCCGGCTCTTGTCCACCGGGGAGACTCTTGACATCCCACCATCTCCGTCTTGCAAGCTTTACGAGGAGAGACAGTGGTCGTATGAAACCAAGAACCCAGTGTCGCTCGACAGCTTCGGTCCAACCATCAAAGGGCCATTGGGCTGGAGAGTTTTAGGCCGATCAGGAGATAAAGCCAGCGATGGTAATGTCGGGTTCTTCGTTCGAAATCATGACGAGTGGGAATGGCTCCGGTCGTTCCTCACAGTTGCTAAGATCAAGCAACTGCTCGGTCCTGAGTACAACGGAAAGCCGGTGGACAGATTTGAGATGAGAAACATTCGCGCTGTTCATTTCCTGCTGCACGACCATTTGGATCGGTCATACAACGCAACATCTACGTATGATGGCTTGGGCAAGAATATTTGCGAATACTTGAGGGCGAAGCATGTCCACATCCCGACTAAATTTCTGCGAAGAGGAATTATCTGATAAGGTTGAATGGAGGAGATTCTGTTATTGTCAAGTTCAGGGCGACGAGATAGAAAGGAGGTGAAGCTCTCTGGATGTCCAAGAATGAATGTCGAAATGAGACACTGAGTTGTTCCTGTTCAACTCGGATATGAAGAGAAACGAGTTGGCACGGAGGCGGGAGTGGACAGGGAAACGGAAACGGAAGAAAAGACAATGGGATCTGTCGTCAATCACGTGCTAGAAAGTGCTCATCCATGTCAAGGATAGTAGGTTCTGAAGTAGTTAGGTCAAGAATCGTATTGTACTGAGAAGACAATCGCTGGAGATCCCAGGACTCCCAGCGAGTATTCTATAGTATGTATTGTACAGACCAGTGGATCACGTGGCAATTTGCCTGACACATGCCTGACCATCCATGGTTCCTACAGTTAAAGCAACCTCCACCTCAATGAATTATTCCTGCGTATAGCTCCTCCTTTCCTTATGGATTGTTCTATAATCTCTGGAGATTCTATGTATTGGTTTCTCTGGAATACGTAGCCATCGATCTCGGTCTGGAGATGCTGAACGATTAGCAGCATCTTGTCTCAAAGACAACGCTTTGACTCCGAGTCCTGTCCCCGCCCACTCGTCGTGAACGTCCATACAGCTGTAATCCTCATCTAGACTAATCTGAAAGCCAAGTTGAGGATGGTCTCCATTGCATCGTCAATTGCGAATGCAGAATCAGCCGCGACAAAAGCTGTCCGTTGCGGAGTCGCAGTCTGGCTATCCACTCCCTCTCCTAGAAAATCATTCTTTTGGTGGCCACTTGTCATGCTGTTCCAAGCGAAGCATACTCATGCGTCAATGTAAGGCTGCAAAGGCCTTTCACTGAAAAGAATGGGAACGGCTACTTGGACTCCTTCATGATTTGCCAGCGAACCATCTTTTCTAATCCTAAGCACTAGACTAGCAACCAAGGCTTGTTAGATATCAAGGCTGGACAATGGGACAACGATGTAAGAGCGCTCAAGTTTTGCCCGAAGCCAAAGCTGATGCGACTTCTAGACAAAGAAGAAAGTTCTCACGGAAGTACCTATGCTGCCCGAATCAGGCCCCGGCCGAGTCCTGGTCAAAGTCTCGTTAGCCTCTCTATACCACCCTGATCTTATGCACCAAAACCGAGCAGACGAATCACCTATATTTCATGGTCATGAAGAGGGCGGAATAATTGGAAAGGTGCATTCCAGGGTAGTAGGCAAAGGGTTTGCTGTGGGAGATCAGGTCGGATGTGGGCATGTGTTTGGTTGTTGCTTCGGATGTGAGGGATATTTCAATCACAATCTTCTCTACTACTCTGGAAGGTACAAGTTGCAAGACTTTACTGCCGACGGATGCCCTTTCGAGTACGCGATGGAAGACTGGCAGTTTATTGCAAATCCTCCCGAACCATGGACTTAACCAAAGCAGGCGTGGTGAGCTTGGGACCTATAGCAAGCTCTGCTTACCCAAAGCCCCTATGTCTTGCGCCAGTATTAGTTCTACGCGGTCAACATTTGCAACCTTAAGCTAGATCAATGGCTTGCTGTGGCTTGCTGTGGCCGTCTTGGTCAATTGACCACGCAGCATGAGAAAAAGATGGGCCTCAACGTTATCGAAATCGACATCAATGACGCCACCCCTCAAGTGGCCAAGAAGCGAGGAGCCGAGCCTGTTCACTCCATTCTGGGCGAAGGAAGCCTAGTTCAGATACTGGACGTGATGCATCAAGTCGCACCAGACGAACACGAGTATACCGATTGTGCAGTCGTGACAAACGCCCAAGTCACCAGTTCTGTCTCTTACTTCCTGCTGATATGCTGAAGCAAACAGCCGATATCTGGGTGTGTTACCGATCCCAAGAGGATGATTACCCGGACCAATCACGGCATCAGAAATGGGACATGTTGGCCAATTGTTTGTGCTATTATAGCATTCTGTTTAGTATTTATGTCGAGAGTTAGCTCCAAACTTAACACTTAACAAACCTCTCTTTTCAAGCCGTCAGAGCTCTTCCATGAACCCACCCCTTCGGCAATTCTTCGACCACACCACATCTCTCGCCCAACATGGCTTCTGCAGCAGCAAACAAATCAGAACTCGAGCTCGGCATAACTACCGAAGCTAAAGACACCATGGCAACCTCGTCCAGCTCAAGTCACAGTGGCTCGACAGAGGAAGAAAAGATCGAGATGCCTGCGCACACCGACAAGGAAGAACAAGAAGTCACGAAGGTCGTCGCCAATCGATGGAGAGCTATTCTCGGACAAGGCGCGCTTATTGCCGTCCCGATGTGCGGCCTGGCGATCTTGATGCTTGTTCTGACTCTGGTCTTCGAGTTGGAATCGCTCAAAGCGGGCAAATTTTCATCGGACCATTACATCCTCTTCCGCAACGTGCCAACTCCCGCGCTTCTCTCAATCGCATTTCTAGCCAGCTTTCTGAGCATCGTACTGGTTCGGTCTCTTCTCAAGCTATGCTCCTTCCTATTTGCCCATGACCTGCTTGTCAACACGGAGCTTGGGGATCGTGGTGACCTTCCCAGCTCGCGGGACTTCTCCATAGTTCTTAGGGTGCTTACGGGAAGCCCTCATGCCTACATTCAGGCGTGGCGTCGCAGCTTTTCTAAAGGCACGCGCGGAAGATCGATCGTACGACGCGTTACGGCAGCCTATTCTTACGCTATCGTCTTCAGGTCAGTCAATCTTCACCAATCGCCCACGGCTCGGGCACTAATTGGTGGACAGCTTCGCAGTTCTCTTCTTCAGTTTCTATGTCTGTGCACTTATGCGCGGATTGAAGCTGCCATCGAGCTCTGCCCATGACGCCACGAACTATGGACGAGCATTGGTCCCAGATTGTCTACATGCCTCCAGCTCCGGTATTTGCCAGACTAGGACCGACCTTCACGCTGGCAATTACTCGGACCCTGTACTCACGATGAAGGGCCTCTCCGACCAGAACAAGATCGTTAGCTTGGACTTCAAAGGCTTGCCCGACTTCCACAATGAATCTATCATGCTTTTGACTGATCCACGCGCTTCGAAGGAATCCTCCTTCACAGCCAAGACCTACGGCGTATCCACATGGTTCAAATCTATTGGCAGTGATTGTGAAATCAATACCCAATCATGGAACTGCTCGGACCACCAATTCGACGGCATGTTCAGCACTTCAATCAAGATCCCAAATACCGCCCATATCACCCTGCATCAAAACGCTGGCGTCTGGGTCGTCGCAGCCAAGGTTGAAGGCTCCGGAGGAATGTTCAAGCAGTTTGCCAACGATTCAAACTTCGGCGTCGATAGTACGAGCAGCTTCCTGACCACCGTCATGCACTGTGAGACTAGTGTCTGGGAGGTTGAATATCTTAAACTAGGCGAGGAGTACATCCCACAGACAATCAAACCGACAGATCCTGCAACTGCCAAGATGATCTTTGGTCCAGCCTTTCCAGGTACGTAGCATCGCCGCATGCCAATCAAATTTGAGAGGAACAAAGCTGATCACTGACAGGCATGATCGATGGCTACAATGGCTTCGACCTAGAAGACCTCGCCACCGAATTCAACGCCCGCGCCCTACAATCCCACACCACCGAACAGCTCGCCCACAACTGGGCCGAATCCTTTGCCAAACTCGCCCTCTCCAGCAGCGCGGGCATTATGCAACACGTCCCCGTCACGCGACAATTCGTCCGCATAACCGCCGTTCCTCGGATCCCCATGATTTTGCTCGGTATCTGCGTCTTCCTCTACGGACTGTTGGGTCTCGCGCTCATGTTTGCCGCTATCCGTATTGTCATTGCGAGGCCGGAGACTTGATTTGTGCCGGCTCGGATGGGTGTTTCTGGGCTTGCGGAGGCTGCTTTGGGGCCTTGCGGGAGTCATCAGGTGGGAGAATTGCTTGGCGATGATGGTCGTGTTGGCATGTACGAGACTACTTCCTGTGGGTTTAGGTGGGAGTGCCGTGGCCATAATAAAGGTTGAGATGTGATGGACATGCCTATATGCGATCCTGGATATTCTGCTCTCTTTTCATTGCGGAGGTTTGGGTGATAAGTGTTGACGGGTGAGCGAACAAAAGTATGTTTACATGGATCGATGCAATGGGATGGGTCGTTTGACTTACGAGTGTAGTCGATATTGCTCGCAGGAGAAGTGGAGATTCTGCGTCCGTCATGGGTGTGACACGAAAGCCGTAACTCCAATCTTTCAGCGAAGATGGCTTTTCAGATACATCAAGACCAGTTTGACGGGATACCGCGGTCAATCATCAGACTATACAAACCTCGCTCTTCTCGCCTTTGCCAAAAGCCATCCTACCACAGGTGAAAAGACCAATTCGCTCAAAGGCTGCCTTCGCTCTCGGCGAGTAGCCTAGCACAAGACCGTACACGCAGTCGTCTTCCGTCACCATCAATGCCAGGCAACGGACCGGTGCCGAGAAGGGTCGGTACAACTCACCCTCTCTAGCTCTCCTCACTGTTTTCTCCATCCCGGTCCCGACGTCTTCCACCAATATGCTATCAGGCGAGACTTGGATGCTCGTCCGCCCGCAAAGTCTGAGATGGTAATAAAAATCACGAGCGGAAGGCGCGACAAGAGTCCCCCGAGCGATTTCTCCCACTAATACTAAATGTCCATCCCTCACTTCCCCCAACGGATTTAAACCGCCAGGCTCGCAATTGACGCGCTTGACCTCCACCATCGACTTTATACCCCGATCGCTCATCTCTTCGTACTGGAATTGGGTGTCGACACTCGCCCATGACCAAGATGGTGCGCGGTACTCCCTCAACCTCGCCGCTTCGTGCGGATCCTGCAGGTACGGCATCGACGACCATAGAAGATCTGGGATCAAATGATCGGCCCATAAGCCAGCCATATACGTACTACCCGTGGCTAGTTTGAATCTCTCCGCGATGCCGGAAACGGCGGGTAATTTGTCGCGTGGGTAACTCAGATTGCGCAGTGAATAGAGATTGAGCAGTTGATGCCATTTGTAGTAGATTTTATGGCGTGATGATGTCGATGACGAGGGCGCCGTTTGCGAGACTCGAGCGATTAGGCTGGGGTGTGAAGGGCGCATGATGGTGCGCGGTCGACATTCGCAAAGGACTGCGGTTTTGCATTCGAAGACTAGTTCTGTTGCTGTGTAGTGAATGATACGTGTCGCCAGAATGTGTTCCTGTTGAGCCCAGCCTCGTGTAGTCAATGGTCCTGTGATGGAAGGAGCAGTGTTCTCTTGAGAATCGGGGTGGTGATCGTGGTATCTGCGAACGTAGAGTTTGAATTCTTTTCCGGTGGTGTTTGTGTATGATAGCTTTCGGCGACGGAGCTCACTTGGTCGCGTTGAAAGGATGGGTTGACTGCTGTCTGAGCAATCGACTGCTGATATAACGAGGAAGGCATTCTCGAATATGGCGCCCATTTTCGCAGACTCTCTTTCCCAGTCGGTCTTACAATCTTGGAGGATGCAGAGGGAATCGATCCAGATGTATCTGATTTTCAGTCGACGAGCTATCTTGACAGTGTCTGAGAACAACACAGGTAAATCATTCTCCTTGATCCCGCTCTGATGTTGGCGAAGGGTCGATTTTATGGTTGTTAATGTTGGTCCTGTGCCCCAACTATGACCTAGTTTTAGCCATCAGCAGTAAAAAGTATAAGCCAGATCATGGAGAGAGGTACTTAAAGCAAGATATCGAAAACGGTGCTTGTCAGGTATATGTATCCTAATGTAATCTTCGTCTCTACTTCCAACATCTAGCACACGGGTAGGATACGTGCTCGCTGACGGCGAACTGCATACTTCATGGCCGAGGCAGCTCATAAGACATTTGTTGATAAAATCAAAAGTTAAATCGGAGTCGGTACGAGAAGGAACTTCAGTGCCAACGCCCAGTCCCCTCCAAGGCAAGCTTTTCTCCGATGATTGTGGCGCATAGAGCTGCCAAAACTCGTCTCGAAAGCCCAGCAAAACTGGCTGACCTTCCTCGATTTCCAGCCTTACACTGGTACCCTGCTTGCTTCTTCTCCAGCCACTTGAGCATTTATCCAAGGCCTGGCAGAGCAACAGACAGAAGCGGCAGCCATCGTTTGGTACTCGATTGAGTCTGGAGGTGTCGATTGCCAAGACCAGGTGCGCGGTGGCTTTTTTCCTGTCGCGGTAGGAAGAGGATACATGGCCGCGGGGATCAAGAGATTTGCAAAGAGCACATTTCTTGCGGGGTGTACTTCTTGGTTGGCAGACTTTGGGCATACTTCTGCTGAAGATACATTGATGTTGTTGAGCTGGTTCTAAGGAAAGGGGGGCCGAGAGTGCGCACAGTGTGGAGATAACCTAGACGGGAACATTCACATGATCATCGATGGTTATTATTTTTAGTATTTCTCGACAAGATCAGCAGGAGCTCATTCTAAGCATACGACAGAAATTGGATCACTCGCAGTTTATAAAGCAAACTTTGGCACAGGCCGATTTCATGCTCATTTCAAGGTCCAAGAACGAGAACACATCACGAATAGATTAAGGTCATTGAGCAATCCTACAATGTCTCGCAATATGTCGAGAAGGGACTAGGATAGAATCATCTCAGCAACAACATTTGTGTTAGATTAGGCAAGAAAAGTAATGGAGGTAGACTTTACTGTGAGATTATGAATGAAATACGAAGTAGGCAGGCTCTTCAAGTTGGCAGGCACGCCTTCTCTAAAGCCTACTCCTATCCAAAATAGTTACAATTCTCAAAGAGAGATGAAGAAGATGGAAAAGGCTGTCTCTGAACCCCGAAATCACCAAATGGGTATAAATTTGACCCTCCTTGGAGAGGTCACAGCTCCACTCAAAATGCAAGTGCCGCTTTCTTTTTCGAGCTAAAACATGAGCCTCTATTGCAATGGTAGTTCTACAAGAAGAAAAAGTGGATACCTCGAGCCCTGCACAAAACTCCAGGCGCTCGAGGGAACGAGCTCACCTCCGCTCGCTAGTGAGTTTGAGCGCATTCTCCTTCATACTGGTCATGGCTAAGGTGGTTGGGGTCTGGTTGCCAGGTCTTCCGCCTGGTGTTGGGGTCGTTGCCCGACTTGGAACGGCACTCGGAGCAGCGCTGCGGTTATGAGCCATATGAGCTTGCACAAGATGACCGGCTGCAAGAGCCGAGCAAAGACTCAGCTCTCCAGCGAGAACACCTGCGGCAATGACACGAGCAAGCTGTCTGGCGTTATCGCCCGGGTTTGTTGGATGGGGGCCGCGCACACCGAGTAGATCGAGCATGGCTGATTGTGGCTCGAGGATAGTTCCTCCGCCGATGGTGCCGACCTCGATACAAGGCATGGAAACAGAAATTTGCAGGTTGCCGCCCACGCTGTGCACTTGTTAACGTGTGACCAGCGAGAGCTTAAACAAAAACTTACTTCTTCATGATCGTGATGCAGCTGCTGCTCTCAACGACCTGTGCTGGATCTTGACCTGTGGCTAGGAAGATTGCAGCGACAATATTTGCGGCGTGAGCATTATTTCCCCCGATGCTGCCTGCCATTGCTGAACCAACGAGGTTTTTCGAGATGTTAAGTTCGACGAGGGCGTCAACGCTACTTTTGAGGACGCGTTGAACAATTCCCTCCGGAATGATAGCTTCGGCCACCACACTCTTGCCTCGCCCATCGATCCAATTGATAGCTGCTGCCTTCTTGTCCGTGCAATAATTACCAGACACGGAAACAATAGCCATATCATCAAACCCAGCTTCTGTAGACATAATCTTCAGGGCATGTTCAACGCCCTTTGAAATCATGTTCATGCCCATGGCGTCGCCTGTCGTTGTCTTGAATCTGATGTAGAGGTAAGTACCCGCAAGAGCTGTTCTCATGGTTTGAAGACGAGCGAATCGACTGGTGGAGTTGAAGGCATCACGCATGACTTTCGTGCCGGCCTCGGAGTCGAGCCAATTCTTAGCTTCACCTGCCCGGCGAACACTTCCGAAACTTACGCAAGGACCACGAGTCATTCCGTCGCCAGTAATGACAGTCTGTGCTCCTCCGCCAGCGTTGATAGCTTTTGCTCCTCGACTTGTGCTTGCAACTAGAACACCCTCCGTTGTTGCCATCGGCAGGAAGTAGTTCTGACCATCAATCATCATGGGGCCGGCGACACCGACTGGAAGAGGCAAATAACCAATAACGTTCTCACAGCAGGCACCGTGGACACGCTCGTAGTCGTAGTGCTTGTATGGCAGGTTGGAGGATTCTAAGAGGCCCGAGGTCCCTCTTGTTGCGTGAGTGCGAGATACAACTGCTCTTCGAATCTTGACGGCCCGAGTCATATCGCCGAGAGTCTTTTCCAAGGCATAACCAGGTATGATACCTCTGACAGACAGATCAATCAATTCTTCGTCGAGAAGTTGTGAAGCCAGCTTTGCCTTCCACAAATCTTCGCATTGCTGCCTTGTTCGGGTGTTTGCTACCGTCTGATGGCCATTCGGTGAACTCTTCATTGTTAGACCACCATCCTCGGACTCAGCAGAATCACTTGCTTCGGCAGCCTGGGAAGGTCGTTCCTCCCTTTGGGGTTGTCTGGCAAGGTTGAGGTTCGTAGAGGATGGAGCGACCATCATCTCCTTGGCCATGGGTGGCTGATCGGGCTGTGCCGGCTCCTTTATGGTCCATCGCGCAGCATTGAACAGATAGCCATTCATCACCAAACTCATTATCAGAGCGATGACAATCCATTTGCTTAGAATGGGGTCTTCGAAGCTTCTTAAAACGCTGTCTACAACTCTGCCGCCCAGCATTTGGTCGGCGAAGTGGGTATCAAACAAACCGCCTTCACTTTGACCAGACGCGTAGTGAATCGATGGATACTCGAGTTCATATTTGATTGGCGATAAAACAGTGACAAGGGTGGATTGTTTCTTGTGTTGTGCATTTGAGAGAATGCGGTCAAGACCATTACCCGCAACTTTGAATGGATCCATAGGAGGTTGCATGACGACACTGGAAAGACTGGAGAGAGCGGGGGAGGCACTGTTTCTGAACGGGATTGTGCAGAGATTAAGGACGTTGACCAGTACAAAGCCTGTAATCATGAGGACCTTGAATCGAGGAATGCTGGTGTCGCCTGCCTTCTTGCCGAATATGGGTGTCTCGCTAGGATTAATGCTTGACGTGGACGAAGCATCATTGCTTGCTGCGACATTTTCGGCGACTTTGCGGCTGACACCATCGTCCTCGAGAGCTTTACGAAGCTGGACATGGCGCTTGATGCGGTTGATTTCCAGTTTGATTGTGAGAATGGACGTATAGAACGTGAAAAGAAGGATGCAGTCAAAGAACAGGATCCATGCAGCAAGGAAGCAGAATTGACGCAGACCACCTTGAACGCCAGATGCAGCTCCGGCCACCAAAATTGCAATCTCAACCATGTAGTCTCGGACAATCTCGGCACCACAATCCCGGACAGCTGTTCGCACGGCATATTGTATAGTGGGTGCAGCACTAGTTTTATCGTTTGCAGGCTCGACGTTCATTCGTCTTCGGTCCAGAGAATGGGCAAGTACGGCTTTGGTGAGGATGATGGGTTTTTCGAAGCCAACGGTCACGACCAAGAACGGCAGTCCTTCGGAAAGCAGCACCATATTGAGAGGGACGCCAAAACGAGTCGTCACGATCAGGCCGAACAAGAAGGCGAACGAAGAGGAGATGAGAACGGTCGCACCGAGCCAAAAATTTGAGCCCAATCTCCTCATGGACAAGAATAGAGCCACGAACGTCAGATGCATGGATAAGTATCCGAGTATCATGATAATGATGTCCAGAGTCTCAGCGTTCTGAATAAGTCAGCGTAGGATCTCTATTTCAGTTCACGATTCGCCTACCTTCAAAAGGTCAAGGAAGTCCGTCCAGGCATTCTGAACCCACAAGCTCAAGCCACCTGAGGCACGAGCAGAGCTTTTAGCAGCTTTCATGATCCATTTCTTCTCCTCTTCAGACGTGCCGCCGTTCAGGGAACGCAATTGAGAAGCATCCTCGGATACAGGTATCTCTTTCGAGGCGTATAGAAAGCTTTGAGCCTCATCAAAGGGCATCGAATAGGCTAGGGTCGAGTCCTGCGAAATCTGCGAGAGGGGGTTTGTAGAACATGGGAGAACGCTGGCGGTGGAATTCGAGGGTGCAGGAACGGATTTCGGTTGTGGAGCAGTTTGAGGAGTGCTTGATATGGAGTTTGGGAAAACGAAGGTGATGAGGGCGAAATTCTAGCTCACATTAGGTACTGCTGCACACTTGTATGTATGAACTTACGTTGTCTACTTTCTTGTCGTGGCCGTTCTCTTGAATCTGCCAGTTCCAGTTGCTCTCTGGTCCTGCGTATAGGCGTTTGCTCCCAACAAGCAAGCTGTCGAAGTCAACTCTTCCTCCAGTGCCAGCAAGAGAAGTTTGCCTGTCGAAAAGGCTGCTTTCCAACAATCCTAGATATGTCGTGCTTGCTATTATTGCCACAGATACTATTGTGTATATCGGGTGCGCGCACGCTCGGCCAGACAGCGAAAGTAAAAACGGGTTGATTCGCTGTGATAACCAGGTTGGTTTGTGTTGTTTGTGCTCACTGTCCGAGCTGCGCAATCGCGCTGGTAGGAAAGAAGACCCAAGCATTATGACTGAGGGCTGTTGAACGAGCTCCGAGAATCAGTACATCAAGGTGGGATTTTTAAACGTCGATGCCTAGGTTCACCCACAGTATTCGAATGACGCTATGTATGGCAGTGCTGTCCAAGCTGGGTGTGGCTTCGAATACGATGCTCAATGAGAAGGATTCTACAGGTGCCCAAGGTCTGTCGAAGTGCAATGGCACGATGTGTTTGAACGAGGTTGAGGCACGGGCGAGTTCGGAGGACTGGTACAAGTCGATTTGAGGCTTTCGATTCCTTGTCGAGAACGGTAGATTCCTGGTTATAATGGTCAGAATATAGGTGAATGTTGCCCGAGCGATTGACCGAGCCTACAAGTCGAGTCTCCGAATGCTTCAATTTTCCGTTGTGACTTTCAGGAACCGGACTTCTTGCGCAGGAGGGTAGTGCACAGGAGATGACGGCGAGAGGATGCGAGGCAAGAGAAACAAGAACAGTTGATGTTCTCGGTCAGGCCCAAGATTGGCGGCAGAAAGGGGAGGTTAAGGTTGTTGAGGCTATTAAAGGATGATATATTTCATGTTCCGCTCAAGAGTCCAACGACCCCTGCTATCGTCCACTAAGATCTTCACACCGCTGCCATGAATCCAGCCAGGGACCGGAGCTGCTTTTTTGGTGGGGAGCTCGAGCTAGCCACACCAATCTCTTTTTTCCCGCTTGCTGCAGCACTACATCCTCCGTACAATCCACAGTACTCCAGCACAGAGAGTATATCATGGTCCCCAAAGATGCATTCACAAAAGCCATTAGCATCAGCATCAGCACCACCACTAGCACCAGCATGCCCCTTGCCTCAAGCCAGGAGCGCCCCACACTCTGGTAGCTGCCCGCCATCATCATCTCAGCGAAGGCAAGTGGCACACGCGTGGCTCAGCCACACATGAGAGTGTCCCATGTTCATTGGATGCGCGTTTGACCAAACCTTGGACGAGTCGAAGCACAGAGCAAAGGCGATTGCTCCTCCATCCATGTTATCTTCCTTCCGGTGTCGCAATGCTGTGCATTGGGTGCAGCCTACGTAATCTCACAGCTGGGTACGTCTGGGTGTGAGCGGTTCCTGCAGCACTTCCCGGCTGAGAAGATTGGAATATAGCCTGAGGGCACAGCGGATGTGGGCTAGGCAGGACGAAGGGCAAGATATCGCAGTTACTGTGTATGGACAAATGATTCGTGACCTCATATCTCCCCGAGTAGTGTATTCGTTCCCTCAGATCTCAACGCGTTTTACTGCCCCTAGAGAGAAGAACGCGTCTTGAGCTTGGCATGATTATCCCGCCGAATCAAGCGTATCATGACCAATATGGATCCCTGGACTCTCATCTGTGGCAATAAGTTCACAAACGTTGAATTGATGGTGCTTATGTCCTTCGAAAAAACATAGTGCTCCTGTTCAATGGCGCTTCGTGTTCTGCTAGGCGCCTCCTCTCAAAACTCCAAAGGACTAGGCATGATAACCATGCCGAGGCTAGGTGTTTACCCCCTCTCACCAACTTGGTTCCCGGGAAAGATATTCCAATCAGACAGCTTTGAGGAAGACGCAACATATTGCTATGCAATCGACTCACCTGCTCAAATTCAGATGTTTACCAACTACATTGCTTGACCTTGTCCGGACGCACTTTTCTTTAGAAGTCTCACATCGTCATTCCCTAGCACACGCTGGCGCATTGTCAAAACAAGCCAAACGATCTAATTCTAGTTCGACATCTAATTTACTTGGACAGGCCAAAACAGATTCCTCCTCCCAATTCAACAACAGGATGAGTCAAAGGAAAGGCGCGAAAGCGCCACCATCATTTCCAAAACCAAGCTCAAGGTAGATGCGAATAGCTCGAGTCCCGCACCTAACTTTTGCTTACACAAACCCAGTGTCATTCTAATCTCTCCAACCAACGAAGTCCTCCTCCTTCATCGAGTACAGACCTCGAGATCATTCCCCTCGGCCCATGTGTTCCCTGGCGGAAACGTTGATGCCTTCCACGATGGAACTGTTCCTGCAGATGGAGATCCAAATAGACATGTCGACAGCGAAACGTATAGGCTTGCAGCTGTAAGAGAAACGTTTGAAGAGAGTGGTATACTACTTGCGTTCAATAATGGCTTTGGTCGTCTTTTGGAAGTAGAAGACTCCGAGCGTGAAGCTGGGAGGAAGGCGGTACACAAGAAAGAGGTGCCATTCACGAAATGGCTTTCGCAGAGAGGTGGAAGGCCTGATGTTGGTATGAAGGTCGCGCAACCATATCACCAGGGTTCACTACTGACTATGCTACAGAAAACCTCATTCCTTTTACTAGATGGATTACGCCACCGAACGTACCCAAGCGCTTTACGACTCAAATGTATCTATACTTCCTCCCAGTATCAACAGCCAATGCACCAAGAATTGGAGGCCCCTTGTCAAGCGCTCGCGAAGCTTTGATTCCAAATCCGACCCATGATGGAGGATTGGAACACACAGAAGCCAAATTTCTTCCTGCGTCGACTTGGCTAGACAAGGCACGTTCAGGAGAGATCATTCTATTTCCACCACAATTCTTTCTCCTTAAGGTAGTATCTCAATTTTTCGCGCCGAAGGTACCCGATGCACTCACGCCGGAAACTCTTGAACAGCAAAGGAAGCAATTGAAACAGTTTGTCAAGCGTGGAGGAGATCCGCCTTGGGGAGAAGCATGCATAAGTCCTCAGGCGCTTATCGGACAGCTGGGGAATGGCAAAGTGGTGCTGAGTTTGGAACACCCCGGACTGGATCTCGAAAATCATGGTCGGAAGGGGGTGAAGGACTTCGTTGTGCTTGTCAAGTTCTCAAAGGAAGGTCCAAGAGAAGTTGAAATAAAAACGAGAAAGGAGATCATGCAAGATGTTAGAGACGATGTTAAGAAGACTGGCACAGCTTATTCGCATCACTTGCAGCATTTGCAGACGAAGAAGGAGAAACTGTGAAGTCGTAGCTGTACATTCATTCAAATCCCATCTCCATTGATCCTATTGATTGGTGTTCTGGACTATACTTGATTTAAGACTCTGACCTCGGGATTTGTACCGATGACTTCTCAACTCTCTTTTAAGGTAGACACTCTCCCTGGACACGTGAGTGCTTTAGAGGTTTATATCACGTGATGTGGCGGTGCATGTGGCTCTAGGTATCGATCGCACTTCGATCGAAAAATATCGCACCGACGACATCACAGACGACATTCGACAGCCCACCTCTCTCTCCAAACCTTCCAACTACCACCTCATCTATCGAAGAAATGGAGAACGAACGCGGTGAACTCGTAGACCTGTAACTGCGCCTCAGCTTTAACTCCACTGGACAGTACTAATAGACCGTGAATAGCTACGTCCCACGCAAGTGCAGCGCAACCAACCGCATTATCAAGGCCAAGGACCACGCTTCCGTTCAAATTTCCGTCGCTAAGGTTGACGAGAATGGTCGATACACTGGAGAGAATCAGACCTACGCTCTATGTGGATTCGTAAGGGCTATGGGCGAGAGCGACGATGCGCTCAACCGGTTGGCACAGAAGGATGGTTTCTTGAAGCAGGTCTGGAGCGCATCCCGATAAACGTTTTTCTGTGGAAAATTCTCGCTAGGAACGCGTGTGGAGGTGAGCTCTGGCAAGGACTGCAGACCTACGTGGGGAGAACTGACGATTGGCATAGTTTCGGAAAATTCGCCAGGACGGACGACTTGATGGTTACCAACAGCTTTACATGAATCAAACTGAAGGTCTGAGGTGGGAAGCAATCTGCTTGGATCTGGCAATCGATCCTGAATCTAGAAACGCCGACCAAATCAACAACTGAACTTCACAATCTCGACGCTATACTCGACTCAACCCTCCGATTTCCCTTTTTCGCATGTCTTCCAGTAACAGCCTGACAACTACCAGTGAAGTTCCGCCCAGCCCAACCCAACCTTACCATCACCTTCTACCTACCCTCCTCGCACTATCCGACACTTCGCCCTGATCGCTATTCGTGACATGTGCATCCCTCCCTCCAATCAACATCAAGCGGCCGACGAAAACTTCCTCATTCGCACCTAGTGTGACGTTCCCAGAATGAGAAAGAACAGAGCAGAAGCATTCCACGTGTTCCTCTCAACATACATCGAGCCGCTAGATCAAGCACAAAGCTTCACCTTTGAAAGTCTGCAGCGGTAGAGACTCGCGCTTGCGGAACAGATACGGGTGACACATACCTTTCTTTCTTTTCTTTTCAATCACTGTGATATGATCGACTTGATGGACTGACAATGGCGACCAGTGAAATGCATGTGTTTCAGCCTCGAAAATTATCTCGTGTCATGCCCCGCTAAAGCCGACATCCTCACCAGTTCGCGCTCCCGCTTTCAGATCCCGGGCTGTCAACCGGTTCACCCTCAATCGTTTCCAAAAATCCTTTTGTTGGCAGTTTTCGTCCTTCCAAACATGAGGGCGTTTGAAGTGATATGGGGCGCAATTTGGCCCGCAATTTGGAAGGTTCTGTTCATATCAACAGTTGTTGCCCAACAAGCTCTCAAATCGATCCGTCTCGTCTTATTGTACGGGCCATCAGGCCTCTTTTTATATTACTTCGGCAGCCTTGTCACATGGCGGGTCGAAGCTCAAGTTCTTGGGAATATGGATGACGACCAGGCAATGCAATTCAAAAAGTCTGTCCAAGACGAGTGTACTATGGTCTCTGTCGCGGTCGGTCACCACTTGATCTTACAGTGATCAATCGCTTTCTGACATGCACTAGGCCGCTATCTTAGCCCAGATAGCTATCACTAGCCTCTCTTTAAATGGACTTAGTCAAGCTTACTGGATCGCCAAAGGTTTCCTCGTTTTCAGCCTGACCAGAGCTCTCATGGCTGTTTATTACGCAACCACTCAACAGCGCAACTTGGGCCGCTTACTGAGTGCCAAACAAGTCCGGGAGTGGATACGAGGACGCGCCTTGGTCAAAGCAATAGGGAATGATCAAAGGGCAAATCCGCAACAAGAATTAGAAGAATCCTTCTTTGATGATCCCATCGACTTCGAAGGATCGGGGCTTTGGATTGAACTGTTGTCCAGCATCCAGGGTGTTTTTCAGACTCAAAATCCTGAACCTCCCTGCGAGCCATTCGATCTTGATCTATCCCAAGTTCCACTCCTCCAGACGGCAGGATTCCTCCGTCGAAAATGTTTCACCCCTAGCGTCTTGTCGGTCATCACAATTTCTGCACCTCAGATGCTGCTATCAGCTTCCCTACTTTCACTGCTCGTGGGCTTTGGAGTTTACCTTGGCTTCACATGGACTAAAAACTTGGATGATTTAGCAGCTCCAATGCACAGCCGGAATGTGTTCGTCATGTATCTGGTGGGCCTAGGCGTATGCACCTTGGTCTACTCGATTTCCAGACTCGTTCAAGAGACGGACATTCGCACTGAGTATCGGACACTTCAGGACCACGTCAAGGAGTACGTAACGACAAACAAAGCGGCCCTCGAAACTGCTTGGCATGTCAGCGACCTAGAAATTTGCCACCACGGCCGGCTACGATTCAGACAAAGACTTCCTAAGGTTGTTGGTCAAGATGCAACCGCACCTGTATCGGCCTCATCACCGCAAGACTTTACTGCTACCCAACCTCCACGGCCGCAATCTCTTCCGACTATCAGTCATAACACCTTTGACGCGACTCTGTTATCACACACCCTGACGGTATAGGACCACTGCATACGCCATGCTATCATGATTCCCAATGTGGGGGTAGTCCTTCGAAAGCATCGCGAAGCCCCCTGAGCCAAAGAGACATTGTGCCGGCAAGAGTGAATGACAAATCCAGAGCCCTACTTCTCTACTCACCGACAACCTTTACTCTCGTGCTGCGCATCATATTACGATCTCATCACCCTTTCACCATCGCGACCACAGTCTCTTCCAGACCTCAACTATGACACTAAATACAAAAATTCATTTCAAAAACTATGACAGTCAGAGTCCCAATTCTACCATCGCAGCCTTGTTCCACTCTTCCAAGGACTGCAACTGATTCCGTTGGGCAACAGTGAGATATCTAGGTTGAAGCTTACCATCATTGGACAGATCCAAAACTCACACAAGACCGTACGACCGTCCCAAGTTCAAAGCAAAGATCGAGTATAAATCGCACAACAGATCTGTCGAATTCAACGAGCAAGAACATCAACAATACCAAAAGTTCCAGTATCATCGAGTCGCCTGAGAAATCCCAGCTATCCCCCTCACCCGAAAAAATAAACCCCAATTAGCCCACCCCACCCCAACCCACACCGCAGCTTCTCAAAATCCAATTATCACCACTCTCGCCCCTCCCTGCAAAAAGAGGAAGTCCCCATTCGGCCTCTCGGGTATCCAGTCACGGCATTTATACTGACTGACGGAGTATCTCCCTACTCCACTGCACAAACCCAGACTCTGATATCGGTATGTAGTCCGATTCGCTCCCTTGCACGATGCGGGGCGTGAAGAACGCGAGCGAAACGCGAGGTGAACTATGCAAATGTTATCGTGATCAGCCGTTGGCATGACCCGGATTCTTCTTGGGTGATAGAGGTAGTGTAGTGTAGGGATAGATTGTTTGATGACAAAAGGAAGGTGATGGTGTAGATAGAAGTCAAGCAAGCTAGCTCCAGCCGAGCGAAAACGCTTTAAAACTCTACGGGACGAATATGCGTAAGATACAGGACACAGTGCAGCGCTTGAGAAGGCCGAACGAGGAACCATTCTCGTCGAGATTTCAAATGCGGGCAAATGAAGTCCTTCAGAGTGAATAATGCTACATGCGCACACTGTATACTCGTCATCAGACTTGCATAATATCTCCAATCAAATCGCATCTCGTCGTCTCATCTCTTCCCATCATTTCTTCGTCGCAACTCTTCATCAAGCATCGCACGCTCTACGGAGCATACCCCGTCCCAGCCAGCCCCTTACACTCGTTCCAAAACCCCAGCACAACCCTCTTAGTGACCACCAACGAATTACCCACACCCAGCGCCTTCAAAAACTTGCGTCGCACATCCAAGCCCACATTCGGAGCCGGGAAATCAGCAGCCGTCAGGGCCATTTCGATCCATTTTTTCGTCTGTACGTCGCGTCTGATAAAGGAGCGGAGCGGTTCCGTGAACCAATCCAGGTCGGTACGTGTGGCGTTGCCGGAGACTTGGTGGATGAGGCTGTGAGCCAGTGTGGGACCGAAGAAGGTGATGACCTCGTCGAGGTGTGTCGATGTGTTTTTGGAAAGGGAGATGAGGACAGCCTGCATAGAAATCGAACGTTAGCGATATCATGTTCAAGCGAGGAGGTTTGATGGGGTTGAGCTTACCCAGAATTCTGCTGCCTTTCTCTTGGGAAGGTATTCGGGAACAATGAGACACTGCATGGTGAAATTGAGGAGATATGTGAGATCTTCTCGGCCTGGAGTTTCCAACAGGACATCGGTGTATTTGGGCATGAAGCGAGTCAAGACTTCAATCAGGCCTGAGGATATTTCGGCCTCGCTCCTGGGGTCTTCTATTGCTTTGATGATGATGGCTAGGCGCTCTAGAATTTGCGCGGCTTCCATTTTTATGAGCGGAGAGTGGGGCGTTGAATAAGAACGTAGGAATGCGCATAGCATATTCAGTATGACTTCCAAGCGAGGAGTCTGTGCGGACACTGTTGCGAAAAACTCGACGGTGATTCGAGGAGGTAGGACAAAGGGTCCGGGTATTGCCTCCGAGAACCCTGATTTGAAGACTGCACAGATAGACTCGATGACATCGCCATGAAGTTCGAGTGGCACTGGGCTATTCTGGAAGATTTGCAATGCCATCCGGATGGTCTCACAGATCTGATCCTGTACAGGTGATCCTCCACCCGCGGTCCAGAAGTCTGCGCTCTTGCCAGTTACATCAGGGTTGTCTTTTGGCTCCTCTAGCCCCTTTGCTATACCAACGAGACAGCCCATAGCAGTAGCTACCTCGATTTGAGCCTCTTCGAACTGAAGGTCGCGCAATCTGCCAACAGCAACTCGGATGTCGTCCTGAACAAAGTCGAGCAGCATGGAAAGCTGATCGGCCTGATCATCCTGGTTTGGTAAAGCTTGAATTATTGCCGCAACCCCGCCAAGTACCCTCTCTTTTGTATACTGGGTTGCTGTCGGCCATTCAAGGAATTTCTGATAAGACTCGATGAAAGGAACGAGTTTATTCGTCAAAGAGGATCTACATGAGGAGCAGAGAGAATCTATGGACTTTGATGCCTTTTGGGCCAGTGCAGTATTTTGGAGTGAGGCAAAGAGAAAATCCAAAGCGGGTGGGAGGTAGACCTGTTGACGTTCAAAGAACTTGGCATATTGACCGAGGAGGTCTACAGCAGCTCGACGGGTATATGCTGGTACTTTCAAATCGATGTGCTGTAGCCGTGTGTAGAGACTTGAGCCGAAGAGCTCCACCAGAATGATGTCCTCGGTTTCCTTCTCGCTGATGCAAATAGCGTTCATAGAGAAGAGAAAAACCTCCACTTCAAACCATGCGAGGCGGTTGAGAGCATCCAGACATCCATGTACGATGGCTCTGGGCAGTTCGCTTCTGAGAACCGGATATGCTGAACCGAGAAGATCTGCTACATCTGCTCTGAACTGTCGAAATTCTTTCTGCCTGTCCTGGTCGAGTGCCTGGTAGATGTCGGCCGATGGCCATCGTATTTTTACCCAAAGCTCTTGGCAAACGTGTGCGATGTGACTTTGTGCTTGTTGAATCCAAGGCTTGGGACCATCGTCTTCGAATTCTGCGTCTACAACATGTTCAACAAAGGCGTTCCAGAATTCCAATGAGTCAACAACGTATTTGTCTTCGATGGCGGCAATCCCGTTGCAAGTAGTGAGAGTATGCATCATTGCTTCCTACACATCAGTGAAATGCAACCGAGGGCTGACATATAGCTTACACATTATTTGTGTGGTCATAGGTGAATTCGGGTTGGTTACTAGATCCTCCATCGTGACATCGGCAAAGGCCAAGACAAGCGCGACGAAAGTTGACACTTCGTCTGGTTCCTGCAGCGCAGCGTGCATTTGGTTCATACCCCACGGACCCGCGATCATCTGTAAGAGGGTACCGAGATGTTCGGCGCGGAAGAACATGCCAAAGCTTGACAGTAAATCTGTCAATATTTGATTCGGTTCCGACGCTTCTTCTGCGCTGAGAGTTGGTAGCCAAGCAAGAGCTGGGCTAAGTAGATCTCTCAAGGGGCTGAGGCTTTCCTCGCTGCCTTGCCATGCCTTTTGGGCGAAGAAGACCCATTCCTGTCCTCATTAGCGGATAGATAACACTCTAGACATCTTCAAAGACACGCACAGAGTAAGTCGCCAATGCCTGGTTCCGAGTCGGTATTCCATCTTGTCCCAGACGTTGTTGAGCCGAATACGAGAAGCACTCGCTGAAGATTGCCATTGCGTCATACAAGTTCATTTTCATGCGGTGAATGATCCTAGCGGTAGTCCTACAAGTTGCCGTCAGAACGCGGCACGCAGATGACTCGTGTCAGGCTGTGAACTCACTCTGCTGTATAACCGGACGTCTTGGCGGAGGACTCCTCTCTTAAAGCACCTAGAAATTGTAGACAGACCGAGATCTGATCTTTGCTCAAGTTGGAAGCGAGTGTCGAGAGAGGAGGGAAAGTCGGAGAACTCGCATCTGCAGCTGATACGGGTCTGCTTTGAAGGAGCGATAGAACGAGTTGCTTGACACAGGATTCAGCATGGTCTGGACGCTCCAGCACGCAATAAACCGCCAAGGTGGAGCACAGCTTCCTGAGCACTAGTGACCCTTCTCCACGATCTAGCTCGGCAATGATGCCTTGGATCAAGCGTGCACCCAAAGAGGCAATCCCTTCGTCGTCCAATGTGGCTCTACACTTGTCAGCCTCGATACTTTGCACGTGCAGTCGAAAAGGCAGCCTACCCCTTGGTGTTTAGATTAATCTGGAAGGTGAGAGCGCCAAAATATCGCACTTGGGTTGTGGGACGATCGAGCAGAAAGTCGGCGATCTTCCAACCTTCTGGGGAGTGTTGTAAGTCACGGAGCTGTCTCTCGATTTGCTGAATACGTTGAGCTTCTCCGGACGAGTAAAGTCGGAGCACCAGCTTGGAGGAAAATGTCAGTAGCGCGCCCCTAGCATTGGTTCTGGCGACATACTTGTTCCACCTCTTCAAGCGAGGAGGGCGGCACGATGGCTTGCGCCATTTTGAACGACTGATGTTGATTTATTGTTGTGCCAAAGTCGAGAAGATTCCGACTACGTGTCTTGGATTTGCAAACAAGGCGTGAGCGCGTGAAGAACAAACATGAACGGCGGGAGATGATTGTGAGGTGGTGACTGCAATCCGGCCGTGATACGTTGATGTCTGATTGCGTGCAGCCTTCTTTCTTTTCTCTTTCCTGACGAGTGTCTGTCAAGCCTGACGCCTCAGGGTGTTGCCATGAGTGTGGCAGAGGAGAATGGAGAGCTTTTGGATTTGTCTGCCGGGGAGATCAGTAGGTCGTCAATCTTTATGGTGCTCATTCTCAGAAGTTGATGACGATTCCCACAACCTGTGCTCGAATACTTTTATTTTGCGGTCCCACGGCCACTCGAGCACTTCTAGTGCCCCCGTCGAGGCTACGAAGCTGATCTCGATGCTCAAATGGATACTGGTATCTTCGTCCGACTCGGCTCTCGACCTCGAATTGAGGAAGCGATGAAGCCGGAGGATGCTCAATGTCTCTGGCACAGAAGAGGACCAGCAGGATGGCCGAAACCGGTGGAACAAGCTCGTTCCCACGACTTCCGCGACGTTTATGGGCGTCTTTGTCCTCTCACTTTTTGGCTGGTACAGACTCCACGCGACTCAAAGATGGTACACGGACGATTGTTGTCTCCAGAAGTCGTTTCAGTATGGTACGCAGCCAGGGTTCAGTAACGGCAACACGGCGGTTTCAATGCGATGTATTATTGAGGTAGGTGGGATCTCTAGCAAGTTAGTGTAGGGAACGGGAACGGGACCAGCGCGTCCTCTACTCCCCTCTAGGCGTGATTCGATGCTCTGATTCTGCCTCCCAGGGCCGAGGGGCGCTTCCCGTCGGCAAGATACTGGGGGGTGGGGGGTCGATGCTTTGACATGGAGGGGCGGAGCTGGATTGGAGCTCCATGGAGGGGGAGGGGTCGCATTTGGCACTGCTGGCTGCAGTATTCCTGCCTGTACACGCCCATAGCTATCGTCGTCCCATGCCCTCGTTCCACTCCCTCACACGAAGCATACGAGCCACACGTCCTTGCCTACTATATGCCGCCTCATCACCCACCAAAGTTCGTACTTTTCACCAAGCATTCGCTCTCCGCCAATCACTCGACATGGACACGGTCAACACCACCACTCGCTTGTCCCACCTACGGGAGTTGATGAAGCAGAACAAGGTCGATGTCTACAGTACGCACATCCCACCGGTATCTCATCTTTGCTGACCACGTTCCAGTCGTTCCATCTGAAGATAGCCACCAATCCGAATATATTGCGCCCTGCGACGGCCGAAGAGGTCGAGATACCCCATGTCATCCCTCCAACGCTGTCCTCGTGCTCACCCGTTACAGCATTCATCAGTGGTTTCTCTGGTTCTGCTGGTACCGCCGTTGTCACCCACCATAAGGCTGCCCTAGCCACCGATGGACGCTACTTCAATCAAGCAGAGAAGCAATTGGACACCAATTGGGAACTTCTGAAGCAAGGGCTTACAGACGTTCCAACATGGCAGGAATGGCACGATTACTTGGATGGTGTGGTCGTGGCATAGGCTGACTAAGACAGGGCTGCAGAACAATCCGAGGGTGGGAAGACCGTGGGCGTTGATCCCGCCGTCATTACTGCTCGTAGGTCTTGCTCTTCACGAAGCTGGTCTCTACTGACCGTCTGAGACAGCGGAGTCGAGGAAGCTTTCTGAAAAGATCAAGAAGAAGGGTGGTACTGGCCTCGAACCAGTGAAAGAAAACCTGGTGGACACTGTCTGGGGCAAAGAGCGACCGGCGCGGCCAAGCGAGAAAGTCATAGTCCTGGACACAAAGTTCTCGGGCAAGAATTTTGAAGAGAAGCTCGTAGATTTGCGTAAAGAGTTGGAGAAGAAGAAGAGTGCCGGCATCGTCATTTCCATGCTGGATGAAGTGGCCTGGCTGTTCAACCTGAGAGGCAACGACATACCTTATAACCCGGTGTTCTTCTCGTACGCCGTCATCACACCCTCGGAGGCTACCTTGTATGTGGACGACAGCAAATTGACACCAGAGGTCAAAGCCCATCTCGAGAATGTGGTCAAGCTACGGCCCTACCGTGCCATCTTTGAGGATATCAAGGCCTTGAGCACCTCGGCTCAATCCTCAACCCCAAAACAAAAATTTCTGATATCGAACAAGGCCTCATGGGCGCTGAGCGAGAGCTTAGGTGGAAGTGAAAACGTGGATGAAGTTCGCAGTCCCGTTGGCGATGCAAAGGCTGTGAAGAATGAGACCGAGTTGGAAGGAATGAGGGCGTGTCACGTTCGAGATGGAGCAGCACTATCGAAGTACTTCGCCTGGCTTGAGGATCAACTCCTCAACAAGAACGCAAGGCTTGATGAAGTGGATGCTGCTGACAAATTAGAAGAGATTCGATCGTATGAACCACTCCCACTTCGTGCTTGGACCGAGTTAACATTGAGACAGTAAGCATCAGCACTTCGTTGGCTTGTCCTTCGACACCATCTCATCTACTGGCGCCAACGCAGCTGTGATCCATTACAAGCCAGAAAAAGGTGCTTGCTCGGTGATCGACCCCAAAGCCATATATCTCTGCGACTCCGGAGCACAGTTCCTGGACGGAACGACGGATACGACACGAACCCTCCACTTTGGCGAGCCTACAGAAATGGAACGCAAAGCATACACCCTAGTTCTCAAAGGAAACATCGCTCTTGAGAAGATCAAGTTTCCAAAAGGCGTTAGTGGCTTTGCACTCGATACTCTTGCTAGACAATATCTCTGGGCCTACGGTCTTGATTATCGTCATGGCACAGGCCACGGCGTTGGTTCATATCTGGTAGAAATCACCTTGAATGTGTTCCAGGACTATCGCTAATCATTATTAGAACGTACACGAGGGGCCAATCGGTATTGGTACTCGAGTTCAATACTCCGAAGTGCCCCTTGCAGTGGGCAACGTCATCTCAAACGAGCCCGGCTACTACGAAGATGGCTTGTTCGGTATCCGCATTGAAAGTAAGTCTCGCTCCCATGCTCCCCTTCATTATCGGGCCCCTCTTAACATGCATGGCAGACATTATAATGGTTCGTGAAGTAAAGACCCAGCACAACTTCGGCGATAAACCTTACCTCGGTTTCGAGCACGTAACCATGACACCCATGTGCCGCAAACTCATCGACACAGCTCTCCTCACATCAGATGAGAAGGAATGGTTGAACGACTACCACAGTGAGGTTCTAGAGAAGACGAAGAGCTATTTCAAGGACGATGAACTTTCCATGGCTTGGTTGAAGAGGGAAACGGCGCCTTGTTCGTGAAACGAGATATCCCAATTATGCGACTGATTGAGCTTTGCGGAGGTTGGCCTTGCATACTAGGAATAAGAAGTATACATAGTGTCGATACGCAAATCTCACTCTCAACACAGTCATGAAGTGTACCGGAATCATGAGATGGAGAAGGTAGTATCCTTGTCATTGATTGCTCAAATCCGTCGCTGTAAAGCATATCGATCCTGATCATCTATCATCTCATCATCACCGACCAGGTTTCCCAAACGTAATGCTTTTTTTTAACATGTACAAACCACTACCAACCAACCACCCATCCAGAAGAACGCCAGCGGAAAGCAGGGAATCAATTTTACATTGTGCATTGCCAAGTCAGTCGTATCACAATCAAGAGTACAACTTCTTGTCGAAGCTGTGAAGACCGTGTACACCACCCTCAGCCTGGGCACTGGCGGTCCGCAGCTCGAACCGCACTTCTCCGTTTCGCACCTTCTCCCTCAATTCGCTGACGCTCTGCACGCCCATGTCTTGCAGAGAATGCTGCAAACCGGCCATGAGATAGGGCACGAACTTGGTGACGCTGCCTCTATCGAGGACACTGCCACTGACACCCTGGGCGACGAGGACACGATCACCCTCGGAGAAGTAACGAGCAGTGCCGGCGTTGGAAGCGCTGTTGGCCTTGCCAGTACCGGTGCCTGCCTTTTTGTCCTCCATCGCATCGATGGAGCCCATACCACGGTACGCCTTGACAAGCTGGCCCTCACGGGAAACGTACGACTCGCCCGGCGACTCGGAGCAACCGGCGAGGAGACCGCCCATCATGACACAGCTAGCTCCCATGGCGAGACCCTTGACAATATGACCGACGTTTTGGATCCCGCCATCGGCCATGCAGGGAACACCGAATCGAGCGGCGAACTGGGAGACGTTGAAGACGGACGTGGCTTGTGGACGACCAACCGCCATGACTTCTTGGGTGATGCAAGCACTGCCACTGCCCATGCCGATACGGAGCCCATCGACGCCAGCAGCGATGAGGGAAGCGGCTTGCTCTTTGGTCACGACGTTTCCGCCAATGACTTCTAGACCTGGATAGGTGGCCTTGATGAACTTGACGAATTCAATTTGGTACATGCTGTTACCTTGGCTGGAGTCGAGAATGACAATGTCTAGGCCGGCCTCGACCAGCTTCTGGAGGCGGACTTTATCATCTGGACGTGTGCCAATGGCCGCAGCTGCGATCAATTGCTTGGATTCTGGAAGTTTGGATGCGAGGGGGTAGTGCAAGTTCTTCATCAAATCGGATCGGGAGACCAATGAAACAAGGTCGCCAGATTCGTCCACGATGGGAAGCTTGCCCTTCTTCGACTCACGAAGCAGCTTGTTGGCCTCCTCCAGGGTGATACCCGTTCGGCCTGTGACGAGGTTGGTCGACATGACATTCGTGACTGGCTCGTTTGGCTCGGAGTGGAATTGGATATCTCTGTTGGTAACGATGCCAATGAGCTTCGAACGAAGTTTGCCGCTCTCTGATTAAACTGCGTCAGCTTGGAGCTCAAAAGATATCGAGCAGAATAATCAGTGTTGCAAATCTTCTCAGAATAAATCTTAATCCTCCACATTACAGCTTGCCATTTAGCTCACCGGTACGGATGAACGAAAGTTAATTAAAGTTTTGCACATCATAGAAAATAGAAGCAACACGGAAGAGAATGAGTCGAGCTTACCAGTGACTGGGAAACCACCAAACCCCCACCTATCCTTGAGCGCTGCGGCCTCGCCAACAGTTGTGGTTGGAGACAAGACAATGGGCTCGAGAATGAAACCGTTCTCGTAACGCTTGACCTTGCGAACCATCTCTGCCTGTTCTTCGATGGAGCAGTTGTGGTGGATAACTCCTAGTCCTCCCAATAGCGCCATGTGAATAGCCATGTTGTGCTCAGTGACGGTGTCCATGGGCGACGACACGAAGGGCGTCTTGAGAGTGATTCGCTTGGTGATGGGCGTATCGAGGGTAACGGCGGCGGCAGGGAAGCCTGGAGAGGTGGGTGAGCTTCTTTAGTCAAGCACATAGCCAGATCGAGGGCTTGTACCAATGTAGCCAGGAAGAACCAAAAAATCGTTGTAAGTCAATCCACCATTCTTCTTGGAGTCAATCAGAGACTGAGCCGAGAGGCCGTCTTGCTCTTCGTAATCATTCTTGAGTATATCGAGAGCTCGGGAGGCATCAAGGGTTTTGACGTCGCGGATGAGACTTGCAGCGACGAGCCCGTTCGCGTCGCCGTTTGTTGCGGGACTCATTCTGGATAGTATTCGAAGGCGGTACGGGTGGTGGAGATGGAGCTGGCGAGACGAATCGTGGTGTGAACAATCCGTCGGGTCAAGGTTGCAAAGCTTTCCCAAGAGCAAAAATATCGACGCGAAATTCTCATGTAGGCACGATGCCCCATTTTTGGATCACCTGATGAGACGCTAACCTGGCTGGGATGATCAAGGGTCCAAGCCGACGCCGACGCCGACCACCTCGTTGTTGCTTGGGGGCACCCCACAAAAAGCCACTAACCTGGAACGGAGAACCGAGGTCCACTGATGATGTCAGCTTGGAGGCAGATGAAGCTGGAGCTCTCGAAAGGTACGAGGTACCATCCCATATCTACACCAATTGACATCCCAATCCCTCCCCAAAGCCGTACTCGTACCTGCGTATCCTCTTCTCTTACAATACCAATGGCGTCTCTACTGCTTCGCCGTCCGATTTTCTCGCCCTTCGCCTTGACCTCGACTCTCTGCTTAACCTCAATCATCGCCTACCCCATTATCGCAGCGCCTTTTCGCCAAAAGCTACGTCTAGATGGCCCCATGCTTTCAAACTCGCGACCATTCTCAGACTACAAGAACAATGCAAAGACGCCTGTTGTAAAGAAGGATG
The DNA here is from genome assembly GCA_003689335.1 of Venturia asperata. Classification (NCBI taxonomy): domain Eukaryota; kingdom Fungi; phylum Ascomycota; class Dothideomycetes; order Venturiales; family Venturiaceae; genus Venturia; species Venturia asperata. The sequence goes on along the minus strand of QWWL01000002.1, from coordinate 1,300,141 downwards.
GTCGAATCAATGTGAGAGCGCTGAGGCAGGTCAGTGCAGGGAGTATATTAGGTATGTACAACCTCGTATGGGATTTTCTTTGGAAGTATGGGACTCGGCACAACTATTCTGGAAAGAAATTTAGAGATTTAGGCAGTGTCTGTCAATCAATGCTACCTATCTCGACTTAGCCGCCTCTACTACAATTCCTGCCATTTGGGGAGATCCGTTCATATGCTGACAATGATTCTGGGTCTGGTAGGAGGTCTAGCTGTATCAATCTTCTCAAAACCCCTCGCACTGCTCATCGGTCTCTTAATCTTCGGCGCTCAAGTACGTGCCTCATCAATCCCAAACTTTCCTCCAATGTCGAGATCCTGATACAGTTAGCAGGCCCTCGAATCTCGCGGTATACATCTCATCCCGACACAGAGGATACAAGGCTATGTCAAGGGAATAAATCTGCAATCCGCCATACAAGACAATGTAGCTTTCAAGCTTTCCTTCGGCATCACGTTTGCACTCGCCGGTTTCGGATCATTCTAGGCACACCAATCTTGGGGACAGGCACTTGAAATAGAAATAGACGGTCATTAGATGGGAAAAAAAGAAAGAGCTGCACTGTACCATACCGAACGGGATAAGAAGAAAAGTGTACAGTAGGAGGTAAGAATAGGGAAGCAGCGTATCAATCTAAACTATTTACTCCCTCCAAACACATCTGATCCCGCCCATCCTCCATCTCCAACCCCCCCAAAGACACCCCTCCACCGATATCAACAACAAAAAAAACCCCAAACACCTCACAACTTACAAAAGCCGATCACGCGCCCATTCGTTTACCCCGTGCGACACTCCACAGCAACCGAGCCCAGACAGCAGCACAAGGTCCCGCTGCCGTGAACCGACAGGTGTGTGTCAAAAACCATGCCGCAACCCGTGGCATACACACGGAAGCGTAACGTGGGACCGCATCTGCACTCACATCGCATCTCCTATGACCAGCAATCCCGACACCTCGGGCACTGGGTGAGACAACCCCCAGGGACGAGCGGAACGACGACATGTACATGTACCCATACATCCCCCCAAATCTACTTTTTATTGCAAAGCAGGGAGGGAATCTGGAAGTTGGTTCAGCATGCATAATCACAAGCAAATTCCTCAGCCTCCCAGCAAGCAAAAAAAGATAGTCTAATGATTTCAATTCAATGCAGAGTATGTAATCTCTAAGACTGTCAAAACTTATCTCGCGTACCATCGTACCATCATGATACTGAGACGCAAACAATCCAATAAACCGAAAACAATTTGTCCGCCGTGCAAACCCCAAAAAACCAGAAAACCGCCCTTGTCTTCAACCAAAAGAGGCTCTAAAAATATGCTCAGAAAAACGCCTCGGATGTGAGAAACGCCACGGTGACTCCAGAAAACTCCCCGCCATTAAAAAGCCAGCCGTGAGGCGTACATGCTGTATTAGTTCGGCCTCCGTGTCCCATTCCCGAGGCTGCATATTGAAGTAAAGCAAACCGCCCATGCCGAAGCGATCGCTCTATGGTCTGAGACCATAGTCCCTACCGAAGTCTTGAAACGGACACATATGTGCTCGAGGAGAAACTTTTTGTACGACTTTATGTGGTCGAATCGAAGAGATTACGTATGTTGATGCGTAGCGCAAGACGCAAATGAAAATAAACAATGGAGAGGGGTGAGGTTTCGCTCTGGAAAGGCGATGGAATGAGCAAGTGCTCAGGACCAGGTGTGATCTAGCAAACAGTCAATTTTGGATATTCTAATGATGGTGATGGAAGCTCCCGCTACGCATTTCGCGTGGAGATTGTCGAGGTTGTTCTTCAGCCTCGTGCTCACCATCGCTGGTGCTTGGCGAGCTCCCACTAGAGCCCTCGCCGGGATCATAGCCGCCACCCTTGGACTCGCGACGTAATTTTTCAGCCTTGGCCTGAAGTGCAAGTGCTTCACGATCAACACGTTCGGCCTTGATTTGCTTTTTCCACATGTTCTTGTAGCGGCCTCCAAGGGCGATGAGTTCACTGTGAGTGCCTCGTTCCGCGACAACACCTTCATGCAGTACGAGGATTTGATCTGCGCGAGTAATGGTGCTGAGACGATGGGCAATCACAAGCATGGTGCGACCTTTGCCAAGAGTGTCGAAGGCATCTTGGATATGACCTTCGGTTTCAGAGTCCAAGGCCGCGGTGGCTTCGTCCAGCATGATGATGCGAGGACCCTTGAGAATAGTTCTCGCAATCGCAACGCGCTGTTTTTCGCCTCCAGATAACCGCAAGCCACGATCGCCGACCTTTGTCTGATAGGCATCAGGGAAAGTCATGATCTTGTCGTGGATGCTGGCCGCACGACATGCCTCGTGAACTTCTTCGTCTGTGGCGTCTTGGTTGGCATATTTCAGGTTGTACATCAGAGTCTCATTGAAGAGCACCGTGTCTTGAGGCACAACTCCGATGTGTTTGCGAACAGAGTCAATGGAAACGTCCTCGACATCGTGACCGTCAACCTGGATGCTACCTGACGCGGCTTTGTAGAACCGGAACATTAGTCTGAAAACTGTAGATTTTCCTCCTCCGGACTCGCCAACAAAAGCGGTAGTCGTACCAGGCGGGCAACGGAATGTCAGGCCACGCAAAGCCTCTTTGCGTTGATCGTAAGTGAAGTGAACGTCCGAGAAAAGGATGTCCCCTTCGCATGTGGGGAGTTCTTCCACATTGGGCTTATCCACAACCGTTGGCTTTTCTTTAAACAACTCCAGCATGCGCTCGGAGTTGATCATTGCAGACTGAATCATGCGATAAAAGGTGCCGAAGTAATTCAGCGGCTGTTGAAGTTGTGCCATGTATGTTAGTAGCGACACAAACTTTCCGACCTTTATTTGTCCTGTAGTGACCTGGTACGCAGCAATGAAACATGCGACCATCAGACCAACCATGAAGACGAGGTTCTGAGTCACGTTCATCAGTTGCAACGAGTAAAGGACCTTGTATTCAGCGTCCTGATAACGTTTGACCGATCCCTTGTAGCGGTTGAACTCGTAGTCCTCGGCGTTGAAGTACTTGACTGTTTCGTAAGAGACCATGGAGTCATTTCTGTATCAGCGTCAGTATTTTGTATCTTGTACTACTGAATGATTGGACCTACTTGACGGCATCCTGCTCCCGGTCCGCATTGACCATGTCACGACGAATGTCCGCTCTCCATGCAGCCATGCGAATTGTCAAGTAGATGTACCAGAATGTGATCACAGTGATGACCAACGCATAGTACGCATCAAAGGCGACCAGGAAGTAGCCAATAGCAACACCGAGATCCACGATCATTGGGACCACGTTGAAGGTGACTTGTTCCAGGAACGTGTTTATGGAATTACCCTTGTTCATGGCGGAGATGACCTCACCAGTCTTTTTGCCGAGATGGAAATCCAGGCTGAGATTGTGGACATGCTCGAAAGAGGCGACCGAGATTTCGCGGTAGGAATACTGGCTGACTGGGATCCACATGGCAGAGCGAATGGCTCCAAGGAGGCCATTGTTTCCCTGTAGTAAGCGGTACATGATGTACATCAAGATTGAAACCCAAGGAATTTGGTGGAATCCACCAACATCACTGTCCGAGGAGAGTTCGTCGGTAATTTTACCGACTTGAATCGGTACGAGGACATTGATCAGTCGCTGCAGCGCCACGACTGCGACACATACGAGCACCATCATTTGGAGACGTCGATCCTTGGCTGGCCACAGATAGGGAAACAGCACAGAGTAACTCTTGAGATATTCCCACCAGCTTCGTGAAGGGGTCTTTGCTGGACGAACCCATCCTGGTTCGGACTCTTGTTCTGCAGCCTTGGGCCTGGTGGCGTTCGGAGTCGCTCCGTAGTTCTGCGCTGGTCCATTCGCATGTCCATTTGAATGACCATGTGTCTCTTCACCGTTGGTCGTGGTCTCATTTGGACGGCTATTCGAGTCGAGCAGTGGCGCTGACTCGGCTGACGAAGCTGAGCTTTCCGGGTGTGCTTTCAGGGCCCTGGGCCCATTATATGTAAAGGTAACAAAAAGCCCAACGAGAGCCAACAGAATCAGGATTCGAACCAGATTTACTCCAGTTTCTGCGGCAAGCCACTTGTCGACGCGCGGTTTCTTGGCGTTGACAACGTTGTACAAGCTGAAAACTGCTAATTCGAGGAGGACGGCAAAGACCCATGTCGCAAATTGGGCTGACGTCGGAGAGGGTACCGAATCGAGCTGGGATATAAGTAGCAGGGAATCAACGAAGAACGCTCCGACGATGTAAACCTGCAGGTGGGGCCAATTAGTCAGATGGCACTCGTCAATGTGATTTTCAGATTCTGCTTACCGTGACTGCTTGTCCACACCACCACCCTTCGTGTCGTTTGAAGATAGCCTGAAGACAGACGATGGTGGCATTCGCGGCAAAGGTGACGCACAGAAACACCGACAGCCATTGGAATGACAGCTTCCTCGGCCTGGAGAAATCGAATGGCGGGCGTTTCTTGTAGGAGTGAGATCTAAAAGGCAATGGCTTTCCCCCGGGACCGAATTGGAGCTTCTGAGGTTGCTCCTCTTTCAAGCTTGCGGCCTTTGCAGCGACAATGGTTTGCGTGGTGAAAGCAACGATGAAGAAGGCGAGCAGCAGAATTGGATATGCGTACTGAAGCACGTCGAGGACCCTGTGGGCGGTCGATTTGGACACCCATGGGTCGCTGTAACCAGATCGATTTGAGGTAGACATGGCGTCTAGGTTGGGGAACGGCGTGAGGAGGTGGTGAAGAGGCAATGGGTTTATGTAGAATTGGGCCCTGACCACAAGAGGGAAAGAAGATGGAGCAGAAGGTCGCGTGTTATGTACACGCCATGATCTCGCAGCGACTGCTGACCTGTTTTGTACAGCGGTGATGCGTGATGGAGGTGTTGCTGGAGAGGTGTGTGGCGGTTCGTTACTCGGTCTTTTGCTCTTGGGGCACGTCCAACAGCAGGTGCCCCCCGGATGGAACTACCACAAGGCAATGCTGTAATTATCCGAGCAGTGCAGTCCCTACGCTGCTAACCATCGCCAGCTAGAGCGGCCGTGAGTATATTGATTTCGTGGCGAGGAAAAAAAGCGGATAGAGGTTCCGCTGCAGCCCCAGCTGGTTCCTTGCACCATATAACCGTTAGATCCCCTGGGGTGTGTCAATGGTTTGCAAAGGCATCCACCGACAAATGACCCATCAATGGATACCCCTAAGCCCTGCCCACGCAGTATGATTATGGATGGCATATGATTATGGTGTCTCCGTGCCTCTCAGCATTGCAACAGCAGCCTTTGCCATGGCCGTGTCCAGCTGACGGAGGCCGTGTTGACAGGAAGGGCTCCCGAGGTCGCAAACTCTGGTAGTAGCTAATCCACAGGCTAGAACCTGAAGCCGCGGACGAGTGAAAAGCAGCCAGTGTCGCCAGTGTCGCCAGTGTCGAGGCAGGAGGCAGCCTCAGCAGCCTCAGCAGCCCCAGCGGTCCCCTCTGCCCTCTGCCCTCTGCCCTCTGCCCTCTTCTGTTCTCCGCTTTGTTCCTTGGGTCAGTGGGTGAGGCCAGATGGATTGGGGCTTAGCCTCGCCTCCCAGGAGTTCCATAGGATGCATATATCACCACCTGCCACCTGCATGAGACTGGGATTGCCGCATCTTGCCATTGTTCCCGGCACCTGCAGTCGCCCCCAGGCCCCAGCAGGCCCCGGCGAGCTGATCCCTGGACGCATAATCGAACAGTCCATTTTGTAGATCGCTCAGGCTCCCGGATCCTGGCCCGTTCCACTGCGTCGAGCTGGACGAATAAGACTTCCTCCCTCTCACTGCTGTCCAACGAGCTTCCTGCGATTCCAGTGTTACTTTATTCATTTCAGAAGCGCGCCGATATTGAGCTCTTGCTACTGCAGCAACCTGACTGCGATGGTACATCTTAAGCTTCTGCGACGTCCCTGATTATGTACAGCTCTCTGCCAAGGGCCATGCACTACAGACTCGACGCCCTCCGGCCGTAGAGCAGCCTCACAATGGCTTCGGATTATTCGCATGCCCCGCGAAGGCTCACCAGCAATGCCGCTCCGCCGGCCACGACTCCCAATTCCAACGAACCGCCGCCTCCTCCGCCGCTTCCTCCCGCAGCACCAGCAGCTACGAACAATCCAGCAAACAAAAGAGGTGTATTCGCCCGACTGGTCACCCAGCCATTCACGGCTTACGGCTCACGGCCAGTAAGCGCGCAGACAAGTCGAGATGGAGCGAGGCAAGCTGCATACCCGGGCAGATTACCTGGGTATGTCCAAAATCTCGTGTCGCCAGGTATTAGACTCGTTTACCTCCATATGGCGGTGAAGGTACTCTAAGACCGAGTCTCTGACCACGGCACATCCTACTCGGAGGAGCACGCTGACGTTGGGACCATGCAGGCTCAATCCCCTCTCGTCTCAAAGTGCGAGCTTGAGGACAAGAGTTCGCGCCGAAATCGCTGCCCTCGACATCAACCAAGAACACACACTTGCCATACTTGCAGGAAGAGAAATCCTGCAGACCATACGCGTCAATGGCACTTCCTGTGCCGAGGAGACAAATATTCGCGAGGAGGTGGTTCGACATGACCGCATAAACGCTACAAGACATAGTGACAATTTAGAGATCCACGACGTCAAGTGGTCAAATGGTGCATACAGCAGTTATATTGCATGCGCCGCTACCAATGGTAAGGTTGTCATCTACGATTTGAACAGCCCGGGTGTCGAAGTCGCAAGTTTCTACGAACACTCTCGGCAAGTGCACAAGGTCGCCTTTTGTCCCCATCAAGGCGGGCTGCTTTTATCTGCCAGTCAGGATGCAAGTGTAAAACTGTGGGACCTGAGAGCTTCGAAAGCCGAGACTCTGGATTTTCCTAGAACCAAAACCTTCGCAGGGCAGAGTGAGGCTATTCGAGACGTAAGATGGTCGCCCACAGATGTGTTTGAATTTGCATTCTGCACCGATAATGGTTCCATTCAAAAATGGGACCATCGCAACACGAAGGTTCCAAAGCTTCGTATACTGCGCGCCCATGATGGCGGCTGCACTTCTATCGATTGGCACCCAGATGGGAAGCATCTTCTAAGTGCTGGCAAAGACAAGCTCTTGAAAGTATGGGACTTCTCATCGGATGGGCAGCCAAGACAGAAGCCCATGTCAACCCTCAAAACGCCGTACTCGGTCGCCAATGCTCGCTGGAGACCGCCTTATTGGTCCGAGGATGACCACGGCAAGGGTTCATGGCAATGCACCCAAGTGGTGACATCTTATGATCGACATTATCCTGTCACACACCTGTGGGATCTTCGACGGCAGTATATCCCCTATCGGGAGATATACACATCTAGACAGGCTCCCACCGACATGCTATGGCATTCCTTAGATCTTCTCTGGAGTGTGGGCAGGGACGGCGACTTCTTTCAGACTGACATCAAATATGCTCCAAAGACTATTGACAGGCGACCTCTATCTACATTCGCAATCTCGCCGTTGGGTGAAATGGTGGCATTCAGCCAGAAGCGGAGCTCACATCGAAGATCTGAAGTAGATGTTGTCGTTCCAGAGCTAGCGCAAGCCGGTGGGCTGAAGAGAGATTCCAGCTCACTGTCCGATCGAGCAGAGTTGAGCCGAAGCAGTGCCGACGACTTAAAGGAGGATAGCTTTCTTTCAACCTCGTATCAAGCGCGACATCATGAGAGAACGATGAGTAATAGAAGCTCCAGGGTTTTGATTTCTGGTACCCCGCCTACTCTGACCAAAGCATCGTTCATTAAGCTAGATGAAACTCTTGAAAAGACAAAAGACTTGCAACAAGCGCAGCAAGTTGCGTTTCGTGGTATGCTCGATGGTGCTGGTAATGTCCAGGCTTTCTCCTATTTGGCTCAAAAGTACAAGAATAAGGTTATACCGGAGAAGGCTTCGGTGGAGGACTTCAAGAATGTCGGAAAGGCCTTTGAGCAGAATGCCAAGTATGCGGAGAAGACTGGGGCTTATCGAACTGCGCAGACGTGGAGGACATTTGGCACTGTCCTACAGAACGAAGTGCTCCTGCGCGGCACGAACAACATGGAACAGCGTCTTGCTAAAGTCGAACCCCGGATCGATGTATTGCTGGAGCTCCCTCAGATAGTCTCATCGACGAAGAATTCTGATGAGTCGTTTGGAGTGCTTACACCAAGGCAGCAACAAGTGGCGGGAGTCAAAAGTGCGACTCTCCAGGAACAAAGACTGGTAGAGAGTTCGTCCAATGTAGCGACACCGATTGCTAGGCCGCAGCAGGTCCCCTCGTCCCAGGGTAGACGCCTTGCTGGTGGGCTTCCTGACCCGAGTCATGATGATGTACAGTTGTCGCTGCCGCCGTCGTTGATGGGCAAGAGTGGAGAGGAAATGGACATGTCTACGAGAGGCGAATCGACGGGTGTGGGAAAGATGCTGAATGCGTTGAGACCGTCTCTGAGTGGACCGACATGGTACAGCTCGAGCGATCTGGAGGAACGTAAGGCACGGATCGGAGATTGGAGAGCTCCTCAGAGGGAGCTACTAAATTTTGAAACTCCAAGCAAGGACTCAGTTTCTGCTATCAATATTCCCCCTCCGATGGACCGTCACAATTCCGACGAGAGCTTCGCTATGTTTTCTACTTCAACGGATTCCAAGGCTGTCCCCTCTGTTTCAGCTTCGTTCGCAAGCACTGGAAAGCACAGTATGAGCAGTATTCCAGAGAACATGCTGCCTGTATCGTCGTACAGGCAGTACAGACGACATGACAGTGACTCAGGTCGCGACAGTCAAGCTCTCACTGATGGCAGCTATTCAAATGGTTCGAAGGTATGCAAACTGCTTCGCTGTCTTTTCAAATGTGTCTGGCGAGCAACTCTATCCAGTTGCTCGTTTGCGATCTCTAACTTCAATAGGAAGACTTGTTCGGGGCATTTGACTCCTATCCTCACTCAGAGAGTCCTTCGGGTACGCGTGCTCGTCCCTCAATCCATAACTTTCACACAGCAGACCATCTAGAAGCAAGCGGTACAATCGTTCCCGAGGATACCGCACTGAGGCCTGAGCAATCACGAGATGGTCCGGTCGATGGGCTGGCTTCTTTGAAAGCAATCGCTAGTTATCGTGATGATGCTACGCCATCCCTAGTCCTGGGCGACTTTACATCTCGTCCAGTTATCACATCAGATGAGAAGTTCTACCCGATCACGGCAGGCAAGCTTCTCCAGCAGACCTTCGCCTACAATACCCTGCAGATTCCCGACTCGCAGCACATCTTCCACTTGGTCGCACTCTTCAAGCGCTTCCTTCCTAGTAGCATAGCCGTCCAGCCATACCAACGCGAGAAATGCGAGGCTGCTCACATAGCTAAGACCACAGAAACTCTCGAGGACTATGCTCACTATTGCAAAGAAGAACTCAATCTCTCCACCGACGAAATTCACACAATCATGTCCGATCACCTGGCTCACCTTGTCCGCTTCGGTATTTCACCATGGCAGGCGGAAGCGATTTGCATGGCTTATGAAGAACAGCTAAGTCGTTGCTTGCTATTCACCTCATCCACCGTTGTACGCAATCTCCTCCGCTCCTCGTTCGGCGCTTTCAGAGAAGATAGTACAATGCAAAGCTCAGCGATCGGACTAGTCTGCGTCAAATGCAATAAGCCCATCAACCGCCCAGACAAACGCTGCGACTCGTGCGGACACAGACCAGATCCCTGTCCAGTTTGCAAACAGAAGTACTCACCGTGGACTGTTACGAAGCGGGCCAGGAAATTGGAAGAGCTCAAGGTGCCAGCCTTCAAGATGAACGACATTGGCAAACGAATGGAGATGTTACTTGCGCCTGGTGATCCAGTTTGGGACGGTGAAAGGCATGACTCTGAAATCAAGGTTCAGCCATTACCTGAGCTCCCAGTGCTGTGGCAGTTCTGTCTTTCGTGTGGACATGGCGCGCATGCTGCTTGTCTAGATCACCAACAGAAGATTCCGGAGTTAGGTGGACGGTGTCCTTACTATGCTTGTGGCTGTGCCTGCATACCTGGACCTTATCGTGATCGCATCATTAGGGAAGAGGAGGAGGAGAGGCTAAAGGCCGCTGCTGGATCTGTGAGAGGAGATCGCAAGAGCGTTGGAGATAGTGGGGCGGTTAAGGCCGTTAGGGGACTGCTTGGTGGAGAGGGCGGTAGTATGAAAAGCGTACGGGTCGTCGAGCCGAAGAAGTGAGTTCAGCGACTGTTTATGATGGCCCATCGCGCACGCGTGACAGCAGTGTATTCGCAGAGGAGCGAAGAAGAGTGGAAGCGTGTTTGTATATTATGAGATACCCTGTATATATACGCGTCTTTTTGAGGACTCACAAGCACTTGAGAGCGCTCCATAACTGCTATAAACATGTGAGACCTATGCTTGACGTCTTTGCATTGCAAAAAGATATCCTCGTACCAATCTATTTCCCTAGCAGTACCGAAAATTCTGTATGTGATCTCGCACCGGAGAATCTCCGTTAGATCCGATAACTTTCCGAAGGCAACTAAACGCCAATCAAGAAACCGCCAACACTTGCAAATCGACCGATTCTTCGTGAACATGCTCGCGAACTTTACACCTCGAGCACAGAAGCTCTGGGGGCATGCTCCCCGCGTGAGGTCGCCACAGCTTCAACGGCTTTTCGCCTCCATTGCCGCCGACAACAGGTTTCATACCCCTACTCATCACCCGCCACAACATACAGACTAACCCAAGGTGTAGACCCTACGATGTCGTCGTCGTCGGAGGCGGCCATGCAGGCGCAGAAGCGAGTGCAGCAGCCGCACGATCAGGAGCGCGGACCGCCCTCGTAACCCCCAAACTCGATAACCTGGGCACCTGCTCTTGTAATCCCAGTCTTGGTGGTATCGGGAAGGGAACGATGCTTCGCGAGATCGACGCTTTGGACGGTGTTGTTGGACGCATTACTGATAGGGCTGGGGTGCAATTTCGAGTTCTGAATCGCAAGAAGGGACCTGCTGTCTGGGGACCGAGGGCGCAGATTGATCGGGCGCTGTATAAGAGATATATGAGGGAAGAGCTATTGAATTATGATAACTTGAGTGTGGTGGAGGGCAGTGTTGGAGATATCATTGTTTCGAAAGAGGAAGGAGGTGTGCATGGAAAGATTACGGGCATAAGACTTGAGGGGGGGCAGGTGATTCAGACGAGCAGTGTCGTTATTACTACCGGCACCTTTCTGGGCGGGGAGATTCATATTGGACTCGAAGCTTACCCCTCTGGACGAATGGGAGAGGCTGCGACGTTTGGGTTGAGTACATCTTTGAGAGAAGCCGGATTTCAAATGGGGCGTCTCAAGACAGGAACACCGCCTAGGTTGGACAAGAATACCATTGATTTCAGTGTGATGGAGCCACAGCTTGGAGATGAGCCGCCAACGCCTTTCAGCTATCTCAATCAGAAGGTTCAGGTGGAGGACCAGCTGAAATGTTTCAGTACACATACGAATGCGGCAACGCATGCTGTTATACGCGAAAATTTGGACAAGAGCATACACATCCGCGAGACGGTCAAAGGGCCTCGATATTGTCCGTCACTGGAATCAAAGATCATCAAATTCGGGGAACGAGAGGCGCACATTATTTGGCTCGAGCCCGAAGGATTTGACAACGATGTCATATATCCTAATGGGATTTCAATGACCGTTCCTGCAGAAGCTCAGAACGAGATGCTGAAAACCATACGCGGGCTGGAGAACGTCAAAATGCTCCAGCCAGGATACGGAGTCGAGTATGATTACGTCGATCCACGCAGTCTTCGCGCCACTCTCGAAACAAAAGCCATCAAAGGGCTCTTCCTCGCAGGACAAATCAATGGCACAACAGGTTACGAGGAAGCAGCTGCTCAGGGCATCATTGCAGGTATCAACGCCGGCCTCGCAGCGCAGAACAGGCCGGCCTTCGTCATGACAAGAGCAGACGGCTACATTGGCATCATGATCGACGATCTCATCACAAAGGGAGTGTCAGAGCCCTACAGAATGTTCACATCCAGGAGCGAATACCGGATGGCCACCCGAGCCGACAACGCAGATTTACGACTTACAACCAGAGGACGCGAAGCCGGTGTTGTGGGCGACAAGAGATGGCGAGCCTTTCAAGATGAAAGCGGTGAAATGGAGGAACTCATCAAGCACCTCGAAGACAAGAATATGACTTCTTCAGCATGGGTTGGAGCCGGATTTCCGGTCCGCGAAGACACGATGCGGAGAAATGCTTTCACGTTGTTGGGATACACGGGTGTGAAGTTGGACACCCTTGCCAGTGTCATACCCGAGATCAACGGTTACAGCGAGAGGATCAGGGCGAGAGTTGCCATCGAGGGTGTCTACGCGCCGTACGTCGAACAGCAGCGGAATTCCGTGCGTTCGTTCTTGAGGGATGAAGGGCTGAGATTGCCCACGGATCTGGATTACGATGCTGTCATTGGTATCAGTGACGAGGAGCGCGATGTTTTGAAAAGGACGATGCCGGAAAGTGTGGGGCAGGCGAGGAGGATTGAGGGCGTCACGCCGAATGGGGCTGTCTTGCTTCTGGCACATGTCAAGAGAAGAGGAAGGGCTGAGAGAGAGAACATCAAGTGGGAGGCTGCTGAGGGTAGGAGGATCGAGCGGCAGGCAAAAGAGATGGATGTTGGTGCGTGAGGACGTGTTCTTGGGATCATGGGAATAGATGGGGCGTGGTAGCTTCGGTGTCTGGGACGGTATCGCATCTGGAAACTGTCGTATCGGAGCTCCAGGTCTTGAACGGGGATCGATGTTGGCTGGTCAGGTCTGGTCATCTTTTATACAGCATTATACTAACGTGAAGCTATCTTTACACTTACCCCATTCCACCTTACCATATTCACGAACCAGGTACTCGTCGCTAATATTGGAAAGCTTTGCTTGACGGTTCTGATCATCAAGAGAGTTCGTACTTCACAAGTGCTCCATGGGGTAGCAGAATGTTTCCGGTTTCGTCCATATGTAGTGAATGCAGCAAGAGCCGGGGGGGGAAATGCAACTTCAATCTCAATGTCGCCAGGCTCTCGGCACACAAGCAATCTGAAAGAATATTCCCCGGATAACCAGACGCCGACGCACGAGACGCCATCTTTAACACCGAAAAAACTCAAAGTCCAGTGTGATCAATCGCCAACCGCCATATCCCATAAACCACCCACGAGAATCCCAGACAATCCAGCATGCAAAACCCCGTCAGACTCCCCTCGCTCCCCAGAATACCAAGGAAATACCCCGGTCATCTCCCCTTTACCACCGTCTCAAACACCATCAACCTCCACGCTACCATCCTGCTCCACCTTCACTTTCTTCGAGGGACTCTCACCCTCACCCTCACCCTCACCTCCCTTGAACTCGTTCTCAAAACCACCGTCCTGTTCCTCGTCATCGCTCTGAGCATGCTTTACCGGCTTGACGGAAGCGCGACGGGTGGATTTCTTGCTGATGCTGAGGGGTGTCTTTGGAGTCGTGGTTGTAGCTGTCTTTGGGCCACGAACGCGCTTGGGAGTTGTGATGGCTGGGGTTGCGCCTGAACCTGCACCTACACCTGAACCTGAAGCTGAACCTGAAGCTGGTGCTTTGCCGTCGGATTTGATCTTGGCGATGCGGTGGGTGATTGCTTTGGCGCTGCATTCTGTAATGTGAAGGGGAAACAGTCAGTTTTTGATAGAGGGAGGGGGGGGGAGGGGGTGACGGTACCTGATCCCATCTCAGTGGCGAGAGCGGCGTAATTTACCTTTATCTCGTGGACTTTTAGGACGGCGGCGAAGAGCTGTGGTAAGGGTTGTTAGGATGGGGAGAGGGGGGGGGAATTGGAAGGGGAGGATTTGATTGGGGCTTACGCGCGCGTCGGCTTCGGGACCCCAGTTCATGGGCATTGCTGCGGTGAGGGGGAGATTGGTGGGTGGGTGCGTGGGGAAGATGTTTGTGTCTGAGGAAGGGGATGGTGGAGCTGGCGAATGTTGGGTCGGGGAATGGTAGATGTTGGGGAGAGGAGTTGGGGAGTTGGGGGGAAGTGGGAGGTGATGGGGTCTTGATGGGTTGGTGTGATTGAGGTGGGAAGGGAAGGGAAGGGAAGGGAAGGGGAGGGAAGATATTCAGTCGGTTACCCGACTGTAGTGCTGATGCCTGTTTTCTAGCGGTGACACTGTCGCCTAACATTCTGGTCCTTGTTTGAGCTTGTCACTGTTGGCTTTTTTGTATCGATGTTCCAATCCGGTGTCGATATCGATCCGTTCCTGGGAAAGTGAAGCGCTCAAGTAATTTGTCAGGAATTGATCAACACCGGTCTGGACCAGAGGCAACAACCAGCCATGGCCATTGGAATCTGTCGCGTGAACGATCAAATGAAAGGTGCTGTCATGGTCATTCGGGATCGGATTGATATGGCAGCGCTCAGTTCAGTTCAATTCAGCAAATACAGTCTCCCAAAGAAGCTCAATATACAAGTGGACCCACCAAACGATCTGGCGACATGATGTTGGACATATTTCCTAAAGTCTCGAACACCAAAATCTCACCCCAAGCTGTCGTCGCCAAAATTGCGACTCTCGCAATGCCTTGATGGGTATCAATACAACGACAAATCCGCCGGGCAAAGACCTCCGTTCAAATATCGTGCGGACATGGCTAACCAACAGCCCCCCTGTATGGAAAATCGTCGACATCACCTCCTCGGCATCGGCGGCGCCGGTGGTAAAGGCGGCCTCATAGCGTCCACATCCACACCCCGATAATGCAAACACTTTTCGTCATGCAGACTATTCCCCCACCTCCTAACCCTCTCATAATGCACCAAACAACCCCAACAAAACTCATGCCCACACCTCGAACACGTCATATGATCACACCCCTCATTCTTCTCGATGCAAGCTTCGCACTTCGGACAGCGTTTCGTCGTATCACTAATCGTTTTCCGCGACGCCTGTTCTTCCTCTTTCCAGCGCGTTGAGCTGGACACGCGGTAATCGTATTCATGGCATGTTTCCCCTGTGTGCCAGGGAACCTTGTGGTGGATACATTGGCGGAGGGTGCAGGCTGGGCAGGTGAAGATGGGGCCCGAGGTGGTGGGGATGTGGGAGTGGCCGGAGTTGCATGTGGGGGAGATGCACCAATGGAAGTCTGGGTCTGCGTTTACGACAGAGCGGGTGAGGAAGTTGTCATATCTGGTGACTGTTAGCGTGTGTGCCGATTTCCTGCTGATAGGCATGATGCTGAGCCTTACCTCTCGAATTGGCGTGGTGAGGCGTGGGTTTTTACGTCTGCGTGTTGGAGGACTGATGGACACTCGGTACAGGTGAGTTTCTCCAGTCCGTTGCTGTCGAGTGAAGATTTGATCCATTCTCGTACACATTTTCTGCAAGTATTGCACTCGTGGCTACAAGCCGTTGTGATCGGCTTATGGGAGAAACTCGATAGAGACAGGTCATCTTTGCAAACCACGCATTCTCGTCTCTTCTCAACTTCCACTTGGATGTAGAGTGGAGCCCAGCCTTGCAGGATCAGGCGACCTAAAGAGCATGCATCTCTCAATTTCACCTTGTCGTTGTTGAGTGTGACGCCCCGGAAGGAAAGTTTGAGCCGTTGTCCCTCGGGAATGCTCAGTTGCGCACGAATTCGCTTCCTGAGATCTCCCACATTTACGGATGCGCGGTTGATGGGGATACTCTTGGAAGTCATTCGCTTGGAGTAGTCCACTGTATGCATTTCATTCCCAACGATCAGACGAATGTAGGGATCCAGCAACACATTTACCCTGTGTTTCGACAGGGTAGGAGCGTCTGCAGACCCGGAAGTATTTGATTCGACAGCCTCGCTTGGGAACCACAGGCAGATGGCTCTGGGATCTGCTCTGAGCTTCGCAGCTACATGATTGCGCATTATGGTAATAGATTCTGCATCTCGCGTTCTGAGACGGCCAGGAGGCGACGACGTGATCCAAGTGAATCCCGTCACGGGAGTTTGATCAGCATCGACAACGGCGAATTCAATGATGTCCACGTTGGACGGCTGCATATGAGAGGCCTCATCGGTGTTTGCAGGTAGGACAGTTACAGAAGAATCGACCACCGGTTTCGAGTCCCCTCCACGTTCCGCTCGAGCCAGATTTTGTCTCTTCAACATTTCTTGCCGGGCGGGCGTAACCAAGTTTCCGTTCCAACCACCATTCCCGTCCGTGACGGATGGCCCAACGTGACTGGCAATCGGAAACGGATCTTGTGCTTCAGCCCGACTCGCGAAAGGCTGTGAAAAGTCGACAGAAGACGGGTTCAAGTCATTTCCTGCGTTGCCAAGATCCACGTCCGCTCTACCTCTTCTTTTCTTGTCACTTCGATTTGAGAATAGAGGACTTGGCACTTCGGGGAGCTTGGACTGTCGCGCATCATGGATGATTGGAACGCGTTCGAGGCAATGCTCATCAGTGTTGGCCGAACATGCGAATTGTGCAGATCTTGCTGTCCTAGGGGTGGTGGATATTGTAGAGTCCACGTCCCAGACATCAGGCTGCATGTCCAGACCATGGACCTCGAGTCCAGTAGCTTTACCTTGAGTTATCCAAGGGTTGGCAATCGGATCAAAAAGTGGTGTTTTCGAAGGGAAGGGCCTCACAGTCTTGGGTCGATGTTGATATGATTTGGTGAATGTCTCGACATCGTTCGAGGACGTATACGTTTTCACCTTGCCAAGGTCTTTGCCGACGCGATGAAGGATAGCGCGAATCTTGCCTAATTCTGCGGATCCTGCCTCGTTCAAGATGATGACCGTCTTGTACGCGAGGAGATAGGACGCTAGTTTGCTGTCGTAAGGCTGAATGTAAGCCGAAACATAGTCCAACAAGTTGCTTATACGCTTCAAGCCATCCTCTAGACGTCGGAAATCCTCGTTGCTAAGATGGACGAAACTCGTCTCGTTCCCGGGATCGTATTTCCCAAGCATTCGAAGAGCTGACTGAACCTCAAACACAGCTTTATCCCTCCGCTTGATCAACCCGATGGCAGCTTCTGGACTCTGCATCTCGGCGAGGGCTTTCGTTTTTGGCTTCCTCCTCCTTCGCCTATCTCGCACCGAGAGAGGGTCTTCGATTGGTGCTTGGAGATGACGTTGTTGGGACGAGGTGGATGACCGCGAGTTTCGGGTGGATGTATCACGAGGGAATGCTGCTGCAAAGTCGCCATGATGGTAGCAACACAATTCACATCTCCTTTTCGGGGCGTGATCTGTCGAACTGCCGCTGTTCTTCCGATTGTGTTGTAGCGTGACGTGTTTTGACCCACCACCGAGCTCTTTTACCAGTATGGTAGAGGCCTGTAAGCGGCTGTCTCGCCTCTGTCTCTTGACTTCGGGCTTACCTGGTGTTGTGTCCGCAAGTTTCGGACTTGAGGCCGCCTGACCTGTAGCAGAACCAGAAACATGGAAATGAAGCACGAAACAGAGGTGGAAAGCAAAAGAACAAAAAGCAGCAACAGAGCCTCGTGTATGTCGTCAAGATAATTGAAGGATGAGCCTGCAGCCTCATGCACGAAAAGTCGAAAACCTCAACTCACCGCCCTGTTCGTTCCAGGTGTACCCGGGCAACAGCTTGCGCAAATCTTGTGGCCGTCATCTAACTCACAAATCATTTCACTTCTCAGCAAATTGGCTCGCGACTGGCTCGCGACCGGTCAACAGCCACTGACGATGCACCAATCGTGGTGGCACACTCACGGGGCGAAGTCCTGCGCAATTCGGACGCAATCTTCGACGTTCGACCGCAAGGCTGGTAGTAAAATACTGGTCAATCACCGGGGTATGGCCGACGTTTGGCACCGCTCTCTTTGAGGGTAGGCGAGGCTGTGTGGATTAGAGCAAATCGAGGTCGAGGTCGTTGATGCATGCGATCTTCTGGCCTCACCTGGGCAGCCAGGCATACGTGCATTTTCGGATAACCTAGGGATGGCCCGCGAACGTCCTATTAGTTGACGACTTCGAGCTGCAGGGAGCACAAGCCAGGAAAAACTGACTATTATAGTCCATACATTAGTTCAAGGCTCCAGCCGTAGTTGGTTTCTAGTGCCCACGAATAGGTGTGTGCACCTTACATTCCAGTTGCGACGCGGATGAGAACCCAGATGCATTGCATTGGAGCTGCCTTCTCGTTTTGGAGTATCGGGCTGGCTAGCTTACGTGTATTTCTCCGTGATGCTATAAAGGATTGTCCACGCAGGAACCAAATTAACATGAAACTACGCATACCCGAAGGTGCAGCGTGAAAGAAGACATTCAGTCTGAATAGACTTGAAAAGTCTGTTTTTCGACGTGGTCGAATTCCCTTTCGAGACATACCTACAATCCTGGAGCAAGCAAACATCTCTCTTCATGCTCAAATTTGGACGGGCGCCGTCCTTCAACCTCTGTAACTTCTCAGATCATATCCCGCCCGCTGTGCTCTCCTGTTGGTTTTTTCTATGGACGCTAATTGTTGGGAACAGGTGCAGGGCCAACCGAAGACTCCATAATCGTTGTACATACACACGAGCGAGCCGTCTCTGTCCCAACCCACTTCGCTGGGTCAGTGGAGCAGAGACGCACACCGCTACAGCAGCTGTCTTTGGTCTTCCCTGTAGGGCTGTACGCAGCGTGGTGATGGAAGACAGAGATTGCTCAGAAACAGAAACAGAAACAGTCATACAGTAACCCGCGACCAAATAATTTTCCTTGCCGTTGTCTACGCCTTCCATGCCAGAGCTGAAATTTGTCTCAACATGCACCCGAGCGTGGATTGCCACGTGCAAATTGCGCGAAAAGCCCCAGAAAGCCCAAAGAGATGCTGATGATGGCAGAAATACCGCGGACGGTAAATGGAGAAAATGTAGATAACTAGGGAGCTCCAGATTCGCCAGAGCTAGCCGAAAAGTACACCTTTAATATGTATTCTCAAGCTCGCACTCTAACTCAGGATAACTAGGCACTAGAGCCATAAAATCATGACAGCTGTTTGAGAAAGAAACGCAAGGAATAATTAGGTCGCAATGTCCTCCTCAAAAGTTGTCGGAAGTTTTACCGGAAGGTGCTCAATATTGGCGGGCAATGCTCGCATCCGACGACTAGGGACGACGTGGTGAATCCAGCCGCATGTGTCGTACATGTAAATTTCAGAACCAGTCGATGCCTGCGGCAGCCGGGTCTGTTGATCACCAATCGGGTCGACGTGAAGGTGGCGATGAAGCTGGGGACTGTTGAAATGAGGTAAACCAGGAGCCAAACCGTGGTGGCGAGGTCCCAAGTCTGAGGGATTCAGGCGTTGGTAGGGTGGAATTATGGTTGATCGACTGGAAGGAGGGGTTTGGTGGTATTCTCGTTTGCATAACCACAGGCTGTTCTTCAAGATGCAGGACAGTCGATGCCCAACTGTGATTATGATGTAATCTCCTATTGTCTTCGAGAGAGGAGGGAGGACAAGACAAGGTCGAAGCGATGGAGGTCTGAGGGCTCCATTGCTCCGATACGTTAGGAGACGAACTGGCAGGTGAATGCAGATGTGTTCGGATTGAGATGCTCGGGGAGGTTGGGGCAGAATGTGTCGGTCGGCCATAGTCTGCCTGTGAATCCTCCATCTTAACTCGCGAATCAGGCGTTCCTATGACGGATTGATGGGACAGACTATTCAAAGTCTGATAGCCTTGGAAAGGACTCGGCTCCTCTTTCTTGATATACTCTGAGTGTGAATCATTCCGGAGATGGTTTTGGCCCAGGAAACCCTTGTTCGTCCTGTCTACATGTTCGGGACGTGTGGAAGTGGGGATGGGCGAGCCACTGAGGTGCTCGACCGGATTCCTGCGATCATCTGGCGGCGGCGTAGGAGTACTATTCGAGGTCTTGTATTGCGGATATGCGAGAGTGAGGCTGCTAAACCTCTCGGTGTCTTGGCTGAAGGTATAGATGAGGGCATGGAAGTGTTCGAAGGGTTTCGGCCGGGTAGGTTCGCTGTAGTAGTGTCAGTGGGAGGCAGGACCTGCACTGGTAGTCGACTTACTTGTCAGTTCTCACTGTTCTCCACCCTACAGCAATCTCCATGTCATCTACGACCTGGTGAAGAGCCCACAGGCGTTCGAACATGTCGTCCCTCTCGGGCAAGGTGCTGTGATCGTCCAGAATGGTCAATACGCCCTTCTCACCACCAACGTTGGCGATCCATAGCCGCAGAGCTTCCTTGCATCCATTTGCTTCGTCGTTGTGCTGGTACTGTTCGGGCAACTTGTGCAGTATGTAGATGTTTAGTACTCTCAAGCGTTGCCGAAGTAGACAATAGAGCTCCGAGGTGGTGTGGACTGACTGCGGGATGTGTGGTCCCAGCTGTTCGCTGGACATGGCTAGCCCTGGGTGCAGAATGAAGAGAGCGTGCGATGAAGGTCCGACGGTATGTGGTATATATGTTCAAACTGCCACGGCCCGCACGGGTGGCCCGGTGGATAAGAGGATATCAATGGGCAACAGCACATTGCCCTCGTTCTCATCCGCAAATGTCAGCGCGGCTTGGACCCGACAGATTGGTACAGCGCAATGGGAGAGAGGGTAGGTGAAACTACTACACAGTATGCCTGCGATGATGCGTTATCCACACGGCCGCGGTTAAGGGGAGACGCAGACGCAGGTGGAAAGTGCTCCTGCTTTGCTCCCTGTCCACTACTGCGGCGGCTACACAAGCGCAGTGAAGGAGCAATAGCGAGAGGCTTCCAGGTTTGGGCATGCAAATGCAAAGCTGTGGAGGGGAGAGTGCTTGTTGGCAGCTTCGTACTGTGCGGGATGGCAAAGGCCAAGCGGAGCAGGGGGGCATGTCGAACCTTGAGTTTTCGACACGCTTCCTAAAGCGGCTAGAGACCGCAGTAGCCTGCACCTGCACCTGCACCTGCAGCCCGTACGCTGATCGTGGGTCGCATCGTACGCACCAATCACAGGCTGTGGGGAGGAGCGTTGTCCTGTTCCGCTGCCGAGAAAGCGAAATGTCGGACTGGGAATGGCACCATTAGAGAGGGTCCACCCGTGGCACCATTAGAGAGGGTCCACCCGAATGGAAGTTCCTCGGGCTGCAGGATGGACCCGGCTGACTAAAGCGCCGTATTGATGGGCGTCGGGTGTAATTAACGAAACGAGACGCTAGAGAGACGGGTCACAGCTCCGGACACCCTGGCTACCCTTCTGCAAGAGCAAGGAGCTGAAGACTCGGACGTTGCCTGAACTATCGGGCAGGGATCGATCGATGGCGCGCTTGCCGTCTGCTGCCACCCTCGCACCCTCGCACCCCACATACTCAGACTCACTGGCACTCATAGGGACGGGGCTCGAAAGAGTCCGACTTCTGCCTAAGCGACTGTCGTACGACCTTTATATCCGTTGCAGTTGGCAGTCCGGTCCGATGCGCTGAGATCAGTCGCAGTGGTGCCGAGCGAAAGGCAACGAAGAGAGGTGGCAGAGGTCGTAGTCTGGCGTGCCGTGTTTGACTGTTGCTCACACCATGTTAGGATCGGTTGGCTCAGCTGTGTGGTATGCATCTTTTTGCTCATTTCGTCCAATTCACCCACTCGCAGAGGTACCTCCCTTGCGGTTGATAACATGTCGATGAACTCCTGCGTTGCCACCATCTTCGAACAGTCGCTACCCTGCATCGACAGAAGCAAGATACGATCCGGCACCAGCTGCTCAATTCGGCTCGCAGACTTTTGATGCCCCACAGCGGCAGAATTGGCGCTCTCAACCGACGTCCTCTGACGAGGCAATGCCGTCGCCTGGAGGCGAGACTGAACGGAAAGGGCTGAAAGATACAATCAACCTCTGTGAGATTGTTGATCGGTTCGTCTTCGAGGATGATACAATCACGGCAGATTCGCACATGAAATCGACCCTCTTCATAGAAAGCGACACAGTTGATATTTATTCTTCTACAGCAGTGGTTCGTTCTTGAAGTAGAGAAGGACATTCAATAAGGGCCCTAGCGGAGCAGAGGACGAATATTGCGCCTTCTTACACCAACGCTTTGCAATATCTCAAAGTAGCAGACTGTCTCAGTATCCCAGCAACAAGGAGCCGCCTCATTGGTATCGTTTCGACAATGGCTTGCCTCCATCCGGAAGGCTCATCGATGAATGCAGCCTTCAAATTCTACTTGGCGGTCTTGGATCATGCAGGATCGCACGATGGCCATCGAGGACCGGTGCTTGCTCCGGTTGATGGCGTTATGTGTCTGAGAGCTCAGACCCTGCTGCATACCAGATCATGTTTTCCGACCATCCATCAAGCCAACTCTGAATGTGTTCTTGATGGACTGGAGTCCTTACACATTGTTGCGGGATTAAGGAGCGCATATGATACGATGACTAGCAATGTGCTGTCACAAAACATGTTCCGGCTTCCTCCCAAACACAACATAGCTGACTCAATCAGTTTTCAAACCGGAGAGGCGCTGGTCATGTGGACTCACAAGTAGTAGTAGCCATGAACACTTCGATCTTTGGTCTGCCTCCTTACGTCCGCTAAAAACAGTTGGACTCGTTCAGGCGACCAATTCAGCGCTCGCGTAAACGGCATCATGCTCAACGCCTCCAAACCTTCTTGCATGTTCACCATTTCAAACAGACCTATATCCTTCAACCTTTTATCTCTGGGCCATAACCCGACCGGCAGCTTGAGAACGTGTTCCTCGACATCAACGAACCCTGCGCTCTCCATCCAGCCTTTGAGTCTTTGAGGACTGTCACACGGCGTGCCAAACCTCGCTGCAGCCTCGCAGAATGCATTGCCCCATTGCATTATGGGGGCGTCCCTGGCCAGCGTACCGTCGTCGCTGTTGAAGGTTGGATATTTCTCTTGCCACTCAACATAGCCGCCCGGCTTGACATGCCTACCGTTATGATCAGTCAAGTTCCGGCTTCGAGAAAGTACCTCGATCGTATGCACCGAAAGTAGGCTGTTGTGAAACGTTGAAAGGGACACGATCCGTAAAGCCTAGCCAAGGCGTGCAAGACTCCTGGCGGCTCAAGAGATGCTGCCACAAGCCTGGCACCATTTCGGTCAGCCTTAACGTTTGTTCCTCAAATACGATGCGCAAGCCTCACGCTTCAATCGAAGTCTCCATGAGATGATTCTCTGCTATGGAACGGTTGCGTACTTGAAAGCTTGCCCAACCAACCTAGGCCAATTTCTAATTGAGCACACGAAGTTACGATTGTGTATAAAGTCGAAGGAATTTGGCTCAAATGTCCACTCCAATTCTGCATCGTCGATGTCGAAACGGAGATTGGGAGGGACCCAACTAGGCTGGATCATTGACAAGTCTGTACCAATAACCTCCGCTGATGGATACAGATCCGCAAAGTCGATGGCCCAGATACCTTCGCGACAATGTAAGTCGGTCAGCTGTATTATCTCGGACAAAGTACTCACCTGTGCCAGTGCCAAGATCCAAGACCCTTTGAATGTCCGGACGCAACGGACTCCAAAACAACTTGTTGTTCAAAAGGAGGATCATCATCGCGTGTTGCATGTCTAGTCTTTCGAGCTCCGGCTCATCATTGGGAAAAGCGTATTCTGGTTCTGTCTTAGCTCTTTGTTGCTGGATGTTCTCCATGAATTCCTCACGCGCACTGCCATAGCCATGGTACCTTCTTCCGTTCTCGAAAACACTTCGATTCACCTCCGATACGATGGAGGTAAGAGAACTTGGCCGCCTATTGTGTTTATGGATTTAGCACTGCGCATGTTTTGAATACGTAGTAATGGGATCGCTCGTACTCCGAATCGCCGTACGCGGAGTCGCCATCCGCGCTGCTCTGTGGCCACTCATTTAGATACCGACTCGAAGAGAAGTGCGACGAAAGTGAACCTACATCGACTTCGAGGGGGCCGTTACCGACCCCAGCCATCGTCTGAGCATCCATGGCTCTTTCCAGTCGTTCCTGAATAAACCTCACAAGAATCGCAGTTGAACAGGTGGGCTAAGAGCATCAGATCGGCGATACGTGGTGGTCTGAACTGGTGGTTTTGATGATTTGTTTGCGGCGCAAGCGAGCAGCAAGGCAAAAGTTTAAACCCAGATCTCGTGTCCCACAGAAGCACAAGCCGTTACAGTGCGACAAAGACTCGAATTCTTCGTGGGCCAACAACGATGCATGCGTGACTTCGGTCCATGCCTTGCAAGAAGACTCCCGATTGGCGACCGATGCTGGCTCTGGCATTGTTTGGTGTACCATGTTCACCAAACTAGGCTCCAAAAGAACGCACATCCCGAATCCGAGGCCATTCGGCACACAAAGCACCGACCGTTGCAGGACGAATGGCCATCCACGTGGAAAGTGGCACTGGAACGCCGAGAGCTCCACTCACCACTATGACTTGCTCGTGACTATGTTATTGAGCATCGCGCAGACAAAGAATACGGTGAACAAAGAGCTAGGCGCCTCACAGGGCGGTTGGAAAACGAAGGCTGCGAATATAAGAGTCGTGCAGAGGCGCACAAACTCGGGTGCTTGATACATTCTGCCTCTCCTGGTGCACAAACTCATTCGAGACTGACAACGACACTGGCAAACAGACAGTAAGCGTAGCAACCAATAATGGCGAAGGAATTTCGCATTCTTATCATAGGCAGCGGTTAGACACTCTGGGTAACTACTGCTCAATGGCACTCACACGTTCAATCTAGGAATTGCCGGACTGCTGGTGGCGCAAGGATTGAAAAAGGTACCGTTACACGCAACCGATCCCATATGCCCCGAGACATCTTTAATCTGGGAATGTAGAATGGCATATCCTGTAGCATCTTCGAATCCGAGCCATGTGCTGCGCACTATCGACCAAGAGAATGGGGCATGTAAGCTAAATGCTGACCTGTCGAAACTGAATTTTGGCGCTAACATGTCAGGTCGATACAATGGGGGCTGTGCGTATTCACTCCTTCCTAATTCCTTCCATTGCTTCTGCGCCCTCAGCTCGAGAAAGAATCCGTAGTCCGTGACGGCATTTTGTCCTCGCCTCTTTCAGGGGTCGGAAGTAACCTCGGGCACTTTTGAGATACACATCGTTGCCATATTTCGGATTTGATTCCGAATCAGGGTTGCTGCTGATTCTCCCTCCCGAAATTGATACCCAGGTCACACAACCTGGGTGCTCAAGGGTGTAAAGTATCTTCCCCGACTTCCCACTCGTAGGCCTGGAAACTTATTTTGAAAGCCACCCAGTTCCGCAACTTTTACAGTTTACCTATTAACACTTTACCTATTAACAATTATGTGACAGTCCTCTTCTAGAAGATGTTCTTCCCCGAGATCTTTTCGACCGCGTATATACGGCAGCCAATGATCCCTACTTTTCACAAAACCCTCCAGACCCGGGTTTTCTACCAACATGGAATGGCGCGACTGGAGAGCATATCAAGGACGTGCCACTCGTCCGCATGATCCGCTGCTCTCGACGCAAACTACGCGCGCTTTGCGCCGAGAATGTCGAAGTCTTTGTAAGCTTCACCGCCTCTCACCGAAACTTTAGTGCTCACGTTTTTAGTATGGCAAAAAACTTCAAGACGTCTCTTACAACGATGAAGACAACACAGTCACCGCTTGCTTCGAGGATGGTTCGACTGAGACTGGCAATATTATCGTCGGAGCTGATGGTGCACATTCCGTCGTTCGTAAGACAATTTTTGGGGACAAAGAATCAAGACCGTCCACAGTCCCCTACTCAGCCGTCAATCTGCATGTTAGATATGGCGATGCAGAGAAAGCCTTATTTGTCCGATCGAAGCATCCAATCATGACGCATGCGATTCATCCCGATGGCCTCTGGCTTTGGATCTCAAGTAAGGACTGACTCCTGATCTGCATCTCACCTAACTTAAGACTTTATCTCTTTTTAGTACTGGAAATTCTGTATCGGCGCTGATTTCTCATAGTTCAAGATGTACCTGATCCCAATGATCCTGCCACATGGGTTTTTCAGCTTCAGACCACATGGAAGAAGAAGGAAGGAGAGGATCCAACCTCGCTTGAGGTCCTGAAGAAGAGGGCTGAAACGTTCTGCGAGCCCTTCAGATCTGCAAACCTATGGGTGCCAGAAGGTACTACGGTGACCTCAAATAATCTTTCTTACTGGATTCCTGTTCCTTGGGACAATCGAAATGGCCGCATCACCTTGGTCGGCGACGCTGCTCATCCAATGACATTTCGTGAGTCATGTCCCTTTCTGCTGCATCTCATTCAAGTCTAACCTTTGGAAGAACGTGGACAGGGCATGAATCATGGTATCAAAGACGCCCAAGTTCTCGTCAAGGAGCTAGTGTCGGCAATAGCCCGGTCGGATGGGGTCGATAATGCTGTCAATAAAGCCGTGGATAGCTTCCAAGCTGAGATGGTTGAGCGTGCAGCTGAGGAAGTGCAGTTGGGTGTCCTCAATACGGAAATGCTCCATGATTGGGCCCGCTTCAGTCAGTCAGCTCTCATGCAAAGAGGTGGAGATCCAAATAAGAAAGGATCAGGTTCGGCAGGGCTGTAGGGTGAAGGGTGCAAATAGCACTGTCGATCCACGATGACAGTCACGGCCCTGCGTAAGTAAGTCTTTGGCGACTTTTGAATGTGGCGGTGCGTCCATTTCTCTCAAGCACTACTCACTGGAATGTAACCTCACCCAGGTCGCGATACCGTATCTCTTACGGCCGTATTATAACTCCAATCTCACATTTTTTCAAGCATCGCTCGATGTTAGTCCCAAAGAGGAAATTGCTCTTTGAATCCGTCCCCTCGCTAGGGAACAAGGGATAAGGCAGCCTTTCAGCGCGCGCCCAGTCCATTCCACCGTCGCGGGCCGTCGCAGAACAAAGTGATCCGATACACCTGGAATGATGTTGCTGACGCCATATTCCTCCCGATTTTGGTCGCGGACCTCGAGGAAATTTCGGCGCGGCCGGGGCGCATACACTTTTGGAGTCCCCGACTCATCTCGCAAAACTCGTATATCGTATCCACTGAGCCGTGATCCTAGCTGTTGGGGCTCAGCCTCGTATCGGCCATTTTTTATGATCGAGCTTCTGCCGTGCGACCTCATTGAAGTCACCGGAATTGAGGAATCCCGTACGTTCGCTTGAATTGGGTACAACTATGCTTTCCAGCATCGTGGACGGAATTCGTGGTCTCTAGGCGAAATTCGTCATATCCATCGTGAGGCAAGCTTTTCCTGCGGACGCTAGATGTACGATCGGTGATGGTGGTTGATAAGCCCCATCGTCAGGTTGGTCCTCGACAGCAGCTAATAAGTTTTGGGGCTGAGATCCTGCGCATAGCCTGACAGTATGTAGAACGAGTCACATCTGGACTAGGTGGAAATGATGGGATAAGGTACCTCCGTACCGCGTCGATGTTCCTATGGCCTCGGCTTGAGCACAAAGCCGCGTTGATCCATCGACCGATTCTGCCTCCTGAGATTCGACGAGCCGACGTTGACTCGATTGGTAAAGACTGGCGGACTTGTATTGACCGAGATTGGCGTCGACGTCTTGATACAGTATTCATAGAACAACAGAGGGGAAACAGAGGGGAAACAGAGGGGAAACAGACGGGAAAGAAACGGCCCAACCACCCAACCCACCCACCATAAATCCATCGCCGTCCGTGGCAAAAGAGACCACCAAAAACGAAAACCGACGCCGCGGCCTCCCAAAGCATCACGCCTCTCGCGACCCAAAAAAAAAGTAACAGGTATGCACAATCTCGACGCGCGGGATCCTCCCAAAACGGTCCTCACCCCCCTCTTTGAATCTTTTTTGATTCCCCAGAGCGGGGACGAGCCATGCATGCCACGCACGCACGCACGCATGCGCTATCACGGAGTGACTCCGAAATTCATCATCGCCCCCCATTTCCCCAATGCCCAATCTCGTCACACCACCACGACGGCGGCGGCGGCGGAGGGTTCAGGCCGGGCGCCTTGTGAGGCTAGCTCGTCTTTGTCCCTGTGTCTTTTGGGCTGGACCCTGTGTCTTCCGTTGCGCAGACGGGGACGGGGCTGATGGCCTGCAGGTGCGTGCGTGCTTAACGGGTGTACTCCGTATTGGAACTATCTATTCTATTCTATGCTTGCTTGCTTGCTTGCTTGCTTGGTAGCCGGTAGCGTAAAGGTAATTTCTGCTAGGTCTGTTCTTTGCATCACCGATCTGGCGGCTAAGTTTGTGTGACTGCGCGAGGGGTGTGTGATACAGTACCGTACAGTACAGTACGATATATAATATAGAAGGGGGGTCATGGGGATGGATGGGGAGGGCGTTCCTTGTCCCCGGCTTGGTGCGGAATTGTGTCCGTGCCTTTCGGCTTTTAATCGGGATCTTCGCTCTTTTCTCGGCTTTGACGTGGGTGAGTGTACGCTTGGTGACTGGTTTGATTCGTTGGAATGACTCGGTGGGTTGGGATGGCGTGGAGTGCACGACTCGAGTTGGCGGGGCTGTGTCGAGAGACGTCGATGCAACGATGGATTGTGTGGGATTGCAGGATTTCTGGAATTGCAGGATCGGGAGTTGTGCTTTTGTTTGAAGATGCTGTATTCGGTATGTCCAAGTATAACATTGAGGTTGGATTGTTTCACAGAAGGAAGATCACGCGCATCCAAGTATGAAGAGAATGGCCAACTCCATGAGCGAATCTCACGACCGTTTCCTGAACGAGGTGGGCAAAGATGATGGTCTGTCTTGAGAAGTGGAAGAAAGAGAGGTTTCAGGAACTCGTGGAGATAGACACCTGATACCAGTGAACATGAACTGAGGGGATCTCTCCGTCTCTAGAATTGCTGACAGAGCTGCCAAGGTAGAAGCCAGCGGGAAGAGAACCACGATGGGTGAGACGCTAGAAGAAGAGTGGATGGAAATTCGAGCCCTGCTAAAGCTGAGGAGTGTTCAGGGTGAAATCAGCAACGCCGTCTGGGCTTTTGCCTCTGAAGTTGGCGGCTTTACTGAAAAATAGGAATGGTAAGGTCCGTGTTGATGAATGGAGCCAGTGCTGCGGTCAAGTCAGCTCTCTTCCCTGCCGCGCAGGGAGTCGAAGTCACTCTCTACATATGATTGTCTCCCTGTTCGGTATCGACATGATGGATCCGTGGCGATTCGAGTTCAGCACCGCGATCCTATTGCGTCGAGTCAGATGTGGTTGAGTGTTTAGCGGCATCTGCTGAATTCAAGTTGCCAGATATCGACTGCTCTCAATCACCAATCCAGTAACTTCAAGTTTAATAACCTCCCCAATGGCAAAAATTGGATAGATTAGTGAACCAAAGGCGCCGTTCGACCATGCTTCCCTCAACCCGTCTCATCCTCATTCGAGACACCCAGCTGTCGCAAAATCCTAGCAGGCCCAAGTTCCTTCCACTTGGTCACCTCCTCATCGTGCTTGAGCCAAATCATCCCCAACATCCCAGCCGCATTGACATCGGAGGAGCCTTCGAAATTGCGTTTCGACCTCGGTATCACCGCCATCCAATTCTTCGTGATAATGACGTCATGAGGAACAGCTTCGCCTTCCTTGCCTCGAAGCAATCCCTCGCACTGTCTCAACAGATTCTCATACGTCTTAAGCAGCAGTTCTTTGGATGGCTGAGCCCGGTCCGCGAAATCGACAGAGAAGTACTTGTACGGAAGCTGTGGGAAATCCTTGGTGGACTTCTTCGCGACCAAAAGTTTTGTCGAATCTTTCGGCATGCGTAAAACTTGTAGATGCTTGTGTTTCCGACTGGCTCCTGCGATGACCCCGCCGTTGAAAAAGATGAAATGTGGTCGTGCCAGGCTCAATAGGACCATCCGCGCCACTTCGAGATCATCGCCGTCCAGGGGATCGTATTGACGGTGATAGGAATTCGCCGTGACGATCATCATCTGGGACTTTGAGATGCAGAATTTATTGTACAGCAGGATATGGGTTCCGTTTATTTTCGAGATTTCGATCGTTGGGTCTTCCTGAAGGTCGCTCCCTTCCCCCATCATTTCGACTGGTTCCTCTGATGTTTTCTCCTTTGGCTGTGGCTTTTGCCGGAAAGCTGGACATACACGGAATTCAAACTGTCGTGATTGTTAGAGATGATTTCCTAGAACGAGGGTTTTGAACAACTCACCGGGATGCCATCGTCGACGATCGAAGTCACCGTGCTGGGACCGTAAATGAGGTGCCCTTGCTCCACGAGCTCGTCAAATTTTTTGTCCAGGTCATCCTCTACGAGTTGAAGCATTTTGGGGCCGAGTATTGAGATCCGGAATCGCTATTGAAAGGTTCGTGGTCGTCATGAATTAGTGGCTGCGACCTAAGTAGTAGTTTCAATATTGTGGATCACACGTGAGATGTGCATCGGACAATGGAAATCAGACTTCATGAAAGATTTCCTGGCTCGGATTTGAGCCTGAAAATGTAAAAAGAGAATGTGCGTGGGCACAAGAATCGTGGATTGGTCAAGAAATATCGTCATGGGCCGAAGACCTGCAACTGAAGCGAGCAGATACTATTATTAGTTGGCGGAAACCGCACTCTAAGGGCAACATGATGGAAACTCAACCATTCGAAGAGGAACAAGAAGAAATGCTGAAGATATTGTGGTCGCGAAAAACCAGTCCGTATCAGATTGTGGAAAACGTCACCTTTCCATCATCGATTTTTGTCGAAGGAAGCTAATTGCTGCCAGTGGTCTGCTAGGAGGAGGATATATATCCCCACTTCAAACCTCACAGCAGAATGATAACGTTTGGTGATTGCAAAACAACATCGAAAATGGCTTCATAAAACAAGCCCATGATTCAACACCAAGCATAGTATTCATTGTGCTCCCACACAAGCATATCAGTAGCCTTCCCATACCGCCTTCTCAAAGCGGGTAAAGAAGATTCCCGCTCCTCGATCCTGACATTCGTCCCGTGAAATTTCTCCGCAAGGAGAAGCCCAGCTTCCGTAACCTCATCGCAAGGATTCCAGACAACAACCTGATCGATATCCCAAGATTTGGCTTCCCGTTGAGCGAAACGGAGAAGAGCGGCGACCTCGTGCACGTTCCGCTCGCGCTCGTGCTTATCGAGCAGCACAATTCGTTGCACCTTGCACTTCTTCTCCACGAGGTCGAAGTACCATACGAGCCATGCTCTTCTGCTCGGGGCTATCACGCCTCGGCGAGATGACTTTTCTCGGTTGAGCAGTGCTTTGGCCATGTGGTCCTCTCGTAAGCAGTGCCATTGGATCTGGTGAGCGTTTGGGGAAACGGCTATGTGAATCTGATCATCCGGTTCTAGGAGCTGCGCAAATTCTTTCTTTAGAGCTTGGATATCTTTTCTGCACAATCCATGGATCTGCTCGTCTTTGATAAGATGTAGTCCTGGTAATTCGACCTCCTCAGAAAGGTCTGTTTTTGATTGCAGCACAAGTTGAAGACTCGAGTACGGAGTCCAGCCCAACTTTTCGTAGTAGGTCTGTAGAGAGGGTCAACACGCCGGTATTTCAATCATCCAAACATTCGCACCTTTCCGATATCAGAGTAAAGCACGCTGAGGGTACCATCACCTTCACTGTCCATCCACTGAGCAAGCTTCGCAAGTAGAATTTCCGCCATCTTCTGACGTCTGTAATTAGGATTCGTATATACACTCGCAATGCCGTACCCACGCTCTTTGCTAAACCCATTCCTGTTAAAAACCAAAATTTCCTTTTCGAATGCTTCACAAGATGCGATGATCTCGTCCTCGTGCCGGAAGAGCACAAAGGTTCGCCATTTATCCCCAGTCAGATCTTGCTGGCTTAGAAAGCGCTCTCGAATGACATGTTCCTCGGTGGATATCGGAGCCGCCCATGCTTCGGCATTCAGAGTCCAAACAAGATTGAGCTGCTCATCGCTGGACTGCCGGAATACAAGCCCAGTATCATCTGTTTGAGGCATGCTATTTGATAAAAGACTGGCAAGCGAGAATGGTTTATTGGATATATGGCGATGCGACAGAGCTTGAAGTGTGTCCGACTCTGAAGCTGAAGGGTTGGTGCAGGACCGTGCCAAGCACCAATCGGTCGTTGACCGTGCTTTTTCAAGAGGGGTGGAACCTCTTCGGCAAGGATAGAGGTTTTCATGCGCAGCTTTGGCATCAGCCATCAACTCGCATCGGTATCGATTCGAAGATGATTCGATTCATCAAACCGCTCGATTCAAAGGACGGTAACAAATTCGACCATACCATTTCCCGACAGGACGACTGTTCACCAGCGCTTTCGCGAACATCAGACCGGAACAGCACTCGCATCTCGTGTTCGTTATCGATGTCCATGTCATTGTCGAGTTGAAAGCTGTGACTTCGCGGCTGCGTAGACAAAGCGATGACCTATGCGCATGCAGAACATCATGAATCCATGCGAATGGCATACGTGAGATGCTCATTGCAAATGCCTTTTGGATACCAGTAGCTCCAAAGCAGAAACAAGTCCTTCGTCGCAATTATTTCATCTTACACAGCGTGAAACACATTTCTCTCGTCAACCCGCGGACCGAAGTGGAAATAGTCGGGATTGCTCACGTATCCAGGCCGCCCTGCTCCGTCGTGTATCGAGTTGAGCTCGAAGGATTCGGTCTGCCGTATTATCATCTTGCCCTCTTCGGAACTGGCACTGTGGTTCATAGGCGTAGAAGTGTTCAGCTTTTGGAGGCTCTCAAATCCGGAACGGGTTTGTGACAGTCGCGAGCCATCCGACTTCTTCGGATCAGGATGCGAGTGCTGCTGCGATGAAGACTTGGAAGACATCCAATGCTTGATCCTAGACACGGGAGCGCCCAAGAGATGAGGAAAGAGAGGTCGGATTGCGGGAATGCATGCGCAAATCTGCGTTTGTTAGCAGGAAAACAAACTTGAGAGTGATGGTTGACTTGCTATGGCAAGGTTGTTCTCCAAGGCGGAGGCTACAAATGCAGGAAACTGGTACCAAATCACATCGTCGGTATTGTAAAATGCTTTCCACGTATAGAACGCCCTCACAGCGCCGGCAATGCAAACGATGTAGCCCAGTCCGAGAAGCAGGCAAACCAAGTACTTCTGTTTCTTTTGCAAGCTCATGCGCATGATCAAGGGGATTGGTAGGGTCGCGATGAGAATGTCGACTATGATCTTGACTAGTCCTCCCACCATGGTTACTGGACCTTCGTCCATGCATCTCGCTCCGGCTGGTTCTGGAAACGACCAGTAGGCATAAGTGGGCCTATTCGAGTCTCAGTCTAAGATAGGAGCATGATTAAGAGCTAGGAGAAACTTACACGCATACGAATATTTCTGTGAACACGAATGGCAACCAGGCAACGAGATTGAAAACCACTGAGCATTGCAAGACTATCCTGAATGATCTCACTCCACTTTCTTGTATGAGGCGAAAGTAGAAGGATAAAAGCGACTGGGCCGTGAAGAAGCCAGCGAATAAAAAGCTGAGCTTGGCGTAGAAGGCGACATGCAAGGCACTCTTTGCCATGTCTATCGGAATATCCCATGCATGTCTGGCCCCAGAAGGTTAGATTCTCGAAACGACAATGCAACTTGGGATAGGCCACTGCCAAACCTACCTGGTCCACCCATATTTTTCCGTGCCCAGGTCAACTGCGACATTCATCAACACGGTGAAAATCTGCAGCAAACATGTTAGCAAATGAAGGGCAGACGGTATGAGCAAGCAAATATATCCGGCACACTCTCAGCCTCGTTGAATTGGTGGCAAAGGACAAGATTGTGGTCGGTATTGTCACAATGAGAGCAAGTAGGAGAGACGTATTGTTTCTGTGCGGAAAGAACGATATGCGAATACTTTTGAGTAGGGCGCCGACGCAACTTACATATGCACATGTGATGAAAAAATCATCCCATCCAAGCCATCGTTTTACGACCAACCTCGTGTACAACCTCAGGACCAAGCAGATGGTCACGAGAGCAAGGAATACCGAGTTGAAGACGAGCAAGGAATTGCCTCTCGTCTCAGGGTTGACGTAATTTGGTTTGGGCCATGATTTCAAGACGCTTTTCGGTGGCAGCTTCATTGGCCTGGGAGGGGAGAAGCTGTTGGGCTAGTTGTCGACTTGAAGCGGATCATTCGTACGACCATTGAAGCAATGCGAGCATGTCGGATGGAAGGATTAGAGATGTTGAAGGATGAGGGATTGCGAGACACTCGTGGGTCAAGGCGTGTTTATGCATCAATTTGGAAGATCAGCTTGCACGCCTAGAAGAAGCCGCCCAGCAGAGCAGAGCCAAGCCTAAAGTGGCCAGAGCTCGTAATTGCTCAACTCCATTGAACTAGTGGTCTTCATGACCGTCTGAGCCTCCGCTCTTTGCCATCAACTCACTGTAACATGGTTGAGCCGTCAGTGTGAAACGTATGCAGCAAGAACACCACAGTACTCCTGCAGGGCAACAATGTGTAATGCAGGTGGGCCAGCGAGGGGAAAATGGCCCAGCAGACGCCAGGAGAAATCCCATGCTGGCAATTGGCTGTATCATTGAATGGACACGGCATGGACAGGCCTGTGGCAAACCCTCCCCAACGTGCTGGACGTTCTTGAGCCCCCTGAAGAATGATGTAGGGCCGAACCCCCTCTTCCATCTTCCCTGACCGCGAATCTATGACGGTAGCGAGGCGCGAACCACGGATGCAACGCCCTTATTTCGAGGCTCTGGGCTTTGTGGCCTGACGGTCGTTACGCAATATCCTCACTTCTTCACCATGCTAATTGCGCGTCCGCTCAACCACGGAGCATGCCGGTACTCGATGACACCCACATTCGAGTCAGCTCTCGTCGCGGCCGCCTCTCGGCCTGTGACAGGGGTGGAGGTGGCGGACACGGAGAGCCCGCCGGGTGTGCCTGATTCCCTGAATCAATTCCTCTTGTGTACTAGTAGTCGAGGAAGATGGCGGGGACGGCGAACTGTGTACGGAGGTATGCCAGCTATCGAGAACGAAAGCCCGGGTCAGCCTTCCGCCTCTCGGACCCTCTCGAACCCGCGGCATCGGACTGTGGTACTGCTAGTCATTGGTGGGTGGTAGCTGTGGAGCCTCAGGCTGAGCACACGGCTGGGAAGAAGAAAAGCTCCCATCCCGAAAGACAGGCCATCTAGCACCGTGAGCGACTGAGCGTGACCTTACCACGACGTCCGCTGAACCATCGAGGTGATAACGCTACATTGGACTCAGGCGCTCTGACCAAATCATATGATTCCAGGCTCAACAACAACACGGCATGCTTGCGACTGTAGATTGCCACATCGAAGATCCTTCATCTGCAAACCAGCCCGCGAACCGCTTCGAGAACAATTTAAGCTTTGTGGGCAAAGTGGCTTGAATATGGAAGCGAACTCGTCAATCTACGCTGTCAAGCCACGCCGGTAATCGTCCTGCACAGCGTAGCTTTTACGACGAGGCTGCATTTGGCGTCGACAGGAGTTTCCATGTCCGAAATGAATTCTCGTAAGTGTCCGCATGGAAATGTCGATTCATTACCATCCTCTACTGATATCTATTGTTGCAAGCGCGCGGAGCCTGTGTGAATGAAGCCATGGTCTAGCTGAGCAATCTCAACTCGGTAATGCTGCGATGCCCATCAACCGAATGCCGAGAACGAATGTGTACACAGAAAGGCGTCCCAATACAGCGAACAATACACGTTTTCACATGCTGGCAGACAGAGAGAGGACAGGAATTACAGTGCCTACCCCCTCAACCACCCGTGATACACTTGACAGTGCCAAGTGCTCCTGTTTACATGTGTACAATTAGGAAATAGGACCCGCCAGACGCGGCCTCACGACAAGGCGGAGATGACCAAAGAAAAGAAAAAAAAATCATAACAAAGACCTTCATTACTGCAGTCTGTAAACGCGAAGCTCTTGCCCGAGAAGGGCCCCAAAAGGCCCCAACTCTCTGCTTCTAGGTACTCAATTATATACACCTCTCCATCTCTAGCCCCCCAAGAAAGGCACACGGCAAAACCGCCACATCATCCAGAATCAAGCATAGAAAAAGAAGCTAGTACTGGAAAAATATCACTAAACATCTTCAATTCCAGAAAATGCACGTCTCCTTCCTCGCTCACAACAACAGATACTACTCTACAACCTTTCCCACTATATATATACAAAAGTAGACCCAACCGGCCCATCTCCCTCCCCCCAACCATCACCCTCTCACCAACAAAAAAATCCAACACCAACAATACCCCACCCATTCCATCTCTCCATCCCATTTCGAAAGAAAAAACTGAATTCCCCATCAAAAAACATCATCACGACCACCCCTCCCCATCCATCACAATCCCCCACCGTGAAACCAGCAGTCACCAAAAGGAGGCATGGCGAGGGCGGGGTCCAAGTATGAAAACCAATAATTCCATACAACAACATACATACATAGTCTACCGTCCTACCAGTAATCCCAACACTGACACCGACACTGACACTAACACTCCGACCGACCAACTGCCTGCCACCGCTCACCTAAAATCTCACCACAGCCACTTAACCAACCCGACATACATCACCGTTATCATCAATCGATCCCCCCACGCTCACAATTCAAAAGTATCCATATGCCCGACACTAAGTCGACTCTACACGAGAAAACGTGTCGGAAGCAAAGGACGACGGAGCATGAAACGTGACATACGATCCATCCGTCCATTCCAAGCTACCATAAGACAGCTACTCCTGCTTCCAGAGACCATCTTTCCGGTCGCCAAAACGCGTCGAGGCGCGACAGTGCGCCCGCACAATTGTATTGATAAAGCAGAAGGGATCCGAAAAAGTCGCTTATACCACGGCCGATATAGATGTGGCCAAGTTACAAAAACACCCCAGATATCCCAAGTAGGCGATGATGATATCGAAGTTTCCATCACTTCGCTTTTCGTAAAAATCACCCAAAATGCACCATCTTGTCCAACCTACAAGCATGCATAAACATATATCAACTTTCCTCGCGACTTCGCTTTCTCTCATCCACCACCAGGCCCAGGTACACTCAAATGATACAGGTTAGTCGGCCACTGCACATCCTGCGCATGCTGCGTCGCTGCCGCAGAGATCTGTTGCCCATCAACCATGGTCCCCTGCGTTCTTGCACTTAACGTCATCAACGTGTTAGCAGGGCCCATGTAGTCCGTCTGCTGCTGTTGTTGCTGCTGCTGCTGTCCAGCATGTGGAACACACGAGTTGACATTGGCTTGACTCCACCGAAGCCATTCCGTCGCGGGCGTTGCCGGCGCCATGTCTTGGGTTGGGAAGTATGGATTCGTTGATGCAAAAGCTGCATTCGTATTTGTTGTGTTGAGTGTCGGTACGATCAGAGGTTGCGTGAGACGGGCCGATTCCGGCGTGGGTAGAGGGTTGTAGTTTGCTTCTGCGTAAGTGGGTTGAGGTGGCTGGACTCCTGGTGCATACAGGTTATACGTTGGTGTAGGAGGAGGATAGTTATGGTCTGGTTGTGATGGTCGGCGGTCGGCAGCAAGGTACGACGACTGCTCGTGTTTGTTATCGACTGAGACGGGAATCGCCGTGGCTGTTGAATGATATGCAGTTTGTTGATTGTGATTAAGCGCTCTACTGGCAAGCTGGCTTGAGAAGTTGGATAGAGAGTTATGGACAATACGGCCAACCGATTGTTGTAGTCGAGAGCCGGAGCCTAGCGAATGCTTGTTAGCGCCAGAATGCTGAGATCAAAGGGGGGAGCCACTCACCAAGCATAGTACCGATGTCTCCAAGCACGGCCAGCCATTGATCCATCTCCGACTTCAGTCTCTGGAGCTCTTCCGCAGTGAGCTCCTCTCGGCGCTGGTCCACCGCAAAGAGCGTCGTGAAAACCATAGCCAGGAACACTGTCACGTTGTACCAAGGAACATCCAGGCACTTGGTATCCTTCAGCTTGCTCAACACAGCCAAAGTCTTCGGGGCTATCTCCAGAGTGTACTTGAGGTTGTGTTTGTAAGCATCCGGCTGGTTCGGCGGAAAGATCAACGGGTGCCGAAGGAGAAACTGGAACTCCAAGCTGAACAATTCGAGATAGAGAGCACAAATTTGGGTCTCTCCTTCGACTCGTTTGTAGTCAACCAATTCTGGATGTAATCGCGAGCGCCAGATCCTCAGATCGGCTTCGAACTTATTGACAATGGCCTCATAGTCTTGGGGCAGTGAGCTTGATGCTGAATACATGGTCGTGTAAAGCTCAGAGGTCATGGCAAGCATCTCGACAAGGCCGTTGCCAACATGGAACGAGCATTTTCGATACTCCGATAAATTTGACTCTTCAGGAAGATTGTCTGGCACGGCACTTGGAAACTCAATGTCAATGTCGTTGAGGCGGAGTGGAAGTGGTCGGCCTAATCTTCCACTGAGACTGCTCACCAGTCCATAGAGAGTCCAAAAGACACGTTTCCGCATTTCGATTTCATGAGCACCCATGACTCTCTGATCGACCGCAGCACAGAACTCTGCCGACCTATGCATGCCAATCTCAATCGCCAAAGACAGTGTAAGCTGCCCACAATACCAGGCTGCACCAGGCTTGGGGAAAGTACGGACTTGGATGGAGATCATGGTTAGCGCTTGAATATCCTGCAAAGTCCGGCCCCGAACAAGGTCCGGAAAGAGGCTCAACGAGTACTTGAAGTGTGCCAAGGCTTCGTCAAGCATGTGTTGAAATTGATTGCGTTGGCCGTATTGATATTTGATCTGAGAGAACATCATATGGACCATGACCTCTTCAGCGGCGGAGCGCCCAGGGCGAGGACCAGGCAAAGGGTCGTTGTACACTTTTACTAGCTTTGATTATTGTAAGCAAGCCATCAAACCTAAGGGCCCGAAATTGAACATACCAGCTCGAATATGTCACGTTTGTCGACAATAGGGGTGTATGGATTTAAAAATCGGAAAAACCAGGTAGCAAATTCTTGGGCGCTTTGGAGATTATCAGGCAAGGAAGCGGGCAGACTCGGCTGTGCCCTGCCATGGACATGCTTCAGGAAGCCATCAAAGGTTTTGGGAGAATCTAGATCTGATGGATCATCTGCAAACTCGGCAAGGTCCATCTGCATACCAAATAAAGACAGCTTGGTTCCCCTCAGCATGGCGTAGCCGGGGTTTGACATGATGGTGCCTGGTCGACTGTTGATGTGTTTTGAGAACACACTGGATTCAGCATGGCTGGAAATTGAGCCACGCCTTTCAGCATCGCGATGAGGCGAGCCAATGTCCTGCTGTGAGTCCCAGTATTGCTGAGGTGGCGCCTTTGCTGGGGGAGTAGCTTGGGCATTGCTGATCGGCGCTTGCAGTTCCGCCAAAGGCACGCCCAGATCTATGAGCTTCTGGTGATATTCTTGCAGCCTCGTTTTCAAGATTCGATTCTCGACCTCAAGGACATCGGTATGGCCCCTTGTTGTCGCTTTGCCAGTTATCCGATCAGTGGTTTTGCATGGTGTTTGGGCGGTGCGGCAGGGCGTGCAGCCATTTATGGTGGGATCGCATCGTATCTTGCGTACCTGCGGGAAGGGTGTTAATTCATGGCCAACGATGCGAGATGAGATGTATCTGTAATAGATCTGCAGTTGGACGAACAGGAATATGAGAGAACAGAACAGGAAAATGAGGGAGGTTGTGGCTATAAGTGGGACGGAGATGGATTATGGCTGGGGTGTCTTGTTGATAGAGGGACTCGCTTCACCCACGACCCAAGCCAATTGCCTGCTCCAGCAAAGTGTGGTCTTGGAATACGTATGTACGGGCAATGCCACACCAAGACTGGC
Organism: Venturia asperata; assembly: GCA_003689335.1. NCBI lineage: Eukaryota > Fungi > Ascomycota > Dothideomycetes > Venturiales > Venturiaceae > Venturia > Venturia asperata. Next base: position 1,260,252 of record QWWL01000002.1, on the reverse strand, counting down.
GCTAATTGGCAGGGTGAAAGTACTCGGCACCGGCTCTCTCGGAAGTGTCTTGGACAGTCGGACGAGGGTACCTTCTAGGAGGTGGTACAGCACTGGACTTACTTTGCAACGATCGCAGGCCTGGCCAGTTCTGCTGGAGCCCGACAGCTTCTTCCTCACCGACGACGAGTAGTCATCCTCCTGGACAGGATTGAACTTGGACGCGTTCCTGCCGGCCGGCTCGCTGAGATGAGAATTGTCCATGTATTCGTCCGCGCCGGAGAATACCGTGCGTCTGTAACGTCTAAGGCATAGGCGTCATCCAGCGATCCCGGGGCGGTGGAAGCGAAAGGAGGCCTTCGCTGGGAGGGACGAGGAGGGACTGACAGGCGCTGTGCTCGCACCGGCATGAAGGGAGGAATGAATTATAGAGGGTCCTCAGCAGGGAGAGAGGACGCGCAGGAACAGAGGCTGCCAGTGGCAGTGGGAAAAGCCTCGCCTTTCTGGTTCTCAGCTCGTCAAGATCGATCCCCGACCTGTCTGCGGAGCCGTACCTGGCAAAATGGATTCGTCTAATGAACACGCCAATCTACTACTGCACCCACTCTACCACACTTTTGCCCATTATTTAGCTCCCTCGTTAGATCGTTTGCTTTGCCATCCACATCCCCCATTGAGCATCCAAAAATACCTGTGGACCCGCTCTTTTTCGCCAGGTAATATCTCTCCACAATTGCGGGTGTTGGTGGACGATATATTGATCCATCCCCATTGGGATATTTGCTTCCAACATATCGTAGGAGAACTCAGCATCACCTAGGAGGACTCAATATCTCGGTGGAGGATGAACACGCCCCGTCACGGGCTGGCGCAGCGGGGGTTCGTTGTGGACTTCGGTACCAAACTCCATGCGATTGGAATAGCACTGAGATCTTCATCATTGAAGATCTTCCCGACTGAAGCAATTCGTCCGCGTGCGGATCGGTGTAGCTTATTACCATGTACACTTGCCTGACTCCTCACCAAACTCAATTCGCCGGTCATCCAAAATGGCATGCAAAGCAGCTCTAGTAGTAGTAGACTTCCAAGAGGACTTCTGTCCGCCAGTGCGTCGACACGACCAATACACCAATCCCCGATGCTAACAACCCACCAGAACGGTTCTCTAGCGGTAACAGACGGTAGAGCCATCGCCGCAACGATAAACGCCCTGCTCTCCCTCCCCTTCACTCTGAAAATTGCCACCAAAGACTGGCACCCGCACGACCACGTCTCCTTCGCCTCAAACCACCCACCCCCAAAAAACACTCCCTTCACCTCTGAGATCACGATCAAGAATCCACTCAACCCATCTGAGGAACAGACCACTCGGCTATGGCCAGATCACTGTATACAGGGTACCAAAGGCGCCGAGTTAGTTCCAGAGCTGGACCAGTCGAAGGTCGATGCTGTGATTGAGAAGGGCATGGACAAGAGGGTGGAGATGTACTCTGCTTTCGCAGACCCATTCGTCAACCCGACAGTCAGCAAAAGTAGGCTCGAGGCTATTCTGAAAGAGAGGGGTGTCACACATGTCTTTTGTGTTGGGCTAGCCATGGATTATTGTGTCAAGGCTACGGCGTTGGATGCAGCAAAGGCAGGGTTCAAGACTTACATTGTGAACGAGGGGACGAAAGCTGTGGATCCAAGTGCATGGAGCGCTGTGGAAACAGGCCTGAATAAAGAGGGTGTGCAGATTGTTAGTATGGAGGGCCAGGAGGTGGAAGATGTTCGCCAGCAAGGCGGTACGTGACTGGGGAAAACAGCAGCTTCCGGGAATTCATGGGCTCTTCAATAAGGCAATGATGTACCATGCTGTCAGGGATTACCATACACATAAGAGCATGGGATCCGAGTATAAGAGCACAGCATTATGGCCTCTCCACTGCGGATTCGGGATTCGTCGAATCGGGGGAGGGTTATGTATGGGAACAACGATTGACGATCGATGATTCACGAGTAATGAGAGCAGAGAGGCTCCTTACAAATGGGGAGTCATCCGCCACGCAACAAAAACACCACAGCCTGCCCTGTCCTACGAGCGAGAATCTCCTTTTCAGCAATCGAGTCGTGCTAAACGCGAGAATCGCTGAGCTGCTGCGATTCGTCAAGGATAGATAGACGATGGAAGGTGGAGATTTTAGTAGGAAGCAAACGTGGACTGATGGGTACATACTCCCAATCTAATAGTCTTTATGTTGAAGTAGACCTGATCAACTGTTTCTCCTTACATTCAAGAAAAGGAAGAAACAGAAACACAGGACAAGCAACGAGAAAATCACACCACGCGAAGCACCATAAAGAAAGGATACATCCATGCAAATTGTTTCCTTGCAAGACTCATTACTGGGTATCTCAACGTGGCCATATACAGACAATAGGAAAAAAAGCAGAAGGAAAAGGTAGTCCAATCTAGACCGAATCGGCCATTGCTCTCCATGGCCCCCATGATCAAAGCCGTTTCTACAGGCTAGATACCCACACGAATGACCACCCTCACAGCCAAGGCCCTCGCCTCCCGCACCGAGCACGCAAGGCAAGTGACCCCAACTCTAGATATGATAGCATTCTCACCTCTCGACGAACACCAGCCTCGTGCGATGAGTTCCAAAGTAGGATCGTCCCTCGCATCGAGTATGTAGACGTGTTTTTCTCCAGCCGTGTCCTCGGATCTTGTAGGAAAGACGAACGCCGCAGTCAACACATCCGTTGCATCTATGACATCGTACGTCTGCTCGATATGCAGAGGATGTGAGAGCACAGTCGTTGCGACCGTCTCCTTTGCCTCTGTTGACTTGAGAATGAATAGTTTATCGCGTGGTGGCGGTGTACATGGATATGCCGAAATGAATTGGACAAGATATTGAAGTGGAAGAACACAAGTGCCGAGTTCATTGCCGATAGATGAAGCCGAGAATTGGAGGATGGCAGTGTAATGCTCGTGACTCCCCGCTTCGTTTGCTGCTTGGGCAGGTTCCAAACGGAGGCAATCGAACCACATTGACTTTTTGGGTGTCATCTCGGCATCTCGAGGAAGCGTTAGATGGGAGGGGTGCACTTCAGTCGGTCCTTTTGAGGCCAGGAATGTGGAATCTGCTGTAATGTCATCGCCTTGTCGTATGCGGGCCATTTCTGAATGAGGCTCGGGAACGTCTGCCTCCACGTCAAGCCAACCGGCATGAAATCCTCGAGGCACACAACGCAAGGCAATCCAGCCCATACACTCAGTCGATCCTGACAAGCATGCGAGGACTCGTCCCACGATCGATCCCTTGCTCCACCAACTACGCTGTTTGTATACAAAACCGCCGTACAGATTAGCCGAGTCGCCAAGTGCTGCGATAGCCGCTGCGTCATTTTCAAGCAGCGCTGATATGAGGAAGTGGGAGATGGCTTCGCCCGGTAGTATCAAACCAGTAAGAAATGACCTGGTGAGCCAGCCGCCAATGAGTGCCTTCGAGGTCGAATCGGTAGGATGCGCGGAAGGTGATCCATCTGGGCTCATTTGTGAAGGTGTCATACTTGGAGATGGCGGCTGTAATTGAAGAGAGCGTCCAGTGGCCTGCCGCCCAAAATCAGGCCTCTCGAAGTAGCTACTGCTGCGAGCACTTCGCACTGAACGTGGTGTGGATAACGGGGTTGCGTAGATGCTAGGTGAGGGAATGGAGAAAGCCTCGTCGCTGAGGAGAAGCGTCTCTGTGAGCTTAGTTTGGAATCGATCTGTTTCGGGCCAGCCAATGGCTCTCGCGAAGTGAAATAGGCCTTCGAGTTGTTGAGATGGTTTGCGCGGAAGAAACATGACATCCACATGATCAATCTTTACCGATTCCTGAATAGCAGGGGACGAGACAAGGAAGCCACGTTTCTCTGGCTCTTGATGCAGTATCTCCTTCGAGGTTGTCACACTTCTAGCTTCGATGTTCTCCAAGAACCTTCGGGCAAAGACAAGATCCCATTTTGATTTCCGACTTTCAAGATCTCGGAATCTGTTCACCTCCTCTCGCGTCAGATGCAGTTCAGTCTTAATTTGCTCCGTGCTGAGGCTCGTAATGGCATCAAGCCGGGCCAGTAACTCACAAGACAAAAGCAACTGCAGTAACAGCACGTTTCGTTCAGTGAATGCGTCGTTTGGGTTAATCGACGATGAAGACAACTCTGTATCGAGGGCATCTGACCACAAGATCTGGCCCACTCGGATCCGCCATTCTACATCACTAAAGTCATACCATATGCCTTTGATTGTGAGGACCTTGATCAATGTCTCAATTTGTACTTTCAGGCCCGTGGGATCTTCAGTCGAGGAGTCGAACTTGGGCGGCGTCAGGACCCTGCCGAAGAGTAATGTATAGAGCTCAGCCGAAGGTTGGTGGGCCAGTAGATTCGGTGTAGCCCCAAATCCGGCAGCGTCTTTGTAGGCATTATTCAATTCTGCCAGCCGCTCTGCGACCACTGCCAAATCAAATCTCCGTATGCCGAGCTTCTCTGGGTTGTCTTGAAGCAGATCAAAATTGCGCTCCTCAGACACCTCCAGGTCGGGGCGATCGACCTGAAGAGAATCGGCCACAGATTCTTGAAGGAAGTGGTCGAAGCCAACGGTGCCTAGCTCATTTCCTCGAGCACCCAGCATAGTAGGGGTTTCCAATACCCCAATGTCGTAAGTTATGGCCTTCCTTACCAGTCCTGACTCCACCAGTCGAGAGGAGACATGCTTTCGTAATGTGCACGCCGAGTATGTATGTTCGAGAAGAGGAGCATCGTTGGAGGCCGTGACTTTTATGGCATTATCCCATGGAAAAGAAGCGATTGGCTGTAGTTGTCCATGAATGGGGGTTATCGAAAACTGAGGCGCCCATGAGAACAGTTTTTGGATATCATCTTCATTCAGCGCTTCCACAACCGCAGCATCCGGGCTTGACGAGGAAGAGGGAATTGCAGAGTCTGCCTTTGCAGCGGAATCATCGCCCTGCAAATCTTCATTACCAACTGGTCCATCCTCTTTCTTTTGTTCTTGTGGCGGAAGGATTTGATTCGTTGGCTTCTCGTTTGTGGTTGGTTTCTAGTACACGCCGAATCAGTCTACCTATCTCCAATGGGCCGAATATATGGGACTAACCTCGTCTACGTTGCTTTTGTCTCTTCTTTTCCACCTGCTCTTCAACAAGGCAAGCAAAGATTTGCCTTTGGACCTCGACCTCGGCTTTATGTCCACGCCGTCCTCCGCGTTCGTTGCAATCGACCTCCTCTTACGACTGAACGGCATTGCACTCTCTCATGCTTCGCTGCACATTAGCAAAGCGAAAATCGTGGCAGCAAGGAAATATAGTGGACAGGAAATAGAAGCATTCTTCGAGAAGATCTGGACCGCTGTTCGAGGCTCATGCGATTCCGCATTGCCAACAGGGCAGAGGCAACCGTAAACAAGGAAATAATCCTTGCTGGAGCGACGCGAGCCGCGTTTCTGCAGTCGGGCCACAAGTGGCTGCGGACTGCAGCCGTGCTGAGCCACACTTCGGGTTGCCCGTTACGTAGGCCTGGGTTGCTGGTGTTACACTGCTGGTTCCGAAGTTGCAAATTTGAGGGACGCGTTGCTGTTAGCTTATCGGGCACTCTTGGTATTTGCCAGCTCTCTTCGTGTCTGGACTATGCTACAGTGATTTTGAGGTTTCCATCTAGGTGATACGTTTGACCTGTTTGGCAAGGAAAAGTGACTCGATGTGTTTTGCTTGCCTTGCTGAGCGGTCATTTCGTGATTATGACATGGGATATGCCTGGAAGTTCGTTCCAAGCAATTCCTGGTGGGAGGCCAAACTTCCTCAATTACGTGTTCTCCCAATTCAAGAATCGCGATGGTTTTTACCGCGAAATCATTTCAAGAAGTGGCTCGAAGTTGGTCGACGCCGAATTCAGATCGCATGACTACAACGGTACAGGTTCGAATTCATTTCGATGGCAATCAGTCAATCACTATGTTAATTTCGACATGCCACGTTCTGAACAGGAGGAGATTCGATCAGGTATAGATTGAACAAACTAACCACTGAACACTGACAAGCGTTCGAGATGCGCCTTTCCGGCTGGCTACTACCGGGCATTGGCTGATATCGGCTAAGAATTCGGAAAAATTAGTAATACATCAAGCCTTTGGGAAATGCCGTTGCTGGATGAAAGCTAGGAGCTCCTACATAGTACTATGATCTGTTCCCCACCGTTGAATGCTCCTGACGTTTTGGTAGAATGGTGTTCGTCACCAAGAATTTCCTAGAGATGTTCCTCAAACGGGGAAGGCTCTGTAAGATGCTCTGTAAGAAGACTGTTCAAGTCTCTACGAAGTTGTTGAAACCGCTTGCGTGAATTAAGGGTGACAGATTGATCCCAAGTATACTAGAACGTATTTAACAACCACCTTCATGGCCGAGTGCGAGGATCGTTGCAAATAGTCATCACCCCACGAGCTTCGAGGCACCCCCACGTTGGACCCTGCCCAACCCCAACCGCAACCCCTCGTGCTTCCGCTCGTGGATTTTTGTGGCGTGTCCTCGTTCAGGTTGCATGGTATGAAACTCGAAAAAGGAGACTTCTGTCCAAGGAAAAGAGTCACAATGGGACGATCGCAGAGGATCTTTTACCGAAGTAAGGGTTGATCGTGTGAGGCAAGATAGCTGTATATGCTCAACAGATCGGTCATGATGAAAATTTCGATTCTTGTATACGCCGAGACCGTGAATACTATCCCACCTATTCAAAGACGGTGAAGGGTGCGATGCTAATCTGCACTGAGGATGCCGAATACGCCACTATCAAATGGGCTTTTTCTGGACCTCCTGAACCCTGTCCCGAGTGGATACTTATCGTTCTGGTGCTTGCAGCAGAACCGTGAACGGTTTGACAGCTTAATTCTACGGATGGCTCCGAGTCCGCAAATCGACAAGGCGGTTCGACGAGATGGCAGTTGACATCGGGTGTCTTGTTACACGATTGGCTCGCAAAGGTGGCACATCAGCATGAAGAACTGCATTGTTGAAAATTGCCACTTCTCCACGGGGAAGCATCAGAGAGACTCCCGTCGGAAGCTGATGCTGGCACTTTGCCCAACGAGATTCGCAGCGCGCCCAACGATTGGAATGTGCCCTCCCGGCACGCGAAAAGGCGACAGGGGTCGTCTTGAGCACCGAGCGCCTCCAGCTAAAGTTCGAGAAGAGTAGTTTGTTGTGCTTGGACATGCATCGTGAATTCCCAATGGGACGAGGCTCGAGGCTCGAGGCTTATAAATATATAGTCATTTCTGACCGCCCTTACTTCTCACGCATATTCTCTTGCACCCACCAGCTCAGCCGTACGCCCCGCCTTGAATCTTAATCACAAACCCTGCCTCGCGCCGTCTACGAGGACCCCACTACAGGTATTGTGACGTTCTTTTTTGCAAATCCCCTAATGAGCTCTACTCACCCAATACCGTGACAGACCTCTCCTTTTCACACCGCATACCGCACACCTTCACCTCACACCTCCCACACATCCACATCTGCCACCACTGTACACAATGGCATCAAAAGCTATCCCATCTCACTTGAAGCCTCCAGGAGCGGGCAACGGAGAGGCTGCCGAGTTCGCCAGGAAGCACCATGGCAAGTCACAATCGCATGTGGTAAGTGAAGCTTGCTCCGATTCTGTCTTCTTGCCATGTTCGGACGCGGGCACTGGAGTCTTTGTGTGTGTGTGAGAGAGAGAGAGAGCGCACAACATCATACCATTACTAGACCAAGGAAAGGACAATTGAATTCCTGCACATGCGGGATCGAGTCCAAGAGCTCTGGCACAATCACCGAATCGGCGCTTCCAAAAGCCTTCAGAATGAACCAAACTTTCGGGGAAGCTCGACCAGTACCTGGACAACACGTCTTGAACTGCTCGACAGCAGGTTTCAAATCAAGCTCGATACCGCTGAAATACTGGCTACTTCACAAAAGGAATCGCCGGAAATCTGCGAGCTTGACGGTCGAACAGAATGACTGCTTTCCGCTCGCAACTTCAGCTGGCTGCACACTCGAGCCTTCCTCAATGAGAACAAGGAAGCCGCGAACAGCATCACTCCCAATCAACACCTTCGTGGAAAGATCAACTTCGCAAGTTGCTGATCCTTCAACCTTCAACCAACTCCCACCGCCAGAAGTTCACTCCTGTGCCAATACATTCCACAACCGCCACAATGCTTGCACGCCTCTCAGTTTTAGAGTTCTCGTCCGGGAAGACCGTAGATGAAGTCGTAGAATCAGGCAAGAGCCAGAGCTCGGAGTGGAGTCCACAGCCAGTCTACACTAGCAAGAACCGAAGATCAAGCATTCATGTCTATGTCTACGCTCTTGTCTTTACTGTCGCTAATGTGGTGATGTAGGCATTTGAAAATACCTCCACCAACGTTGCTGCTTCTCAGATGCGCAATGCACTCAACTCGCTCGTGGATACTGTCAAGGATGAACAGGAGAAGAAGGTAAGAGCACACATTCGGCCCCTAGAGACAATGCTGACACCAGAACCAGTTGATGGAAGCCGAGATGGACAATTTCTTCGCTCTTTTCCGCCGCTACTTGAACGACCGTGCCAAGGGCAACGCCATTGATTGGAATAAGATCGCACCACCAAAGGCCGAGCAGGTCGTTGAGTACAACGATTTGCCCAATTCTGAAGCCGTGGAATACCTCAGCAAGCTGGCAGTCGTCAAGCTCAATGGTGGTCTTGGTACCTCCATGGGCTGCGTTGGACCAAAGTCAGTCATTGAAGTCCGTGACGGCATGTCCTTCTTGGATCTCTCTGTCAGACAGATTGAATACTTGAACCGAACTTACGACGTCAATGTTCCCTTCGTCCTCATGAACTCTTTCAACACCGACAAGGACACTGCCAACATCATCAAGAAATACGAAGGCCACAACATCGACATCATGACCTTCAACCAGTCTAGATACCCGCGTATCGCGAAAGACTCCCTTCTGCCAGCGCCACAGTCTGCCGACTCTCAGCTCTCCGACTGGTACCCACCAGGACATGGTGACGTGTTCGAGTCACTCTACAATTCGGGAACTCTTGACAAGCTCATTGACCGTGGCATCGAGATCGTCTTCCTGTCCAACGCCGATAACTTGGGTGCTGTCGTTGACTTGCGCATCCTCCAGCACATGCACGACACCAAGTCTGAGTACATCATGGAGTTGACTGACAAGACCAAGGCCGATGTGAAAGGTGGTACCATCATCGACTACGAGGGCTCAGTCCGTCTTCTTGAAATCGCCCAGGTGCCAAAGGAGCACGTCAATGAGTTCAAGTCCATCAAGAAGTTCAAGTATTTCAACACCAACAACATCTGGATGAACTTGCGCGCCGTCAAGCGTATTGTTGAGGCCAACGAGCTTGCAATGGAAATCATCCCCAATGGAAAGACCATCCCAGCAGACAAAAAAGGTGAGGCCGACATTTCCGTTCTCCAGCTCGAGACGGCCGTCGGTGCGGCCATCCGTCATTTCAAGGGCGCCCACGGAGTCAATGTCCCACGTCGTCGATTCTTACCCGTCAAGACCTGCTCCGATCTCATGCTCGTCAAGTCGGATCTGTACACTCTCCAGCACGGTCAGCTCGTAATCGACCCCAACCGATTTGGCCCAGCACCCCTCATCAAGCTTGGCAACGACTTCAAGAAGGTCTCCAGCTTTCAAACCCGTATTCCCAGCATTCCAAAGATTGTCGAGCTTGACCACTTGACCATCACTGGAGCTGTCAACTTAGGCCGAGGTGTGACGTTGAAGGGCACGGTCATTATTGTCGCAACAGAAGGCAGCACGATCGATGTTCCACCAGGATCTATCTTGGAGAACGTGGTTGTTACAGGCAGCCTGAGGCTCTTGGAGCACTAGGGAAGTTCTGTGCCGATGACAACGGCAGGGATATTTAGTAGATCGTTCTCAGGCCGCTTGATATCGTTTGATATAGCCCAGTTTTTTGTTCAAAAGGTTAGGTTTTCAAGCAGCAGAAGCATAGACAGGATGGGCACGATGAAGGCACACAAATTAAGTATGATGCATGTACAATAATTATAATTGCAAAAGCGCCTGAAGCCTAACATGATTCTGTTGTCCTTCGAGGCACGTACCACTTACTATTGTGCAATCGGGCCGTCGTTTCGAAACGTTCTCTTCCTTACCTTGAGGCGGGACTTTGCTTTTTCTGACCGTAACAGGATCATGTTTTAATGATGTTTGACTCAAACTGCCGGAATTTTCTCTGGATCGCAGTTGAGTTGCGTGATAACCCCTGCCACTGTCAGCCTGATGCAAAGATGAAAAGGCGCCCTGACGAATGGTGCCTAACTATCTGACGTAACCTTATACAGCCAACGCATTCAGTCTTTCGATCAAGACCCAAGGACCAAGGTGAATCCATGTTCCACCCACAAAGATGCAGCCGCAGTCTACGGCAGCTGCCTACTCTATTTGACAGGTGATTTCCAGCGCGGAGCCACGTAAAAAGAAGGCCGGTTCTGCGCATGTCCTATATTCGATCCAAGTTATGCTGCAAGCATCCCATACGTTCGAAACCTGATAGACACGTAACGCGCCTACCTCACTAACCTGCAGTCCGATCTATCTCTCACATTTCAGCCTCCCATTACTCGCGACTCTATGTCTGGAGCCTCCTCAGCAGCGGAAGGGCAGGACGCCTCTCCGATTCACGATATGCCGCCTTCTCCAGACACACCGGATGCGCAGCCCACGTCAGAAGAGAGGGAGGCCTTACAGTATTGGGGGTACTTGGTGAAGAAGGACAAATGCGGCACTGAGCTGCTCAATCGACTGCTCTCTGGGATCGCGCAATACATTGTTGGTTTTGGCTGTCGTCTGATCGCCTCCAATATTGACAGTTGAACCAGGCGACCAATTTCGAGCCGAGCGACTGTTCCGACCTCACGCCTGCACAGCTCGCAGCCTTCTACCGGGCAGTGGGAGGGAACTACGATATCCTGTTTGTCGATACACCTCCTTCAAGCATCGCCTTCATATACAAATCTCTGGGATGTCTACATTCGATACAGCCTACAAAGGACAATGATGGTTACCAACCGCCGGTAGTGCCTTCACTTAAACCGAAGGGCTTCATTACCTGGCAGACTATACAACTGCTACTTGGTCCAGAAGAGCACGTACCATTCCTCCAGAACGCAGTCCGACAATTTGACCTCGTAGACCCGAAAACGGGGAAAGTGTTTCCCAAGATATTACCCAAGGAAGCTTTTCCAGACAAGCCGAACAAGGAGATGCTAGATTGGTACGAGGAGGTTTCGGACAGGTTGAGGAAAGAATCAGAGGCGTATGCGCGTGAACCGCCAGGCCGAGCCAGTCTATCAACTCAAGACTTCTCAGCTAGCGAGTCTGGAGACGAACGAAATGAAGCTGCGAAGTACTTTTCCAATCCCCTCTATCGCGATCGTGGTGGAAGACCTGGGATTGTGCGACGAGGCTCTCGTCCTGGAAAGCCTTCCCCGCGGCAGATGATCGAGGATCGAGGACGCGCCGTCATGCACAGCGTGCGTCATCTATGGAACCCGCAAGTACACCCAAGAAGAAGAAGTCTGCCGGAGAAAGCTGGAGAAGAGGGCTACGACGACGACGATTATGAGGACGTCACACCTACCAGCTTGCACCCACGTTACGCGAATCGGCACCCTGCTTATCACCGCTCACGGAGTAGTCGTACGGATTCGGACGATGAAGAACCAGTCATTGTGGATATGCCAACTCATCATCCGCACTCCCGTCACACGTCGAGAAGTCCAAGACGGAGTAGTCCAGGTAGCAAGCACTCAAGTAGCCATCCAAGTCCTGTACTTAGGCATCACCGCAGCGAGGAGATGTCGTCAAACGGGGATTACTTTCCACGCTATCACGATCATGAGCGACGAGGCTCTGCGTCGACGCGCACTTATCCTGGACCCGAGTCTCTGGGAGGATTCGCACCATCCAAAGCTCCTCCTTTCGCAGCACAAGTTGCTCAGTCGCAAGCGAAACGACCGTCGCCACGACCACCATCAGAAGAGAGAGGTAGCTACAATGGCCGACCAACGGTGCGATACTCTCGACAGAGTATTGAGCCAATTGAGGAGCGGCCTCGGTACAATTCATCAAAGAGGTCCGCGGATCGGGAAGACTACGGGCAACGGAGTCACTCCTACGATCGTGACGGTGACAGGCATCGCATACAAGGAGGTAGATACGTCGAAGGAACGGGAGGGAGACGATATCCCGTCGAGTCGCCTTGGCGGTGATTTGTGACATCAAGTTCGATCCAATACGATTGACATTTGAGCGGCACTTTTTTTCCCCGACAGGGCCGATCAAGATATCAAGGAGCTAAGACCCTGCGCCGGGAGGAGACCCTACACGCCAATTTTTTTTTGTTATGATCGTTTTATGATACACCCAACTTATTTCTTGGTTACGCAAGGGTTCTCCGTTCTCAATGGAGTGTTAGAGTTTATGTATGTTAACGAGGAGCACATGCAGTGTGTGTGTGGTATTGGAATGCGATAAGCTGGTTATATGCATGATGCAGCAATGCCATAGCCGATACCGATACCCGGCAGCGAACGGTTCATCTGTATTATCGCGCAACATGCTGTCTTGCCCGTCATTGCCTTGTTGTTGTGACAGGACGGTGCTTCTTACTATGCAGAGAGATGCACAGCTGGTGGTGGTGGCTTTTGGGGGTTCTGAGTCTGATAGACTAATATCTAGCCTGTTGGAGCTCGGAGCTCCTTTGCCTATTTGAGAGACAATTGGCAGCCTTCTCCGGACGGGACGAGGGGAGCTCTAGACCAGCTCGACGGCTCCTTGAAGCGGCGTGGACAAGCTCGGTCAAATGAGGACAACTAACCTTTGTAACTGTAGCTTCGTGAGCACTTTCAGGAATCCAAATCGTGTCTGTACAGTGATATATTCGCAACTGCGCTTGGCCAAGTATCTTAGGTAGCCAATAGCGGGCCTCGGTATGCGCGAAGATCAAGAAACACCCTTGTCGGTCAACGGAATCGAGGTGTGGCTGAAGGCAGTAGTGCTCACAATGGGGAGCTGAACGCAGCCATGAGGACGACCATGGCAACAAGCTCGCCAGGCTTGTCAACCAACTTGAATTGAAAGACGCACGATGCAGACTCTGACCAGCTGAGAAGTCGCCTGGCCACCTCCGTACAACAAGCCTGAGATCAATAATTACGAGGGCGCCCTGTTGTATACGCCAGACGCAAACGGAGTGCAAGCTAGTTCCAACAAGAGCACAGCCTCTTCTACCGACAACTTGGAACGAAGCTCCTCCAAGAAATCACAACCCACCCATTCACTCCCTCATCATCCACCACGTTCATTGCCGTCTCCAGACACAATCCCTCCATAACCAGTTGTCGCATATTGCATTGGCATTTTCCAAAATTCCCCGCGCCCCAGCATATAATCATGGCGAGTGGCCGCGAGGCCGAGCTCAAGCAGCAGGGCGCCTACGAAGCTGCGAGGGATCCCAATTCAACTGTCACCGCGAAGCAAGCTGAGAAAACTGCTGTCGAGGAAGCAAGAGCTGGGGGTAGTGCTGCGTTTCAATTCGATCCAAACGCGACGGCAGAGGAGAAGGCTGCTCAGGTCAATTCGGTAGGCTGAGTTCCAGTTTCTCCATAAATCGCGCAAAGGGAATGAAGCTGACAGTGCAATTAGTATATTCCAGCTGGTCTGCAGCATCACCGATCTCCAAAGGTTGCAGCTCTTGCTTCTGATAAGGTTTGTTTGCTACACTTGATCCTACACACTTGCCTGGATCACGCTGACCCGGAAAACAGGATGACGGAGCTCCTTCTAAATACCAAAACGTCCTTCCTCCAGCAGCCTCGGGTAAAGCTGGCGTCGTAGCTGCCACCGATGCTCAAGCCCAGGCTGCCAATGGCGATCTCACTGTTCTTGACAAGGACGACGATGATTGGAGCAGAGCGGGTTGGGCACCTCGATTTGGACCCGGTATTCCTGAGGGGTTTGATATGGAAACCACGATGAGTGACACGTCGACGTGGCTCGAGGAGCGAATAGAGGACAAGTTCTTCGGAGATTGGTACCACAACTCAGGCATCATAATCTTTGCATGTCTGTCGTCGTGGGTAGTTGCAGTGCTTGGTGGTGGTCTAGGCTGGGTCTTCATCATCATGGCGTTCTGCTCAACCTACTACCGTACATCAATCCGGCGGGTTCGACGCAACTTCCGAGACGATATCAACCGCGAGTTAGCCAAGGCACGTCTGGATACAGACCATGAGACATTGGAGTGGATTAACAGCTTCTTGGTCAAATTCTGGCCGATCTATGCGCCGGTGCTTTGCAAGACAATAATCAGCTCCGTGGACCAGGTGCTGTCAACAGCCACGCCTGCCTTCTTGGACAGTTTGAGAATGACTTCGTTCACCTTGGGTACCAAGCCACCAAGACTGGAGCACGTCAGAACCTACCCGAAGACCGAGGACGATACTGTTTTGATGGATTGGAAGTTCAGCTTTACACCCAACGACACGGCGGACATGACCTCTCGGCAGATAAAAGTCAAGCAAAACCCCAAGATCGTTCTTGAGGTTCGTGTTGGCAAAGCCATGATAAGCAAAGGTCTCGATGTCATTGTAGAGGATATGGCATGCTCAGGTATCATGAGAGTCAAGGTCAAGCTCCAATTACAATTTCCTCACATCGAAAAGATCGACATCTGTTTCTTGGAGCGACCGACTTTAGACTATGTCTGCAAGCCTCTTGGGGGAGACATGTTCGGTTTTGACATCAACTTCATCCCTGGTCTTGAAGGTTTCATCCAGGAGATGATCCATGCTAATCTGGGACCGATGATGTATGCTCCCAACGTATTTCCGATCGAGGTCGCCAAAATTCTTGCCGGAAACCCCGTGGATCAAGCGATTGGTGTGCTTCAAATACAGTTCCACGGTGCTCAGGGTCTGAAGAACCCTGATCCCCTTGCTGGTACACCGGATCCATACGCTACAGTCTCGGTGAACAACCGCACTGAGTTGGGACGGACCAAGACTGTCCATGAGAACGCAAATCCTCGATGGAACGAGACGGTCCACGTTATCCTCAGCTCTCTCAAAGACACACTCAACATCAAAGTTTTTGACTATAACGAGTTCCGCAAGGACAAGGAGCTCGGGGAAGCAACTTTTGCCTTGGACAGATTCGAAGCTGACGATGAGTTCGAGAACGAACAGCTTGAGGTTTTGGCTAATGGTAAAGCTCGAGGTCTTGTCCAGGCCGATTTCCGATTCTTTCCTGTATTGGGGGGCACTAAGCTCCAAGATGGAACTGAAGAGCCACCTCCAGAGTCTTCAACTGGTATCGTTAAATTCACCGTAGAGCAAGCCAAGGAATTAGACGGAAGCAAGAGCTTGATTGGCGCGCTCAACCCGTACGCTGTCTTACTATTGAACGGAAAGGAGGTCGCCATCTCCCAAAAACTGAAGCGAACAAACAATCCTATTTGGACTGATGCTAGCAAAGAGCTTCTGATCACTAACCGTAAGACTGCTAAGCTCGGTCTGGTCATCAAGGATGATCGCGATCTTGCAACAGACCCTATTCTTGGAACCTATCAAATCAAGCTGGACGACATGATAGAATTGATGGAGAAGGGCGAGTCCTGGTACAACCTTGCAAACGCTCAAAATGCACGCGCAAAGATGATGGTCCAATGGCGACCTGTGGCTTTGCGTGGAGCACTCGCAGGCTCTGGAGGATACATCATGCCCGTCGGCGTCATTCGGATTTATTTCAAGAATGCCAGGGAGTTGCGTAATGTCGAGACTGTTGGGAAATCGGATCCGTACGCACGTGTTCTTCTCTCTGGGATTCAGAAGGGCAGGACAGTCACTTGGAAAAATAATCTCAACCCTGACTGGGATGAAGTTATATACGTACCTGTACATGCCGCTCGGGAGAAACTTACAGTCGAGGTTATGGACGAAGAAAATATGGGCAAAGATCGCTCCCTGGGTCACTTTGACATTTCAGTGGGCGACTACCTCCATCAGCAAGAGAGCGGTGAATATGCAGTCCATGACACCAAGGAGAACATTGCCCAACCATTACTGTCCGCTGGACCAGGCCGTCCAGCAAAGGGCATCATCAACTACACTTGCTCATTCTTCCCGACGATTCCAGTCGTTGATCCTGAAGCAGAGGCAGAAGACAAGGAAGAAGCTCAGGATAAACTCAAAGTTAACGGCGACCATGCCCCACCCAACAGCATCGAATCATCGGCAAAGAGCTTCAAGAGCGCCAATGGTGACGTTACGCCTGTCAAAAATGGTGCTTTACGCGCAAGGAGTAATACGAGTGGCACCATTTCATCATTGAAAACTACTAATTCCAGTGCATCTGGAGACATGGCGAAGAAACTGGCAGCGGGTGAAAAGGAGCAGGATGATGTGCTTCCTGCCGTGAAGGAGGTTCCGAAGATCAAATTGTCGGCTGAGAACTTGATTGATTATGGTCGGTTTCCCTGGTTTGAACATGTGCATGATCCTATTAAGTCCTTTGAGATGCGGATCATCTATGATAAGCAACAGGCATCCGCTTGCATACTATCAGCATTATCCATATTCTTGAAAGATTCACGGTATCACCTCATCGAGAGATTGTTGCTAACGGTACACACAGAGTCTGGTCTTCTTGTTTTCAAGCTTATCTCAGGTGAACTTGCGAAAGCCAACTGTGTCCTTGAGGTCCTCATGGACGATATGGTTTTCCCTGCGTATTCTACTCACAAGGTCAAGACGAAGAGCTACGAGTTCAACGAAAGTGAGTTCAACGATGATGCGAATCACATGTTCCTTAGCTTATTCACAATTTCCAGCTGGCGACGCCATTGTTCGCGAACTTGCGGAATCCAGGATCACCCTACGCTTGGTAGAGCATGCCGACAAAGAGGGCAAAGGCGTGGAAACTCACGTCCTAGCCAAGCTCACAGGTACCACGCTCGCCACTCTCGAGAGATGCCTGTATAAGCCAACTGAATTGAGGATACCACACGGTGATGGCCACGAAAGCAAGATCACTGTCAGCCTGAAGTACTTGCCCATTCAGATGAAATTGGACCCTAGTGAAAGCTTTAATAACATGGGTAACTTGCGCGTGGACGTCTGCGACGCCGCCGATCTTCCAGCCGCAGACCGCAACGGGTTCAGTGATCCATACTGCAAGTTCATCCTCAATGGTAAGGATGTGTACAAGACCGACAAACAAAAGAAGACGCTGCATCCGGCCTGGAACGAGACATTCGATGTCGCTATTCGCTCACGAACTGCCGCGAAATTCGAGGTTCATGTCTATGATTGGGATTTTGGTGACAAGGCCGACTTTTTGGGCAAGGCTGCAATCAACCTTGAGATGCTCGAGCCATTCCAACGCCAGGAGGTCAAGCTAGCATTGGACGGCGCATCAGGTGTTATCAGGCTCAACCTGCTTTTCAAACCAGACTTCGTGCAGAGGACAAGGCAAGGTTCTTCGACTTTCCAAGGCACGTTCGCTGTTCCCGGCAAGATTGTTGGTGCGCCCGTCAAGGGCGTGGGTAGAGTCGGTTCTGCACTCGGTGGCGGAGTCATGAAATTCGGCAGGGGCTTTAGCAGACGCAAGAGTCGCGCTGGAGAGACCTCACCCTCAGGTGTAGATGCTAGCGACAGTGGTTTCAAAACCCCTGTCAACGGCGAAGAGGCACTGCCCGTTATCGCTATTGATGGGCCAGGCTCAACCGGGGCGTCGATGCCGGGCACGCCCTCACCCCACGCACGGAACAAGTCTGTAGGCGCCAACTCTCTACACAGTATGTATGGCACCTCGCCAGGCGGCGCAGAAAGTGGAACAGCTAGTCTGAGTATCCTATCTGCCTCTGGATTCCCACCGTCCGCGAACATCCAGGCACACATTGGTCTTTTGGGTGGATCGAGAGGCAAAGAAAAGGACGTCCACAAGACAAAGGCTGTCAAAGCGGCCGACGGAACTGTCAATTGGGGTGAAGCCGAGGCTTTCAAGACTTCTTGCACTGCTGATGCGCAGTTCCGCATTTTGGTCAAGGACCACTCTACTTTTGGCCGGGACGATGAGCTTGGTGAAGGCACTTTCTTTGTGTCCGATCAAGGCAGGGGTAGTGAACAGACAGTGAGTGTGGGCAGTGGGAACGTCACTCTCAGGAGCAGTTTCACACCCGCCGACGCTATGAGTACGGCTACGTCCCCGAAGGCACGGAGGAGTATTTTTGGGGGGTCAGCGAACAAGAGGGATAGTAGGGACAGGAGTGTCACGCCTTCTGGACCTTGAAACTTTTTCTCCTTTTCGCTTTTGTGTGTGAAGGCTGAAGCGGGTTGCTTTGGATTGAGTGCTGATGAGATATTCCCCTTTGTTCCTCCCTCTCTTTTCTCGGTCTGCTGTCCTTATCTTGGGCTCGAATGACAGCTTTTTTAGGTTCGGGTCGAAGAAAGAGCGTGTGTGCGGCGTGTTGATACCAATTTTTCCCTTTNGGGGGTGAAAAATATGGTCAGTGGACAGGGGGGTCTCTGCGATGGGATGGGGAGAGACCTGTTGCCAACATCCCTACCTACCTACCTAATATTGGCAGCAAGAACCGCGCAGGCTGATCTGTCGAATCCTGGACAGCGCCATTCGAGGAATTCGCTAGCCCTTTTTTTTTTGTTTCCGCTCTGCACTTCCCGGATTTGTTGTGTGAAGTTCGTTTGATTCGTTTCCTGGCCATGTGGGAAATTTCATGTGGCGCGCCTGGTTGGCGAGGTGACATCCCTCTCTCAAATGGAAGGTCATAACGCTCTAGTAAAAAACCTGAACCTAATCGGGCATCATGGGGGGTGGGGGGTTGGGTTGGTCCTCCTTACAATTCACCGCCACCTCACTTCATCACTCTATATCGTCTCGGTGGCGAGATAAGCCCAAACGTCTCTGTGTGGGTGTTTCCTTCTGGTCGGGCCCGTGCAGATATACAATACCGGGTCAGGAATCACGACGAGACCCCAGTTGAGAGACGGGAGCACTGCAAGATCTCGACATCCTCTCGACATCCGCCGAGGTTGATTACAGCGAGCAAAGAAACAAATCATATTAGATAAACCCTACTACATTACCGATGAAGCGTCATCCCTCCGTATGAGAGACCAGAGCAAAAGAAGCATAAAAAGGGAGAGCAACGAGGACAGTCGGAGGAATAAACAGTTTCATCAACTCCCCAAGCGCCTACCCTTGCCGCATTCTCATTTATCCACACCAGAATGAGGCACAAAAAAGCAAATATGTTGTATTACATGGTACCAGACATGATACAAAATGAAACTCTCAGTCTCTTTTCTCGAACAATGAATGCCGTGTGCGGAGAACGGGGTGCAATGCAACGCAGGGGAAAAAAAAGGTACTGCACACCATAACGTGCGACCTGAAGTTGGTGGCGTCGTGAGCGGCGATACAGACAGCGTGGCCGTTACATAATGTCGATGATGAGGGTGGTCGTTGTCGTAAAGAATCATAGACTCGAATCGTTAAAGTCGTGTGGTCGCCCACTCGAATAGTCGCTCTTTTGGTATCTTGTCGTCGAGTGTCGTGAAGTTTTGTCGGAGTTGTGGTGTAAAATAGTGATCTTTCGTATCATGTATCGTCGTTCGTCACCGTGCTTACTTCTGCGGGAGAAGTGAAAAGAAAGAAAAGTAAAATCGTAGACCAGCTCCGAGGAACTGACAAGTAATGCAGGAATCACGGGGTAAAGCAAACGCAGCTGTCAGCGTACAAACCAGGGCATTGAAGGCCCTGGCATATCCTTTCATCAACCAACCCTTCTCCGTCAGATGCTTTTTCTCGAAATGCCAGATATGCAACGAAACAGGAGACAAGCCTCGCGTTCCCCGGTATGTCTACTGTCATGCCCTTCGTTCTTCGTGTACTTCGTAAAGTCTTGATATCCGATGCAGAAAGATGAACAGGGGCGTTTCATCTCGTTTTACATCGTCGACCAAGTGTCTGGAAATTCTTCAGACTGACTGTTTATTCAACAGTGATTTCCAAATTAGATTGTGATGAAATGTCATCACTGCCGCGACCACTGTGGCCACCATTCTGGCGGCTCTGACGGGATGGAAAGCCGGTCCCGCGTTCTGGGAGGGGCCCACGAGGCTGACGAGCTGGAAGGCCGTGGCTTCGCTCACGACCATCGTCGTACTGGGCTTGAGCACTGCTGAAAGACCGATGACTACCAATGGCGCCGATTTGACCGGGGATATCCCGATCCCAAGCATTTCGGATACTACGCGGGCTGGAGCTCTGTCCGAATCCGCTGCCAATGGTCATGCTGTTCATGCCGTTGACCAGTAGATCCTCTCGATTCGCCATGGAGGCCGCAGTTGCTGATAAATTAGGATTAGAAGCCGCAGAACTACTATGGGCATATTCGGCAAAACGGGTAAAATTGTTGTTCAATGATGCTGGGAAACTTGCTGTAGAGGGAACAGGCGATGGCGTGTACGATCGGAGGTCTGCGTACGACTTGGCTGCGCGGAGGTTCGTTAGGCCCCCCGGGGAATCGGCAAACCCCAGTAAGCCCGAGGATTGGCGTCCAAGCGTGCCATAGAAACCTTCACCGCGAACATCGCTAAAATCAGTTGTGGCTGCACGGTTCAAGGCCCGTCGGTGCGAATCGGAAGGATGGCTGGTTGGCATTTGTGAGATTGGGGGGCTGACGTTGTTATCGTTGACGCGAAAAATGTGAACAGCGCGCTGATCTCCGGTGCCTTTCGAAACGTGGGCCAGCTGCATGCTGTGCGCAAGTGTGTGAACGATGCGTCGCTCGGTAGGAGACAGGGTTGGTGGGAAAGTAAAAGTCTCCTGCGATAGATCGCGGCTGAAGATTAACAGTTGCGTGTAATAAGCAAGCACTTGGGGGTCGTTCATGTCATATTCTTCTGGCAAGTTAGAATGGGGTGCTGCTATTGGCGGAGCGATTCGCTTACCAGGTTTTTGGTTGCGAGCAGACAACGGCGAAGGAGACGTGCCAGGGGGGAGGTGGCCTGAAGCGATGGAGCTCATAGAGGGCTGAGTGTGAAGCTGTCCACCCATAGGCTGGTGCTGCTCTTGCAACTGACCGCGTTTTTCGCGCTTCTCCCGCTCGATCCTCTCGCGCTCAACCAAAGGCAGCATCTTCTTGTACTCGACACGCAATTTTCGACCAAAGAGTTCGTAATGGTTCATGGTATCGATGACAGCAGCCGTTTCGTCGGCAGTAGTGAAATTGGCGAAGGCAAGGCCTCTGAAGATACCATTGTCAAAATGATAGTTGAACGCGTATGGCAGAGGAAGACCCATGTCTGTCATGATGTGCACGAGCTGCTCTTTCTTTACGGCAAAAGGAATGTTCTTGATGACAATGGCGGTGGGGATCAGCTCCTCGTCCAGCTCAGCATGACCGAGATGGGACGAGTCGTGACCAGCGCGAAGGTGAGACTGAGAGATGGACCCATTTCCGAGACCATGGAAAGGAGGAGGTGGTGGCATATTCTGCTGCATCTGTGGTTGTTCCATCCAGCTCTGTGCAAACTTCAGTTAGCATAAATCAACACGTTCGATGAAGCTCTATTTACCGTCGGAAGACCTGGCCTTCCCCTTGCTGCTATAGACGGCCTTGCGCGATTACCCGCACCTCCGACTGTATTATTCTGTTGAGCATTGTATCCCGAGTTCGAGTTCCAAGGATCGTAGTTTGTGTAGTTCGAGTTCATCGTTTGGGCATTCATTCTGTCGGTGCTGTATCGAGGTTGGCCACCGTAGTTCTGCTGCTGTGCAGCATGGTCCTCGGCCGTATACAGGCTCGGTTGTGCCACGGAACCATAGCCGTCAAATTGTCGCGAAGGTTGACGGTTCAGTGTGTGAGAGGCATGCCGGTGGGCGCCTGGTGAGCGCTGAGGATTCTGGTCGTAGGAGTACATGTCCGAGTAATGAGGATGGTTGCTCATGACGAAGAAGCGGAAGGCCGGGGATTCGAATTCGTGCCGTCGTTATTTCTCTGTCGTTGGCTGCATGCAGAGCGGTAGAGGGATGGCAGACTGAGCTTGAGGGCACGCAGCTGAGGCGCGTGATAGAAACGTTACGAGCACCGGCTGGAGGCTCAGCAGGTTGGCAGGCAGGGCGAAGATGCGTGTCACGGCGCCGGGGGTGTAGGAGCAAGAACGATCTGGGATGGAGCCTGGAGACGTGAGACGTGAGACGAACAGCAAGCTCAGTACTTTGCGAAGCACTTTGGCAGGTTCAGCCAGCAACAAAGATCTGGCGGCGAATGCAGCAGTACGGGAAAACGAACAAGACGGTCAGCTAGATGGCTGAGATTCTGCGTGTGCGATGCAGTGGATGGCAAGGAGAGACAAGATATTGTCGGGCCAGGCAGAGCCCAGTTGACGACGGCTCGGGGCTGGGTGTTTTTGGTGTTGGCAGGTTGAGGCAGGGAGAGGCAACAATGGTACAATGGTAGGCCGAAGGTATATTAGCAGGCGGGGATGCAAGTGGCTGTCTGCTGGTGGAAGTAATTGAAGAGCAAGATTAACGGCATCAGAGGCTCCAGGTCAAGGTATCGGACCTTCATATAAATATTGTTGTCCAATTTCAGATCTGCTCTCCTTTTTCCCACCAAGCTAGAAATAATACGGCCCCGAGCACTGTCTTCGTCACTCCACAGACGACTTATTGATTCAAATGAACGCCACAAACGTGAGATGGTCCTGCTGCCCACTCGCAGGCACAAACGGGATTCATCATGGAATGTCGCAGTCCTGTTCCTGCTCTCGCCATTCGCTGCGACGCCAGCCAATCCCCATCCATCCCCATCAACCCCCAGCTCCCCTGGAGCATCCGCATTG
This sequence comes from Venturia asperata, assembly GCA_003689335.1. Classification (NCBI taxonomy): domain Eukaryota; kingdom Fungi; phylum Ascomycota; class Dothideomycetes; order Venturiales; family Venturiaceae; genus Venturia; species Venturia asperata. Next base: position 1,237,265 of record QWWL01000002.1, on the reverse strand, counting down.
GGCCAACGCTAGCATCTCGTCGCCACGGAGCTGGCTGTGTCCTCTGTCTCGTTGCCTCTTCTCCATAAGTATATACTAGTATCAGAGTTCTCCATGCTCGGCGGGCCTCTCCAAGCCTAGCAAGGCCAATGGGGGTCGGACATCGGCTCGGGTGGCTTGCCGCTGGGACTCTTCCTCCGTTCAAAAGGAAAAGGACTCCTCAGCATCATGGCAGGAAAGGGGTTCGAAGCCCTGGCCATGGCCATGACCGCCGGACCGTCCCTGGACCGCTTGAAGATTCGCGAAAGTCTTCATTTGCAATTGCTTTTCGATGTGTTCGGCCGTTGGCTGCCGAGGACACTGCCGTTGACCATCTGTACCAGCATCGGAAGTGAGGTTTGCCATGCCGTAAGCATCATCTTACCACGAGCCACAGTAAGGTCTCCGCAACCATGCGTGGAGAGCGTCTGCTCATGGAGATGCTCGGTACTGGGAAATCTTGGTACCTTGCCTGGAAATCTCCTGCCGTACCGTCGTCGCCGGCGAGAGTGGAGCATCCGTGAAGCCCAGTTCGGACAGATATTGCGCGCTCCACTCGCGCCAGAGCTCAGTCTCGCACAGGAGCAAGATACCACTCCGTCTCGCACAGGAGCAAGAGTACCACTGCTTCTCATAAGCCTCGAGGTCCATGGTGAAGATGCACTTGCTTAGTCGAACGCCGCCATCGTGCCCCAGATGTCGCCCTGTCTGCAGACAATACAGACCAAGGCCATCAGCAAACCGAATGAAGTTGAACCCAGCAAAAAGAATCTTCGGGATATAAGCAAGGACTTGCAAAGAAAAAAAAGATACGACGATCCCGGCTGTGCTCAACAAAACATCTACTGCACAAGAGGCAAACTCATTTCGCCAGCACCGAATCCATGTAGAGCAAATGCACGTCACTGCAATTGGAAGCACACCCAAATCCCTCCAATCGAGCAACACGAGGCACCAAGTCAACTCAAAGCACACAACTCTTGTACCCTGCCCTATCTCACCACGGGCGGCAAACTGCACCTCTCCTGCACCATCTCCCTTCACACACGTCTGCAACTCCCCACAAACTCGGCAACGCTCACCATCTCTCACATTGTTGGCTAATGTACGAACGTACGAAGACACAGAAGTGACAGCTAAGGGTTTCACAACAGTGAAGGCACAAAACATCAGCAACGCATCAGCGAACCGGGCGAACGCCATCTCATCCACCAGCCGTCTGTGAAATGTGCAACGGCAAAGCGAGATGCTCAGCTTGTCTCGATTGACAAGACATGCGGCGTGCTGAAAAAGATCGAGGTGGTTGGACCCGAGTGGATGGATCCGTAAGACAAGCGCGTCAGAGCACACGCATGAGATGAGGGTAATGTGATCTTGCGAAGGAAACCTCCAATCTTCAGGGCGGCTCGATGGTTTTATTGACGCTGCGGCAGGTATTGACTCTTCCAATCTTCGACTTTTCTTATCGACGATATTTTGGAATGGCTTTTCTCTTGCGCCTTCCGCTTCCTCTTCTCCGCCCTTATCCAAATCACTTAATCCCGTGATACTTGTTCGCGTCGCGTAGGGGATGAGCTGCTCTCGAATCCCATCATGTCCATCATTGCCACTCAGTGCCACGGCTTGGAAAGAGCATGGAAACCAAGGAGGCAGCAACAAGATCTCGCGAAGGCGCATCCGCGATTACACTTGAACGATTCTTCTTCTAGGCCTGACAGTCGACAGGACCTGCGTCTCTTCACGCTCGCCGGAATATGCAAGTTGATGTCTGGCGCATACGCATTCCATCAACCGGAGACGTGAGGCTAGATAAAACAGCTGCTGAGTTTGCTTCCATTCATCCCGGCCGCAAAATCCTTTGCTGCCTTCACTCCAGCATGTGCGAATCACCTATTTTTGCATACGCATAAACGATGGCACCTGGCACCAGACAGGGACGAAGGCACTTGCCGCATTTCGATGACTGATTTTCAGGCCCGGCCCTGGCTAAATCCCTATCACAGTACGTCGGGAGGAAGTCGCCGCTCTCCCCGGCCCCGAGCAATATAATACGCCTTTTTGAACATTACGAGTCCGTGCTTCACATCGGCATCAGCATCAGTCTCGCCAGGGCAGCCAGGAACTTGATACGAACGGCGATCCATCTCTCGCTTTCGAGGCTTATTAATGACTGAAATGCAGTGACCAGTATTGCTTACATGCTGAGGTTAGGGCTGATACGGGCGTAGCACACTCTATGATTCGTCGCGAAGTCGTTCCGTATACTGTGTAGTACATATTTCTTCAGCTTGGCGGCGGCGAACCCATCGCGTCGAGTCAGCGAGGATGGATGTAAACGACTAATCTACCTCAACATGATGATCAAAGCATGGTTCGTCTCTCGATCAGGTACTGAGTAGTAAGCGTCCTATCGCACTTGGAACTTCCGACACCATCTCCTCGATATTCTCTCCATTTTGATTCTCAGTAACCCATCTAAATTTTCCCTTTGCCACCTCAGTTCTCAATCAGTGTTTGCACTAGATAACCCGATAGTACTCACAATAATTGTATTGATCCGGCGTCGCCATGGCAACACCTAATAAAATCGTCTCTCAGCAAATATATCGGCTAAGATCGTCCAGACAGTACAAGTGCCAAATCAGTGTCAAGACAAAAAATTGGATGCTCGATGATATTATCCAAAACATCCACAGATTACAGTATAAATAATGCGAGAAGCCAGAAAGGAGGGTATACCACCCAGCTTATCCAAATTTCCAAGCAGGTAGGAAACACCAAAGTCCACCGCACCAAGCACACGGCGGCACAAACGCCTTTTCCAAAACCCAATAACAAGGAAGTGGAAAGCAGAAGCCTCGCAAAGAAGAAGAAGAAGAAGGAAAAAAAATTACAGACCGAGAAACAATAAAAAACCCGTACCCATTGCAGAATTCAAACCCTCGTACCCAAATACACCTCCAAAGCACTAACACCACTGCCCCCACTCTCAAAACTGGCCACACTCCCCGTCCTCGCCGCGACACCGAGGACCCCACGCGAAGAATTCGAAGAAGCCCGACTCCCATCCACAGCCGTAACACTCAAATACCCATCCTGAACACCCTCCTCCTCCCTCGCCCCAAACAAATCATCGCTCACCTCTCCAAGCCTTCCCAGATCAAGACTCCCCTTCCCGCCTTCCAAAACCTTCTTACCCTTCTTCTTACTCTTCACCCTCTCCCTCTCCCCCTCCCTCATCCTCTCCCCTTTCCTCTCCGTATTCCCCTCCCCTTTCCCCTCCATATTCCCCTCCCTCCCTCTCCCCCTGGGAAGCCTCAACCCCGCCGACCCCGACGGACCAGGCGAAACGCCCCTCTGACTCCGATCCCCCAAAAACCCACAGGGACATTTATTAAGCGTGCCCCCCGTCTTAAGCACAGCCATCAGAGCCGCTTCCAAAAGCTTATTCTCGCGCCTCAACGCTTCCATCTCCGCGCCCAATTTCTCCGATTTCTTGTTGTTGTTGGAGGAGGAGGACGGCGCACTGTGATTCGAGGCTCGGCTTGTTGTTTGGCGGGGAGGGGGTGGGTGGAGCTGTTTCGTGATGATGTGGGGCGTTGTTGTTGTCGTTGTCGTTGTCGAGGTGGTGGATTGGGGTGGCGAATTTGTATGTGAGGGTGGGTGCGTTTGTGTAAAAGCGTATTCATTCCGCGATTTGGAGAGTAAGGAGGAGCGTCGTTTTGGAAACGGGAGGAATGGGTCTTGCGATGACGCTGGAAATGGCAATGTTGTAGGGTCCTGGATAGGCTGGTTTGTTGGCCCTGCCTCCACCGTTTCCGTCGCTGGGTTCAGACGAGCGGAACTTCGTGGTGGGACTCCGGGTGGTGTCCGGCTCAGTGTTAGAACCCCGGTCGGCTGCGAAGAGGAAGCACGGGCTCTCGATCGAATGGGAGCAGGCAAAGGTGCTCTGGGAGCAGGCGAAGGTGCTCTAGGAGCCGCTCGTTGTGGCTCTTTCAACTTAATAGGTCGAAGAAGAACAGGTGCATCGCCAGTAGATTTCTTCGATTCATCCGTAGCAGGACTCGAGTCTAACACTGGATTAGGTATTGCCATTTGAACAGATGCGTGATCAAAATCCATATCACTCTCTCGAACGGCAATGGTTTTCGCCTTGCCACCATGACGGCCTCGCAGAAGAAGGGGTGCCGGCTTGTGAACGTGTCTACCTCGGGGAATGGGCATCTGCTCTGCAACCAGCATGACCTGCGAGAGTGTCATACTGTTTCTGTTTGTAGTTGGGGTCGATTTCGCGGAAGCCTGCACTTGCGAAGACCGTGTCGATGATGGCGGAGTGGGATCCCTTTGCGCGTCTGCCCGGGCGTAGCTCTCAAGCTCGTCATCTAGGTTCTCAGAACCATGAAAGCTTTTGATCATGGTCGTCCTTCGTGATCTAGGGACGTATGTCACCTTTACCGAACTCGAGGCCGCGGCCGCATCTCGTTGTCGCCACATCTGCAGCATGGAACCTGTCGTCAGGTTGTTGTTATTTGCACTTTCGATAGCCTCGCTCGGCAGGAATGGCAGAGCTTTGGACTTCTTGACGCTGGAGCTCGAAATGGCTGCTGCTTGTTCGGCATCAACCACGGGTTTCTGAGATCCTTGTCCATTCATAAGCTCTGCAGTTCTGCGGTCAATTTTGTCCTTTGAAGATTCCGAAGCTGCTTCGATCAGCTGTGCCAAAGAGTCGTTCTCAAAGGTGCAAGTGATCTGTCTGTCGTAACCTGGAATTGGTATGCTGATAGAGCGTTTGTGTTCCTTCGGTGATGAAGAAGGGTTGCTGCCCACAGCCAAAGGTAACTGCGACTCCTCCTGATGTTTCTCCTCGTCTTGACGAGCACTGTCCACCGTCAATTTGAAGTCACCGTCCTCAGCTAACCAAGGCAAAGTCCCCGCCGGAATCATGTAGGAGTTGCGTTTCGACGAGTTTGATGGGGTATTGTAAAGAATGGATATCCCTTTCGAGGTCGGAGACTCGAGTCCATCTTCCTGATTTGGGGTGGTGAATGTTGAGATCCAGTTGTCGATAGTCTCCGTTCCATAAGCGTCCGGATTATCCTCATGTGATGGAGCGGACAGATGGTGAGGGGAATTGGGTCCCAATAAATCGGGACTGCAGTGTGTTAGTCTGGCGAACAGAGTCATACTGGCCGGGAACTGACCTCGTCGAGACATTCAGGCCCTCAATCTTGAATGGACTGGGATGCGGAACTATCTGTAGATACGGTGTCCCTTAGCAACGTTAGAACATCTCTAAATACGGACTGGACATCAACTTGGCTACCTTGTAAAGTGACCTTCGGCTCCGCTCGATCGTGGGGTGGCGAATTGTAAACCGCTTTCTGGTGCGAGCCATCGTCCTCCTTCTTCTTCTTGAAAATGCCTAATCCCATTCTCTTGAGATTGACTTTGTCCTTGGCAACAGTTTTGCCATCAGAATTAGGGCCCGTGTTTTTCAAGAAGAAAGCCATATCCAGAGTCGCACCCGATTTTGGCAGAGGAATAGAGCTCTTCCGAGCTCTGGCGGCAGCGGTAGGTTCTGCTCGAGGCTCCTGCATTGTGGCTGCCATACCTAACGATATTGGGAACTCATACAGTAATTCGTGGCTGAATGAGGCCCATGATTCACCCCGGGAATGCGTGGACTTGACTTCGTCAGCGAAGAAGCTGGTGGAATGGAGGGGGGTTATGGGAGCGCCGTGTTCACTTCCATCGGTGGGGGATGCCGAATTGGCCGAAGACAATGTCGGCTCTGGTGAGGGGACATCTGTTCGTGGTCTGACAGCTGCGGTGGAATCTCCAGATAGTCCATTGGGGTCACGAATAAGATCCATGGCGAGAGACTTGTGGTCCAGGTTCGACGGGTGATCGCGCTGCGTCTCGGAGAGGTGCGTCAAGGATACGAAGACTTTGTGTATCCTGAGCACGGATAGCTGCTGGAACAGGAAAGAAGATGGTACAGTGGAGAGAGAGGGAAAGAGTAGAATTACAAGCAATGTAGAGGAGTGATAAAGGAAGGAAGGTATACGAAACCAAACGAAGAAGTTCATCAAAGACATACCTTAATAAATTTTCATGGCGATAGATGTCATCTTATTACGCCACATTGGCGAGAATAGAGACAAAGGTTTGTCCGTGCCATGAAGACAGTCGTACCGCATCTGCCACCCACTTACATCCCTTCGTAGAATTACCCATGTCGAAACAAGGAATACTGCAGAGGGAATTTTCCAACCGACACCGGGCAACAACAAAGCTTGTCGGTGCTGACGAGCAGCTACACGAAATCAATAGCAGGAAGTGCAGACAGACAGCACTGAGCAGCGAAATCAGGGAGTAACCACCGAGCTCGAATTGAGTTCGCTCAAATCGGGGCGTGCCCGGCCGCTGTCCCCTAGGCCCTGAAGCAAGGTTCAAGAACTATGTCGAAGAACTGGAATGTCTGGCGTCTGGCGCCACCTCGTGGCAGCGAATGGCTTGAGACTACAGTACCCGAGAGCTGGTTGTCCAATTTGCTGATCTCAGCAAACAAGAGAGTTTGACTCTGTAGAGGCAGGAGTTCGATAACGGCACTTCGAAACGTGTATCCAGCAAGGCATTTGAGAGAGCGAGAGACTCTGACTACGAGAATGCAGAAGAGGAAAAACAGCTGTTGGCAAGGAGCATGCCGAAGCGTTCGTGCTCAGAGGCGTCGAAACTTCGACCTATCAGACGTTAGAAAGCTCACCGAAGGATGCTTGTGGCGTAGTTGGATCTCCTCCTGAATCCGCCCTCGGTTTACAGTCTATCTATCTGACAACAGGATATCGGGCATACTGCAAAATGTTGCTTCCATGAAGAAGATGAGTGCGCCCGAATCTCTCCCATCGCGAGTGTCAGTGTCGGTACCTGTTCTCTCTTCGGAGCAAGATTGTGGAGCCGGTTGCGCAGGCCAACCTCCTTGCATCAGACTCTCCCAAAGATAGAAAGACATCCTTGTTATATTTTCGCCCAATGGCCTCTGCTCGAGTCCGAAGCAAGTCCTTATCTTAACATAGCCGAAAATCCCCTCACATTATGGTAAAAATGCCGCTGATAGAGCCTTAACCTCAAATGCTATCCCGTCTTCGCTAGGTATGCCCGAAAACTCCAATGTAAGCAAATAGTCTATTTTTCGTGACGCCTCCAACAAGATTCCAGAGCCAAATAACAAACATATACCACAATCCCACGTGCGCCTACATGCAACTCACCACACCGTGAACAGCTCTCAAATTCCCCTCCCATATCCGTTCACACGGAATGCAAAGCTAGGCTTGGCTTCCGTACATGAGTTTTCCTTGCGGATTGTTATCTGAATGTCGCAAAGCTTGAGTCATCCGCAGATCATGGAAACTAGAGACTCATATCCTTCTGCCAATTATCCTGTCTTCGGTTTTTTTGGTCTGTTCGGTTGCATGAATGGATTGGCAGCCGCTTTTCGACGCTTGAGACCCGCAGGCTTCGGTGCTGAGGGGTCGGTTTTCAACTCTGATGGAGGTGGGGCAGCTTTACTCTCCTGCTTGATGATAGGCTTTTCCTCCTTCTTTGGTGGCTCCATATCTTGGTCTTCGTCTTCAGAAAATAGCTCCTTCATATCGGTGTCTTCGTCAAACTTCCTTTTCGAAGAAAGTTCATCCTGTTTAGTCAACGGCTCCTGTTTGAGGGGGGCTGGCGAATATTCCTTCTTGATGCCTTTGTTGCTCGCAATCGTGGACTCGACAGATGATTGTCTCGATGCCGATCTGGACTTGGAGTCGCCGTTCGACATGATCACGTCTCTATTGGTCTCTAACCGGATTGGAACCGACGACATGACCTTGGGAGCAGATAGTGCACTGCTATTTGTCAATGCCGCCATCGAGCCCTTTGAACCCTTCATGGAAGCTATCGTCTGAGCAGGCGAATGTCGATCTCTGAGCTTAGCATCGTCTATCATTTTTTTCCAAAACTCTCCTCGCATTAGAGATTCCGAATTGCCCAGCACAAATAGCGAGGATTTGGCTCGTGTTAGACCCACGTTCATGCGACGAACATCAGACAGGAAACCAACACCACCGGACGGAGCAGCTCGAACACACGAGAAGATAATGACCTCGCTTTCTCGACCCTGGAAAGCGTCCGTGGTGTTGAAGTCGATTGAATCTAGAATAGAATTGCCATAATGCCGAGAAAATCGCTCCTTTAGCTCGCGGAGCTGACTCTTGTACGGTGTGATGATACCAATCTTTCCTTTGAAATCATAAGATGGCACGGCCGCTGTTAATTTCTCAACCAGCTGCAAAGCAACGTCGATCTCCGCAACGTTGATGAGAGAATGGCCCTTCGGGGCTGCCGAATGCTGTCCTTGAACGTCAAAGAAGCGATAGGGACCGAGGAGTGCCTGGGTGTGCCAAGGCGCGATGCGAAGCTTCGCCATGTCTGGCCCATCGAGCAATTTACCGTCGTAGAATGATTTGCTTGGAAAGAGGCTGATCTCAGGATGCATCCGGTATTGTGTGTCCAATAGATGAACATCTCCAGGACGGTTGCCTTGCATGCGCACAAACAAGCTCTGTTCGTAGGAGTATTTGGCCGCCAGCTTTGAGAAGACGGTCGGCGGTAACTGTTTCGGATCGCCAACCAGAATACACTTGGCGCAACCGTACTTCAAAGGAATCAGGACTTCCATTTCGACGCACTGAGCCGCTTCATCAACAATGACCGTTTCAAACTCGATGTCCAACTTTTGAAACATGTCGTGACCACTGCCGCTGAGTGTTCCACAAATGATGTGAGCTTCGTTGAGGATCGCCTGTTGTACACGCTTCCGTTCCAAATCTGCCGTACGACTCTTTTGATTCTCTTTATCCCTGGCTTCGTCAATCTTCCTGCTGAGGTCAGTTTTCCTTCTCCTGAGGATTTCGAACTCGGTTTTGGCCTCCTTTGCTTCTAGTCCTTTTTCCTGTTCCGCGTTGAGTCGGTCTCTAGCCTCATTCAGACGACCTGACACCTCTTTGTGTTCTTGAAATAGCCTTTGAGTCTCTTCTCGCTGATTTTCATCTTTGCCATTACTGCCGCTCAGCCGCGCGTTGACAAGATTGCCTAGCACAACATCGGTCACATTGGTGTTGATATTGTCACTGCGACCCAGGCGCACAACGTTTAGCTTCTTGACCTGTCCTGAAGTAGTTTTGACTCCCTCTTTGAAACGCATGACAAGTTCATCGACAGCGGCATTTGACGGTGCGCACACTAACAATTTCTTCGAGGTGCTGGGTTTGTCTGCATCCATACTAGGGCGCTTTATTGCTGTTCCTTGGTCTCGCAGGCTGTCGGAAAGTAAAGAGCCAACAATGGCCACGATCGTCTTGGTTTTTCCAGAACCCGGAGGGCTAAAGTTATCAGCAAGGATCCAATGCATGAATGTTATTGATTAGTACATACCCCTGAATGAGTGTGAAAGCATCATTGTCGACTGCAGACTTGACCGCTTTTGCTTGAGCTTTGTTAAGGTGGTAGTTGTTCATGAAGGGCTCTAGGACCTGATCCTTGTATTGCAAGAGATGCGAGGGTTCAGCTTTTGTAATATAGTCGCAAAGATCGTAGTACTGCAAACCCATAAGCGCACCATACTGACGCTCCAAGGGAACAATGGATGTTATCTTGAGAGCATATACGGTTGCTCCTGGCGCTAGGGAATGGCCCATCCTGCCAGGTACAACACGGTATGTGACATCCAAGAACTGCTTCTTGCGAGCGATCTTGAAGACACGAGCCAAGCAATTCGGCTGGTCTGAAGCTGTAAGAGGCATCTTCCCCTTTGAAAAGAGAATGATATCTCCCTCTGAGATCTGAGCGTCAAGGTTCTCGGTGTGTCCAAGTGTTGCATTCACTTCTCGGAACGCATCCACACTGGTACAATTCTGTACTTTGATTTCGAAAGGCCTTGAAGAATTTTCCTCCTTTGCCTTAGCCAGTCCCGTCCAAGCCTCCATAATGAGGAGTGGCTCGAATGTTTTCTTGTAGGCAGTGGGATCTCTGAAACTGTTCGAAACTTTCTGGTAACGATCAGGGCGTGAGCCAGGAGGATCTTCACCTGTGTGGAAGAAATCCCAGCCAAGTATCTCCTTATGCAAATTGGAAAGGTTGGGCGCAAGACGAGCCGACATATCCTTTGCGGATCGTTGTATTCGCCGGATCTTGACCGGTCCTTTAACTTCCTGTGCAATCATCCGGGGAAGTCTCGGATCAACAGACTTGCTCGGCTTGCCTTTCTTTGGTCCAAAAAGCTCCTCATCAAGACCGGCTTCGTCGTCATCATCGCTCTCGTCCGAAGAAACCATCATGCCTGTACCCCTGGCTGAATGGTCCTTGCCAACGGCACCTAGGCCACCCAATGCTGAACCAGCTCCGGTCAGTCCTCCAGTTCGGAGGGCTTTTGCAGCTGCGATGGCCGCAGCGTCTCGCCTCTTTTTGTCCTCTGCTTCCTGGGCCCGTTTACTCTTGATAGTCTCAATGTCCATGGTATGATGTTGTTTCGGCTTGACCTTCAGTGCTGCAATGGAGGATGCTTTCTTCGACGCTTGCATTTGCTTGAAGCGATCTTGGCCTGACGTTGCGCCAGCGATGACACGCCTATGCTCAGCATCGATATCGGAATCGCCATCGATGGCGATAGGTTGTCTGTCGCTACCGGAAGTGGCCCAAGACTGCAGAGAGGCCTGCTTCTTGGGCTCGGGTGGAGTCAACGAGCGTCCTGTATAATCTTCGAACGCTCGGCCAAGTTGCGCCTTTTGTTGCATGCTCAGTTTGTTCTTAATCAGCCTGGGAGATTTATCTGGCTGCAAAATGCGTTCAATGAAGATCAGTGGCTCTTCTGCAACCTCAATGTCTACATTTCGAAGTCTTCCTAGTAGACCACAAATGAGCTCCACGCTTTTCTCCGACAAATACTCGTCTCTCAAACGAAGCCATTTGACCATCTCAGCCATACTGTGATTTGGATGTTGAAGAAGCCTGACACTAGCAGTTTTGTTTTGCTCTTCGTTCGCAAATTCGTCCATAATGGCACTTACAAAAACGCTATATTCGTTGAAGAGCATATCCGCGAACTGCATTATGTCGCGGCAGAAGTCCATCATGAAGGCCTTGTCGTGGCCAACTTCACTCCAGCTTTCCATTCTCTGGAAGATGATATGCAGCGCCCTCCAAAGTACACGCCATAGGTCCCTCGTTGCTGTGAGCTCGTCCTCAGTGAGGTCACGAGACCTGAGCATGCCGTCCTGGGGGTTGCAAAGCACGTCAATTACATCTCGACACAATTTGATCATTGCTGGCATCGGAGAGAAAATTGCTTGTTTAGTAACTGATCCGATGGAGGAGTTAAGAGAGACCAGCATATTCAAGAACGCGTGCTGGAAAATGTGTCCCAAAGCTTCGCGACGCGTTTCTTTCTCGCTCATTGTTTTCAATAAATCAACGGCAGCCTGTCGTGTGCCATCTTCGGAGGAGAGCAACGTCACGACAATTGACGTGGCAGTTTCCACTGTTTGAAAGAATGCGGCGAGCTCAAACGAGGCGAAATCGGATAGCCTCTCCAAAACTCCAGTGACATAACCATATTTTGTCTCATATGCTGTGTTGAACTTGGACACTGCCTCTGGTTTTGAAACGGTGACCTTGGATCCTATCTTTTCCAGACCAATAAGCTCGCGTGCACCAAGAAGTGAATGGGCAGCTAGGGCTTGATCACCAGCATTGATGGACCTAGTCACTGTTGTCCAAAGAGTCTTTGAGGCTCTGTCCGCAGCCTCTTGGCGTTCTCTCGACTTCAAAATAGCTTCTCTATCCATAACCAAGGCGAGACAATCGAGGGCGATAGAGCTCTCTACAATCTTGAGTGCGGACTCGGTATCTTCTGGATGTTGTGAATCAGTTTTCGCGCCTTTCGTTCGTTCGATTATTGAAGGCAATTGATGATTCACCATTTCGAGCATGTCTCCAACACACGCAGCGCCCACATAGGTGCCAGGTTGTCTCTCCTTGTTCAGATTTCGGAGCGTGTATTTGAGCACATGAAGTGCCCATGAGAAGCAGTGCGACTGAGCTTCAGGTGCATATTTCGGGTCCTGACTCTTTTTGATCAACCCTGTTACGAGAGAACGACAAGCAGGGATCTGATTCGCCGGTTTGATCGAATCCAGAAAGACCTGTATCCAATTGAAGACGTCCTCCACTTTTGGCATGTCTAATTCTCCAGGCTTTGACAATATTCTGTCCAGCGCAGGGCTCTTGAATATCTGCTCTACGATGATCGGAGGTGAAATGGAGCGCATGGAATCCCAGAAGTCGTGGGGAGATAGCTCGACCAGGAGTTTGAAAGTGAACAGGAGGTCCCCGAATGTCCGCGGTTCTAGTACTGACAAAGAGAAGTGGTCCAGGATCAGCCTGTAAATGCTGAGTTCCAGGGCACGAACGTGGTGCGTAACGAGATCTTTGCTGAGACGAGAAATTATGACCTTGGCTCCACTCCAAAAGGTGGAAAGAAACCTGACCTCTAGTGAAGTCATCTGAACTCTGTTCATAGCCGCCAAAAGAGGCTTTCGGATTGCCCACTCAAACTCAGCACCAGTGGGTGGCCGGTCGACCTTGGGCCAGTGTGTCCAGGCCCAATCATAGCGGAATTGGTTTGTTCCAAAGAGAAACACAGTGAAGGCGGGAAGGTAATTCGATAACTTCAGGCGCCTCTTAGTTTGCACGAGCCGAAATGGTTCGTCGAAGTGCTCGATTAACATTTGCTCATTACGCAGGTATGGCTCGCAGCTCAGACACTCAAAAATGGCGAAGATTCCCACGACGTCAAGTGCATTGATGCGTCGCTTTTCCTCAGGCAACTTCAGCATTTGTGTTTTCGCGTGATCGAGCCCGGCAGAGATTCTTTCGATATTAATGCCATCAAACTTTTCCAGAAAGCCTGCCACCTCTTCAGGATCATACTGTTCTTCGAGTCGTGACCGCAGCTGGGTTCTTGCAGCGTGATAGAGCCGAATACAAACGTCGCAGGATGTCAACTGGTCTGCAAGTCGTGTCTTCAGATCCTGCTGATATTCAAGTGCAGCTGAGCCGTCGAAAGCAAAGATTGTCAACGCATCTAAGACTACGATTTTGCGCTCCTCGGCCTCTTTGATCTTGGCTTCCCTGACACTGCATGACGACTCGTCCTCCTCTTTGAGTTGGTTGTAGACATCTTCCTCGTAGTAGTATGATAAATCGTCTTTGTCCTGGCGCGGACAGAACCAGTGAAGCTCTGGTGGCCAGCTCTTGAGCTCCCTATATGCCTTGTTAGACTACGTGGACGTGGGCGCCAGCATGCACCTTGTACCTACTCAATTCGTTGAACGACCTCTGTCATGGCTTTCCCCCCTTGGAATATGAATGCCTTTCTTGATTCACTCCCAGCAAAATCTGTACTGTATGTTCGCTACCGACGTTCCATGCTTTATCGTGGACAAGACTGGAGACTCTGTGGATGGATTCAGAGGAGAGGGAAAATATGGAGGAGTCGAAGATGTACGGTCGGTGATTTCGGCGATTTGGGACGCTTGATTTGACGCTTGACCGATTATATGTAATATGTTCTTAGACGAGGCAGGTAAGGTAGTGTGTGAAGTGGCTTGGGGGAGTCTGGATGTTGCGCAGGTGCGGGTAATAGCTCTCGTCGGATTGTGTTTCGCGTCAAACGTCTTTGTAAATCAGACGGCCTTGTGGTGGATCTGATCAGTCTGCTTTACGGATGGAGAGCGAGTGTTGGATGGAATATTTGTTCACGGCTTGACTTTCTTGCCAATGAGATAGATGGACTCTGGTCTCACGAACGCGTGGGCTCGTGATCAAGCATGCACGTTGAACTGGCTCTGATGATCGACTATAACTTAGCCACGGATGCCCGCGCCGAAATATTAGAATGGTTCTCGAAGCCAATGTCAATAGATTTCAATTTGATCGTTTTCACGTTGTTTGCAAGAAGTAGAGATTCCCGGCTACTTATTCAATTAGTATCAGATCAAATCGCCCGCCACAGCCTTTTCAGACAATGTGTCGAGTATGTGAAGACGACATCAAAGACATAATTCACTGCAAAGCGTTGCGTGATTGAGGCGCAGAACAGATCAAAGGATGAATTCTATCTCGCTCCGGGTATGTACAACTTCTCGCTCTGGTCAAACCACACAGCACGCTACGAAAAGGGCGTCGACGCCCGAGTCAGCAAAAGCTCCGGTGAATAGGAATAGAACGAATGATATCCAAGAGAGGTATGCCGGCCCCGCCAGCCAGCCAAATGCTTAGCGCTTCAACGCCGAAAAGAGACAAAACCAAGGAAAGGGTATGTGCCAATTAGTGGTCAAGATTCTGCCCGCCCGTCATAAAAAAGTGTCAACATTATTAGTTCACTCACTCGGATTCGAGCGTCGATCCTCTGTTGTGTTCGCTGCCTTTTTCGCTAGCTCTCGTCAGCCTTCTTGCCCAACGAAAACCTCCCCCAGCACCTGACTGACTAGACTCTAATCGCATTAATCTAGATGCCGAAGTAAAGTCTCTGCTCTGTTCAAAACTCGGCCGGATTCTGTCCATAGACATCCGCGCTCGGTCGAAAGAAGGTCTGGACACCGATGGCGTCATTGCTGGACCAATCGGCCTATCTAGTCTATCCAAAGTCTTTGATCGATCTAAATTGGCCGTCTCGATCGAGTGATTCGTGTATTCGGTCCCGTCGCTACCCGTTGTCGTTCGATTGTGTGTAGTCGTAGTAGGTGCTACTGATGGAGGATAGATCGGACGAAGGTCCTCGGACATGTGTGCGTCAGTTCTTTTTCTTTTGATTTCAGTGCCTTCGCCGTTTCCATCGGACAGTGAAGTGAGTGAGTCAGCTTTTTTCGCGGTGCCATCGACTGTTCTGGAAGATGAATCTTCGAGGTAGTCGAATTTGCCTTGCCGTACTTGCTCGCGGATGATGTCGACATCCAAGGGGAAGTAAATCTTCTGTATGGCTTTGAAGGAAAAACGCGGCAGCAAACAAATGATAACAGTAAGCAAAACAACAGCCCAGAAATTGAGCTGGCCGTAAACCTCTGCCGCAGCTCCGTGGAAGGTGAAACCCGATGTTGTAGACGTCCAAACCCCTGTCCAGAACCAGATCAAGAGGATGCTGATGGAGACAATGAGGAGCATGAGCCAGTCCCAACGATATGTATTCATGAGGACATAGACGTTGACCACAATGACGGCAATGGTGGCGATGAACACGCCGATACGTTTGGTGTCGTCAAGGTTCAGGCCATTATCGGTGACGAAATTGGCGGGGGCGAACAGAAGATAGGTCATGTAGAAAACGATGACAGATTGATATAGACCATCCAGCATGTAAGCCCTGTTGCGGTGGTGGTCAGTTATTGTGACCGGGTGCATGTGAAGAAGGTTGACTTACCAGAACTTTGGCTGTGTCCATTCTTTCCGCTCGATACCTCGACGATAGAGCTGGGGTACGGCCAACGAAATTTTGTCACTGACATCCTGATCAAGAACGCCCATGAGAATGACTGGCAAAGAAGTGAAAGCCAAATTGTAGAGGATAATGTATGTGTAATCGTAGACGTAGGCGCAGTCGAAATTGTCGTATATCTGGTACCAGAAGAGAGCGAACACCCAGACAAGGTTCTACCGATGTGAGCAAGTGTTCACTTTTGGGACATGAATTGATTCTTACCTTGTAAAAGAAGTTGGAGATTGTCTCTGCAAGTCGCCTGTATGACCATCGACCGTGGACAAGGACCAGGCGACACAAGAACCGAAATTGACCAATCGCATAGTCAGAGGACATGGCAGCCTGGCGACCTTCCACTCCTGCGATCCCGACACCAACGTGCGCTTCTTGAATCATGGCAACGTCATTTGCGCCATCTCCGATAGCGAGCGTGAGACAGTCCAGTCCGTCCTTGACCATCTTGACCACGTCAGCTTTTTGGCTTGGACTAACACGGCAACAGAGCACCGCTTTGCACTGTTTGCATAGTAGCAGAAATCGTTGCTTCAACGCGTCGTCAAGCATCAGCTTCAGAGATTCTCCATCAATGACTATAGCGTGAGTAGGAGCTGGCGGCTCATGGTTTGTTTGAGCAGCCTTGAGCTCTTCATCTGAACCTGTCATTTTAAATGTCTGAAGGTGGTTATCGAGTTCTTTCTCTGCCCTTTCCATGTCTTCGTCCTGGATGTCGAAGACAATCAGATCCATCTCGTTGTCTAACAGGTTACAAGAGAATCCGATATTGATCGCAGTCTCGACCTTGTCGCCAGTGAGCACCCAGAGCTTGATACCAGCCCTGCCCAACAGCTGAATAGCGTCGGGTACGCCATCTTGGAGTCTGTCCTCAATGGCGGTTCCTCCAAGTAGTATAAGATCACGTTCGATTCTGTCGGCTAGAACTTCAAGCTTTTCTTCGCGGTCGACCAATGAGGCAGCAGCTTCATCGTGGAGAAGAGCCCACTCTCGATACTCTTCCTCCAATAGTTCTTTCTGAGCAATGCAAAGGGTACGCAGTCCTTCACGAGCAAACATTTCTAGGTGTTCTGCTGTTCGCTGCCTGAGCTCGGCTTGCTCTCCCCTCTTCAATCTCGAGTAAATCATGCTATCCGCACCCTTGCAAAACAGCATAATCTTACCGTCTGGCATCCTGATAATGGCGCTCATTCGTTTTCTCGCAGAATTGAACTCCAGAGTTGTCAAGACCTGGTAGCGGCGTTCCACCCCTTGGACATTGATGACGAGTTTGTCGTCCGTTCGGCCGACCATTGTGTAGCCACAATCCCTGGCAGTTGCAACAAGCGCTGCTTCATCGGGAGACTGGGCTTTGAAGTCGATCTTGGGCGTCTCTCCGCCGGAAGTCTCAACAATAACTGTGTGACACAAAGCGAGAGCCAGCATGAATTGCGCGTTTGCGTCTTGCTGCTCTCTCGAGCCCTCCCCTGCAAGATCTGCAATGTAATCAGGAGCTACGAAGGTCACATCCTCTGGACGCAGATACGGGTTTCGGTGAAGTCGTTGTAAACGCTCGAACATAAGCTCGCGATCGGCGGCGATCTGTTGACGCGCTTTTGCTCCTTCTACTTCAACATCAATACCTTGGCGACGTTGCATACCCGCCATGGCTTCCGTATAGGCCTCGCCATACGGTACACCATTGACAGTAGCCTTTTTGAACTCCATGACGTTTTGAGTAAGGGTGCCCGTCTTATCGGAGAATATGTATTCGATCTGACCGACGTCATCGGAAATATTCCACGATTTCGGTGTACAAGGATAGTCGATTGGAGCGTAGTACATTTCGACATCGTTGTAAATGAACACGGCTTGCAGTGTGCGAATGATTTCCAAAGTAATGTAGAGTGAGATTGGCACCAAATTCTGGAAGAGAATGATACCAGCCCAGAAAGTGATGAAGCCGTCCAACGCAGGTACGTTGTTTCCGTAAGATCCATACTCAAACAACGCGTGTGAAGTGTCGCTACGGCCCCAAGTAACTCCCTGAACAATGCCCGAAACCAGACACATGAGGAACAGGATGCCGAAATTATAGATGACGTTCCAGTTGAGATCTTTCGAGATTTTGGCTCGCTTGCTGGGCGTGATTCCGGCGTTCAGCATGATTTTCGTTTCCTGTCCAGTGTAAACGATCACACCCAATGCCCATTCGGTATTCCGCAATGAACTTCCACGAAGCAGGAGGTTGTTGATTGTAATGGGCTCTGCCATTTGCCGTGGTGGATTCTCTGGATCTATTCTGTCGTAATCGGTCCATTTAAGCACCCCACTGTAGTTGTACAAATTGGCATGGGGAGACTCGCTATCAATTGTAAACTCTGCCTGCTCGCAATGCCGTGCGTGCTTAACATTTCGTGTGGCTCGCATGGCTGTTCGAACTTTCAGGTTGGTCTCTCCGTCCAAGTTTTTGGTCTCAATGTAGCAAGCTCCATCGACGTCAGATGTCGACAGGACCACCATATCTGCTGGGATTTCTTCATTCTCGTATAGGCGAACGAAATCTCCAACCTGAACGTTTTTCCAAGCGTCTCTTTTGAATCGTGCCTTGTCCTGTGTTTGCTTGTTGGGGTTGATGACATCTCCAGAGTATCGAGTCTGCGGCTCAGGCGCGGCAGGCTGTCGTGCTGTTCCGCTTTTGGGATGGATCTCGTCTTCATAATCTGGGAAGTTGGCGTGTCCTGAGCTTTCGGCGGTAGTTGGGCGCTGTCCCGGGAGTGGAGAGGGAACTGGTGTCATTTGAATCGACTCTCCGTCATTCGAAGAATGAGTGCGGACAGAGTGGAAAGAGGCCCTTGTAGAAGCGCGAGAGGGCCCAGTTCCAGCCCTGGTCGTCTCTATCGATGGTCGCGATTCGTCCAAGGCTCGTTGGGCATAACTCTTGCCTCCTTTTGACCTCTTCTTCGAATTCCAGGACCTCCAGATCCATAACACAGCCCTGGTATTGGCCTTTTTGAACCTCCTCCATATCGATATCGAGTCTTCGGCAGTATTGACGTTGTTGAAGTCTACCAGACGATGTATCGGCGCATTGTTGAGTTCATTGTCCAAGACAGTCCTTCTCCAGTCTTCAATGGCGTCTTTGAGAGCGGTGACGAAGAGAATGAAAATTAAAGGAACGGCATTCAAGCCAGGATTGGACGCGCCGAAAATTGAAAAGATCTGAAAGAACAGTGAATTAGCGCAGCCCGAGCCTGAGTGTAATGTATACTCACTCCAAGGATAATGATAAACAAGAAGTATATGTTGGCCACGGTGTGGAATTGAAACCACAAGTTCTTTGGAATAAAACTTATGGGAGTATATTTCGCCGTTCGAATCTTGTTGCGAGGGAATTGAGCGAGAGGTACCCCGTCTGCGTCTCTGGCGTCATCAGGGAGCGGGACATTGAAGAATATCCTCCTGCCACTATCGTCGCTTGTATCATCATTCTCACTGCCATCCGCCTCTTCCTCTTTGCCCTCGGCTTCACCTCCATCTCCAACGGTTGTCCCGCTCACTCGCTTTGACGGCGGCTCTGGCTTTTCCCTTGAACTCGTCCGACGATGCACTGCACGGGCAAGCAGCGACTCTCTTTTCTTGTCTCCTTTCGGCCCCTTTGCTCTGTGGGTTGCCCATCGTATTCGTTTCACCGGATTGGATCTTGCACCGGGCTCCTCGGTGGAAGTGGCCATCGCGATGCCGTTCCTCACGACGAGGACGGTCGCGCGAGGCGGTAGGGCTCAGTGCCAGCGCGGATGTCGAGACAGTAGCAGACGTCTGTGGAAGAACAATGGCGGCGCGCCTCAATGGTGGCTAGAGTCTGGAAAGCAGAGGTCGAGAGGGGATGATGTCGGCGTAGGTAGAGTAGAGGCAATGTGGCGGCGTTGAAGAGTGGAAGTGGTTGGCAGGGAGGTGGCTCTGAGAATAGGTGCTGCGTAGCGGATCTGTCGGCTGCTCAGCAAGCGGGAAGTGTCACGGTTTCGTCGAAGGTTGGCCCATGTAACATGCACAAAGCACTCGATCGATATCCGGCAGAGTTACTTCCAGGATTGGCATGAACGTACCAATGTTGCTCGTGGATTTGACAAGTGCTATTCCAAGACGGAGAGCAGGAGGGCAAAGCAGAGCTGCACTGTACAGGCTGCTTACCACCAACAGCTGGAGGCTGACCAAGCCCTCTCTCCTGGCCGCGCTAGCATCAAAAGATACTGGCAAAGCAACGGACGCCGAGCGGGAAAACGTGCAGGACTGCAAGAGGGAGCTGGAGCAACAAATTGATGAACAGCACAGATGGAATTGATTGCGGCCGATGGCACAGGCTTTTCGAGAAGTCCGGGCACGCAGGCACTCACCACACACTCAACTGCATCCATCCCTCCATCCCTCCATCCCTCCATTCCTCCATCCCTCCATCCCTCCATCCATAAACCTCCCACCTCCATCTTCGGATGATGCCGATGGGGATTATTGGTTACTGCTGCTCGCAGGTTCGAAGCTCCAAGGCACATCGTCCTGGTTTGCAGTCCTGCACTCCCTGCACTCCCTGCATGGACAACGGTATCTCCGAATCCCGATCCGTGCTGACGATGCAACGATCCTCCTGAGCCGCGCTACTGTGATACAGCCCGTACAACTCATCGTCTCAGTCATCATCGTTCATCATTCCCCCCACCCTGACCATCCCGTCCCCATTTCTGCCTATTTGCTGCATTGTGCATCAGGGACCGCAGCTATAATCTACTTTATATTGCGTCCGTCGAGCCGAGCAGAGGATAGTGGATGCTTGGTATTCGCTACCCGTGGTGCTCCCAGCATATTAATCTACGAACCCGGGATTAGAATCCTCAAGTTCCACAAACCATGGATAATATTACACGCCAGCCGCCATATTCTCTCTCAGCCAGGTCTGGCCCTGTGAGACTCTGTGCTGTCAGCATCCTCGATGGCGTTGCTGTTTGCAGTCTCATCCCCGACCCCCATTCGTCGAGCTTCACTCGAACATCGACAAAAAGAACGAAAGGTGGCATCTTTTTCGTCGTAGCATTGCTAATCTGTCGGTTACCACCGACCAGGCGATGCTGAGTCTAGGTCTTGTCAAATTTGTCGCAGCTGAGCCTTGAAACTGCAACTCGTCGCGACGCTGTTTCGAGGCTGCTAACCGCTCGCAAAAACATAGAAATAAAATTCATCTTGCCAAAATGCTTGAGAGCTCCTTCACGACCTCCCGTAATTTTACGGATCTTGATACTATCTAGGTACGTGGCGCCGTCGACTCAGTGGTCAGTACCCGACCGCGGCAGTCAATCGAACACGCCCTTGGTTTGAAAGTCTCCGGATTTCGAGAATCGAGAGTGACATCATTGGTGTTCTGAAAGACATTCACAACTAGATCCAACCCAACGACCACGAGCCTCAGGATACCCAATTCTTGTGTGCCATAAGTAGGAAACGAGTCGACCGTCGGTATTTTTCTCCATGCACAAGAATGAGAATCCTCTCGAATCTATTGACTGTGGAAACCCCCTGCCGGCACTGGCAACATCCTCCTTGAAATGTCCGAATTATCAGTCCCGTCTCGGAGATTTTGCAACGCCCACCACTTACCCCGAACCTGAGAATTCGGTCCAAGATATTTGCAGATCCTGCATCGAAATCCTTGGTCTGACGAGACGTGAATTGTAACGGTCTTCTACCCACTACGGACGACTTTAGCATCTGGAAATTCAATATCAAGAGAAAGGCCGCCCCCATCGCCACGCTTGCTTCTTTGTTATCGACACTACCGTATGCCTAATTACCTAGCCCTATCCAAGTTCTGTAAAACATGTGAGTTGCTCTTCAAGGTTGTCGTCCACAACTTTTATGGAAAGACCAACGATCATTACCCAAGTATACACATGGTGGATCGATCTAATGGCGCTCTTCCGTACTTCAATGCCCTCAGATTGACTGCTTCTATTCAGACTATATAGAATAGTTCATCTTAAGTCATACAGCTCTCTTCTTCATTCTTGTGATTAGTGTACCGGGCTAGTGAGTACCATCCAATGATTCATAGATGAGAGTAGTGCAGTAGTTCAAAATTCTGTGGCAGGGAGAGATGGATTTATGGCCAGCGCTATACCTGTAAAACGAAGACTAAGCCATGCCGTTGCGAAGTAGTGTATTAGCAACTGGCAGAAGAGATTTCTATAAGCCAGGGCACGAGAACCTTGACTCGCTGTCAACAAGATCGCAACAAATCTCTCAAAGAAAACCTTGTCTATTCATCATGTTATCTTGCAGATTGTGTAGAACAATGGATATCATCGCTTAGATCGAAAGATCGACAATTTGAGATGTATGAGAATGGTCGACCAACAGTCCTTGCTATCGGTGAATCTGTTATGGTGGTGAAATGTTTGATCAGCTGGATAACTTATCACGATTCTCCTGCCCTTAACGAGATGCAGTGGATCTCGGAATATCATGGCAACGCGATAATCGGAGCCTTCGCATCGCACTTATCCCTCCATATGTCAGTTGAAGAAATTCGACCAACAAATGGCATTTGTGTAAGTTGTTAAAGCAGTATGCTACCCACTAGTCACTGGAGATCCAGCCTTCTTCACAGCCTCGTAGTCGGTTATCGCCGGTATTGGACAGACAACGACCGAGATACTTGTCGGAAAATCTTGTGAAAGAAAAATCAAAGGTCGGTTCTATGAGTACAGTCAAAGACTAAAACCAATACTTTGCAGGTTGAATGTGCAGAATTACGCGTTGACGCGAAACGCGTCTGATTTATCGTTTTCGGTTGAATCCCGATTGGCAGAGGTCCCTGGACAAACACTGGATCCAAGTCATCAGAAACCACTCGCAGCAGACGCATGTAACGCATTATTTGTTGCTGTCAACCTTCACCATGGCGCGACTTAGCCAAAAGGACGCGCAAGGACATGGAGAGGGCTTGCGCAGTTGGTTCACCATTCCAAAGGCTGTGTCCAACGCAGTCACGACAGTCAAGGCCTATGTCTCGCCCGAGAGGGACCGCACAAGAGGTATGCTCGCTTGCTTCTTCGCTCTACCTCAACGGAAGAGAGGTATGGATACTTACAGCCATGTAATCAAGACACTCAGGACCGCTCCATGACGCCTCCCACACCATCACCTCGTCACGCCGACGCGCGAGCCACAGATGCATACATGCAATGTCAACTTGGCAACAAGGAATCAAAGGGTCTATCACTCGGAGCTGGCCAGGCTGGGTCTGTGAGCCATGCTGGGAGTCTGCATGGGAAAGGAAGAGCGAGGACTGCCATTGGAACTAGCTCTTCAAACGCAAGGCGCAATCCATCGTCGCGTACACAGAAGAGCAATTCATCTTCCAGCTCGGTCCGGACGAAGAGCAGCACGACAATCAGTGGTCAGGGCTCAGAAGAAGCGGCGGAGAAGGCGGCACAACACCTGCATAGCGAATTGAACGGATCCCCTAGGATTGCCAGAAAACACGATTCGTATGCACCAACCGCCTCCGACCCGCTATTATCGCCTACCAAACCGAGGCCAAGCAAGAGGCAGAAATCCAGTGATGTATCTGGGCGGCGTGAAGGAAAAGGCACTGGATCAGAGACAAGACCTTCGACTCCAAGAATCCTACAATGGCACAAGGAGCCTCGGCCAGGGACGAGATCTTCGTCTCGGGTGCAGCACAATACCTTGCGCCCAAAACGAGAGGGATCATTCACGGATCCAGATAAGGAGAATGAATCACACAAAGATGAGGATAAGGGAATATCCGAAGGTTCATTGGCGTCCAAGGGCTCACTGAAACGGAAGAGAGACGTGTGCGCGGAGAACTCGCGAACACCTCCGTCACGATCACAAACAAAGCGAGATGCAGAGCTGGGTTCAGATATCTCCTCGCCTTCGCGGTCGAGCACTGAAACCAACTCTTCACGTACACTGCAGTCGTTCAAATTTGCCGCAATATCTTCGCCCTCAAACTCGTCCATAAGTTCGATAGAGAGGAAGAGAAAACGGGACAGCCCGGAAGATACTCCAGCATCACGATTGTCTGTGAGGGAAACTTCTCCCGAGAACCCAAATTCTACTGCACTAGAGGCTCAAGAATCAGAAGTACCGGCGCAGATGCCTAGGCATCGTTCTGTGTCTGTTTCCTCAAACAAGACCATCGAAGACGTTCCCGCTCCTCGCGAAGATGTCAGCAGGCAGCTGTGGAAAACAATTCCAAGCGACAAGAGTTCGCGAGACCGCGGGTTCTCAAGCTCTCCACCGTCACCAGAGCCCAATTCAGAGAACCAGGCCACCTCGTTCTCGTTCCCGAGCAAAGCCTCCACCTCCTTCTCCTCTCTTCTTCGGTCATCTCAGCCCAGCAAGCGAATTGTCTCCCACGGGCAAGAAGTAGTTCTAGGCTCCGATGAGGACTCCGATGATAGTTTACCTGATGTAGGTGTACTTTTCAAGAAAAAGAAATCGAATCCGGCGCCAAAAGTTCACGTTGATGAACACGAGCCAAAACAGAAGTACACTTTCTCCATGCAGGCCTTACTCCAAGAAGAGGAGCAAGCCAAAGCTGCAAACGCTAGGATCGAAGCTGCAAAGTCCAGACTACAGTCATACAGCAACAACGAGCTGGATCCAAATGGCCAAATTGTCACAAGCGAATCTGCAATGGCTTGCTTGGTGGAGAATGTGGACCAGGACGAGGGAAATGCCAGAAGAGTCAGGGAGGCTCTGCGAAGGACCGAAGTCCTCGACTATCATGATGTTTGGCACTTCTTTGATGAAAAGCCGCCGACGCGGAAGGAAAATGTCTTCCCGAGATTCAAAACTCCGAACAAGTTGCTCGCCTCGATACTGAATGATCCTGCAAAAAGACAGCAAGCCGTTGTTTCTGGATTCCTCACCCGACTGGCTGCGCATACGGCTCTACCCAAAGAGATCATGCTCTGGATGATGGAAGAAGTGTGCAGGGAACCAAAAGCGCTACTTGTGCAGTCGTATATCAACATCCTCGAATCCTCAGCTGCCAGTCACGCGCAAGCTGTCACGCCGGATCGAGTCGAGTCCCTGTTCAAGCAGTTGGGTGTCACTGAGACGGCGTTGACCCCCAACAGCATAATTCCTGCAAGTAAAGAGCCCTTGGGGATCAAAAACCGACCCATCAGCAGTCGTGCGCACGCTCTCGTGACGCTCATAGAACGTCTCGCAAATCATATGACATCGGATGCGAGAAAACGGGCTCTTCATCTGCTCGCGCTGGCCAGTTTTGACGTCAGCGTAGTCCAGGATTGTCAACTGAGTGTGAGCATCGAAGCAGCTATCGACACATTGCTCCAAGCAATTTCAGAAGAGGAGTTCGACCAGGACATCTTGAACATCAGCAAGATCCTTTTCAGTACGGTCACAGCTCCCGTACTTCGACAGCAGCTCATCTCAGCATTGCCTTGCTACAGCTCGCGGAGTCATCGGTTCCGCCGCCAACTTGCCCTCGCGTTCACACTCAAGTCTGCGACGCATCTTGAAAGCTCTCTTGAGAATACCAAGACTATCAGTCATGTTTTGCTTAGTTTGCACAGGAGCAGGCACTTCCACATTACCAAGAAGACCGACTACATGGTGACGAGGGCATATTTCAGCATGCTCGATGTCGCAGTGGATGGCGGCTTTTCGGACCTCAACTTTACTGAACCCCCACCTACAGATTGCGGACCAGAAGAACGATCTGAAGCATCGAGAAAGCATCTTTTTGCTGCCCGGGCTATGCGCAAAGCTCCAGCGGTGAATGTCAAGGAGAAAGCATTCAACGAGGAAATCGACGGTTTGGCAAGAGAGCTTCGTGATATCATGGCTTTGATCCCCGATTCAGGAGCCAGCGATATGACGAAGACGGAGTGCAAGGCCACTGCTGGGCGGTTGGTCAAGAGGCTCGAGAACGGTGTCAGGACGAAACCTAAGCCGATGAAAGATTTCTACCATCAGAACGAGCAAGGACGGGATATGATGGACGGGTTTGTCAAGAGGGAATCTGGGAAAGTGCGTGGTGGTGAAGTTGTGGGTGCGGCCTGTGATGGTACGTCTACTGCGACAGGTGCAATGCAACAGGTCGATCGGTCCACTACTGTCAAGGAGGAGAAGCCGCATGGGCAAGATGATGGTGGAGTCCGGCAGGCGAAACCGCTGCAAGAGGGGAAAGTCACCGTGTCTGATGTTCAGCAGAAGACGCCTCCTCATTCTGGTAGACAGGAGGTCTTGGGACGGGCTGGTGAGAGGTAGGCCGAGCAGTCTTATGGGACAGGTTTGGACTCGGTTGTCATGGAGGGTTGGAGCATGCAATATATGATCACGACAAATGAAATAGACAACGACCGTATTTCCACGCTGTATGTATTGCGTGAAAATGTAGGCAGGCATCCCTGGTATCGTGAAATGAAGGTATTTTTATGAATGAATAAATGGATGAATGAAGGTGTATTTTTGAGTTCCGAGAACATTCGGCGTCTCGTTCGCGCTAGGTACTCGTTCTCCTAAGGAGGATTTCTGTTCTATTCACTTTTCCACCGGTGGTGAGGGGGTTGATTGGATCTTGTGTGTCTGGCTTGCGGTGTTGTGTAGCTGTGCTTGAGTACCGTTTCCAAGCTGCTTGTTCAATGTTTACCTGCACTTGGGTTGAAGAGGAAGTACTACTATAGCTGAAGTGGATTGTACACGGTAAGGTTCTACGTCTTCGCTATGGCTAGCGAAATGAATTGGCGCAGATTTCTACTTTGTATTGTCCGAGATGCTATGCTTTCATCGTGGGTTTTTAAGAATTCGGTTATGGCGAGTTCGCGACGCCGATGGGGATTTTGGTTGTTCTTGCGCCACGGTGTTTGCCGCGCTACCTCCTACATGCGGGTGGGGACGACATTCTTCAGTGGGCGTTTGTTTTGCTTCAAAGCCGTTTTTGAAGATTATGTCATTTGGGGCGGTCTACGGGCCTATTCGCGGTACGGAGTAGAGATGTTGGCTTACTGCAAGGAGCGAGGTTCTCCCTGGTCGATTTAGAGCGAGTTCGCCAAGCGTCTTGTTTGGGTCATCACGATGCAGAATGGCGAGCACGCGGGCCAGATGGACGATGGATGAGTAGAGGATGCCGATCTGAATCAACCGTTTACCGTTCCTGCCACAGGTGCTCTTCAAGGCTCTGGAATAGGAGTCGAGAGGCTGGTGTAGCAGTCCCAAAGCAGTAACCTCGTGTGTGACACGGTAGGAACCCAGGCTGCCAGGACTTGTTCGGGTTACCTCACCAGCCTCTCGCACACGAATCTGCCGTGTACACGTAGGAGATCGGATAGCGGCTAGTGGTATGCAACAAAGCTTGGTACTGTGGTGCCGGCGCGGATGCTGGCGGGAGGGCCAAGGGTCCGGGGTCCGAACGTTCCGGAGTCGTGAGCGTTCACGACGATTCTTGATGGACAACAGTCGAGGGAAGTCGTGACGTCGCAAGGATGGGCACTTCTTATTGATGAGTCCCTCCCGCGAACTCGGGAATGTCGT
Source organism: Venturia asperata (assembly GCA_003689335.1). Taxonomy (NCBI): domain Eukaryota; kingdom Fungi; phylum Ascomycota; class Dothideomycetes; order Venturiales; family Venturiaceae; genus Venturia; species Venturia asperata. Next base: position 1,210,093 of record QWWL01000002.1, on the reverse strand, counting down.
GGATGTGTGGCCTGTGGATGACGGGATGTGCTGCTGGCATACTGTGTAGCGATATCGATGATGTGTGGCTGGGATGTATAATCTTTAATCTAGCGCCACTCCGCTACTGCCCAAGCGCCGACAGGCCAGCAGCGTCACTGACGTGCAGCCAATGGCGAGGAATGGGCAGGGCAAGAAGAAACACCTGTTTGCAGCTATCAGAGTCATTGTTCCCACGTACTCGTCCACGCGGGGACTCTGTTTCGCATCTCCCAGGAATTCATCGCGACTCTAAACAACGGAGAAACAATCGAAGCGTCCAGGCCCAGTGGTTTTGGTGGCTGGTGGCTTGAATGGTGAGCGCATGGAGCAATTCACTTCGCGCTTGCCCACCTGCAGTAGCTGACAAGAATGAGAGAGACTACTACTTCCAACTTTTACACACAACACCGCCCGTATCCTGTGTTCTGTCCTCCTCACTATCCCACCCTCGCTCCTGGGTCCTGATATACGAATCGCCCGCCGCCAGGCAATCATGAGTGCCGTCCGACAACTACTACACAGTATTCGATGAAGGGAGCACCAGTGCCGACCAGTACAACGCCAATCTCCGCCGCGTCTACCACAACCACTAGACTGAGCGTTTCCTACAACAGATCCCTCTGTCTTCCCTTGTACATGAGCAAATCCACTTTCGAAATTGGGTTGCTGCTCAGCTCACCGACAACTCATTGAATCAATCGACCAATCCCGAGTACCTAGACACACTCGCTCCTCCACTGGAAACCGCGGATCGAACCCTGGACATTTTCTTCGCGAGGAGAAAACCTACATTCAAGATAATATATATTCCACAATAATACATCTCCATAATGATTTTCCTGCCGACCCACTCAGCCACATCGGCTCTGTCTCTCGTCCTCACCACCCTCGCCATCCTACCACAATCGCGAGCCGAAACAGCGAAAACGATAACATATCAAAACGCTGATGGCACAGCATTATACCTCAAAGATGATAGACGGCCGGCTCTGTACACGGGCAATTTTGGAGACTGCCTGGCGGATCCGAACAAGTTGGTCACTGTCAGCAAGTTTGATGCGAGCTAGTAAGATATATGTTCAAGCATTTATTACGAAGGAAGAAATTAATAGTTTTTCAGTTACAAGGACAACATGACTATCGCCTTCGACATTCAAGGATCCCACACTTTCGTTCGGGAGGCTCTGATGAGTGAGTCGGTCCATTCCGATCGCGAAGAATATGGCTAACAGCATGTCTAGTCTACATCGGCGTTTTTGCTTATGGAGAGAGTCGTTTCGAAATTCCATTCGACCCCTGCAAAGCCAACATCTACAGCATGTGTCCCGCCAAACAAAACGTATCGATCAATGCGAACGCTCAAATCCCCCTTGGCGCGGCGGACGTGGCCTTGATTCCAAATATCGCGCTAACGATACCTGATTTCGAAGGCCAGGCTATACTACGCATCTTTGCCAACTCGACCCAGTCCGAGGTGGCCTGCTATGCCGCGACCTTGAACAACGGTGCCACCTTCTCACATCCTAACGCAGTGGGAAGTACTTTGGGAGTCTTCACCGTCATCGCCCTGCTCGCATCCTTCGCCACAGCTGCTTATGGAGAGACGATCCCAACCATGCGGAAGCACTACGCACACTCACTGTCCGTCCTCGTGGTTTTCGCAGTTTTCCACCACATCTTCTTCACAGGCGCACTCTCGATGAACTTCCCTAGCGTTTTGGTCGCTTTCTGGAGCAACTATGCCTGGTCCGCTGGCATGATTTACACTTCTGGCATGCAAAATTCGATTGACCGTTTGACAAGCAAAGCCCGTGGAAATACATCATATCTCGGAGCTGCTGGAGCCAACACGTATCAAAGCGGCGTAGGCGGTGGATTCGACCTTCACAAAATCTATAAACGCTCGCAAGCTTTCGGTTCAGATGGCACAGCAGAAGCTTTGGAGGGAACTCTTTCCAAGGCTTTGGCGAGACGCGCGACCACTGGCAGTAACTTTACTTCTGTATCGAAATGGTTTGGAAATCCGGTTCGAGCCGGTCTTCCGTTGCCTGGTAACTACTCCGGATTCGCAGGAACTTTATCTGAAGAGATGATTCCAGCATCAAACGCCTTCCTCACCGGACTGCTTTGGTTCCTCATTCTGATACTTATTGTAGCCGGCAGCGTCATTCTCTTCAAATTTGCTCTGGATTTGCTCTGCAGATTCAAGGTTGTCAAGACCCAGCGGTTCAATCTGTTTCGTGCTCATTGGAAGGGTTACACAGCTCTAGCCGTGTTGCGCACATGCTTCATTGCCTTCTTCACGATCATGTTCCTCACCATCTTTCAATTTTCGTACGGTGGTGCAGCTAGCGTCATGGCCATTGCTGCCATCGTCTTCGTCATCTTCTTCGTCGGCATTATCGGACTGTGCGCCTATGCCTGCTACTATCGCCTTCGTGTTGGGAATTTCGAAACCAAACCCGACAGAATTCATTTGGAGCGAAGGAGGGTACTTAAGGTCATCCCATGGTATACGTTCCATCATGAGAGCGACGTCCAAAACCAAACCGATAAAGTTTTCTCTGGCTCTCTGCCGGGATGGAAGATATCACACGTTGGCGAGGATGCGGCACAGTCAGTCCACGATGACGAGGAATACATCAAGAAGTTTGGATGGTTAGCCTCACGACACCGACGCACCAAGTGGTGGTTCTTCGCAGTCTGGACTACCTATGAATTCATACGTGCTGCTGTTCTGGCTGGCGCTTCTGGTCACCCAATGGTGCAGGTCTTCTTCTTGCTCGTCATTGAGTTCATTGCATTCCTGGGCATTTTCAAGCTTAAGCCATTCGAGGGACAGAGACTTAACATCATCGTCATCTACATTCTCGGCTTCAGCAAGATCGTGTGTGTTGCGCTCTCTGCGGCCTTCGACGTCAGCTTCAACCTTGCACGAATCCCCACGACTGTTATTGGCGTCGTCATTATCGTTATCCAGGGAATATTGACGATCGCTTTATTGATCTGCATTGTGTTGAGCGCCATCTCGAGCTACTTCTCCATCACTCGTCACAGAGAAACAATTAAGCCACGTCGATGGATGCCCATCCGCGAACGATACTTCAGTCATCTCGATCACGTCGTTGCTGATGTTCCGCCACCGCCAAAGCCTCCAACGCCACCACCCGAGGAGCCCAAGGGCCCGTATTTCTCTGTCAACTCTGTGAAGAGGGCCCCCAAGATTGAGGATGAAGATGCAGAGTTCCAGGCAGAGATCTCGCAAGATCCACGCATGTCTCAAATACAGCTTGGAAGCATCTACGGCGCTTCTGAGAATGTAGAACCAGGCAAACGTGCTTCGCGAGCCACAAGTGTAGGGTCACGATTCAGCTCAACGAACCTGCCCTATGCAGCACGCGTCCACCGCGGCTCATGGAGCACAAGAGATCTTCAAGATTACAACAGACCATACACTGCAGGTACGGGCACACCACTTGTTGGTGAAGATGCTGGTGTTGCGCGGACAGCGTCCATGATGTCGAGAGCGAGCTCGACTGGTGGTCTGAAGCATTATGGCAGTCGTGATAGCTTGGGACAGATCGCATCTGCAAGACAAAGTTTGGCTGACGTTGCAGGCGCGGGACTCCCCACCAGGCTAGATTCACCTTCAGCTTACAAGAGCCCACCGACAAGTCGACCTGGGAGTCGGCCAGCAAGCGGAGGCCTCGAAGCTGCCCTTGCGTCTGCGTCAAGTGGTACGCCCGTCAGTTCTCTGCCGAGACCGAAAACGCCGGAGAATGTGAGGAGGACACCCAGTCCGCTCAATACCATCGTGACGAGGAGTCCAAGCCTGTATGAAGACGCAACTGGCGGTGCCCCACCTTCTCCCAGGAGTCCGAGCGGCAGTTTGCAGAGGGGCAAAGGTCGACTTGTGAAGACACACAAACCGAACGAAAGCATTGACGAGGTCAGTGGATCATAATGAGGTGGGAAGCCGTAATGAAATAATGAGGTTATGACAATTGCATGGATTTGATGATGGCAGTTTTGGATTTGCATCGTGCGCAGCGTCGCCTCTCGCTCTCTTCTCTTTACTTATACGCGTCGGATACAAAATTAGATGTCTGGCAGCAGCAACACTAAGCATTTGCACGTATGGTGGGCGTTTCTCGCTCACTGAAGATGGGGTGAGACGGGATTCCCTCTTGGAAAGAGCATCATGTATACTGCATCTTGCGCGATGGGATACCTGAGAAGCTCTTTTATGGGAAAGTAGACTGAGAGCAGTGAAATCGATAATGTTTATATCCTCCTACCACACCTTTTGGTTTCTGTGCTCCACTACAACCGTTGCTTTGCTGAGTGGGATTTCAGCGCGCCTTTGAGATGATTATGGGATTGACTTTGCTGGATGTGGTTTTTTTTGGAGGGCTTTTTTGGAAGAAAGAGGGCGGAGGATGGAAGGTCGTAGGAGTAGGGTGGTTTTTGCCATGAAAAAAAGGGTTTGGTGGGATGGTAGGACTTGTTCTTCCTTGGGATTGTAAACTGCGAATTGTCCCCTGCGGATTTTCTGGCGTCTCTGTGCCCGTGATATGCGAGGAGGTAGGTACGCTTTTGCTCCTTTGGTGTTGAGCTTGTTTAGGGATGACCTGGCTGTGTTGGAACGTCGTGGCGGCGTGGGTGGTGGTGTTGTGCTGGATTGGAGGCGGTGTGGTGTTGTGATGGAGATGGAGATGGAGATGGAGATGGTGATGTTTGGGAATCTGACGGTTGTTTATGGAGGGGAGTGTGCGGCTTTGTGGATGGAGGTATGGGGGGGGGGTTGATTTATTCGATGGTTTCTTAGTTTTGTATGCTTATTTGGTCTGTATGATCCCAGAGTATTCTTGATATCGCCTTTTCAGATTATAGAGCCTTTTGGCTTGGTGCTGTCTCGTGTTACCTTTGGATTTTTTGAATGGGATCTAGACATATCTTAATAGGGGACCTAGACTTTACTCGTATTCGTCGTCCTCGTCGTGAACGGGAGCGTGTAACAACGCCTGACCCCAGAAGAAGACGATAGCCACTATCCCTGTGATGACTGTGAAAGCAACCGCACTCTTGGACGAAGGTCAGCACTTGATAAAGCAACATCACGCCAACCACTCACTCACCTTTGCATTTTCCTTCCACACAAGAGCACCATGTTCCCTCGCCGCCGTCCAAACCAGAATCCAAATCCCAACCATCATGGCAACAGCAGTGCACGAGAGAAAGAAAACAGGGAGCTTCCAGATGTACATGCGAGCGCGGGACGGCCTGGTCTCACCTCGTTTTTGTCTCGCGTGCCCTCGGATGAGAATCCGGATCCGTCGGGGAGCGTTTCGGTGAGCGGAAATCCGGTGCAAGCGGATTGTCTGGTCTGCCGCGGCCAGGATGGAGGCGAGGCCGAAGACGATGCCGACGTACCAGCAAGTCCGCACTTGCCAGGGTTGAGCTTCTTCTCCCGGGAGGAAATTTGGCCATGAGCCGGTGCTTGTTAGGCATCCCGTTAAGAGCGCAGCCTGGTGGATTTTCGTTAATAAGGGGGGTTTCTGTCAAAGGCTCGGTGAGATGGATGGTACCACGATGCCGACGAAATTGAGCTCTTCGAGCTTGTGGTCGCGCCATTGTTCGGTGAGGCGGTCGCGCTCGTCCTTCTCGGGGCGGTTGAGTAAATCGATGATGGGACTTTCGCTCAGGCTTGGTTTTGACAGCCAGTTTGAGGTGGAGGAAAGGAGGCTCTGATGTAGATTTAGAGGATGCAAGAGCCCGACTGAGTTGGACACGGTGTCGAGGTGACCTACATTATTCGTTTCCGACATCACTGCGAAGTGGCTGTGAGCATCAGGCTACACGGGTTGTTTGCGACGGAGAAGAAAGTACACAGCGGAGTGGTGGAGTGGAAGAGATGCGCTCGTGGTATTTGGACATCGTCGCCCTTGGTTAATCAGGGTTCGATCTCACGTCAACGGTGACGGAATTCATCTGATTGGTTTGGCTTGCTTGCCTGGGTTCAAGTTTGGTTTCACTGCAGCTAATAGCCCCGCTTCCTTTAAACGTGACTCTACACCGTCAACCACCTCGACAAACCGCCAGATGCATTGAGAGCCTGTGTTTCCAAGCATGTTCGTCGAGGACGACCAAGAAGGTCCGCGAGCCCGCATAATGTAGTGTGTGGCATTCAACCAGGCTCCAGAGGGTGAATGTGACCTTGAAAATGAATACTGATGATTAAACGTAGCAGAACCGAATCACTGAATTGGACTATGACCATGATGGAGAGAACTTATAAGAGATAAGGGGAGGGGATGAATTATTATTCTGAGCAAAGGGGGTGCTGGGTGTGTTGGTCGATTCTTTTTGCTGTTGTTCTGCTGGGTCTTGAAGACTGGAGCATGAAAGTGGAAAGGGAAACGGAGAGTCAATTGAGATATAAGCATCGAACTATAAGCTCTACTCATCCTTTTCCCAAACCTTTTTCGTTTCACTGATTCAATTGAGGTTCGAAAATTTGTGGCTTGTTCTGGAGTGTTTTTAATGCCGGAATTAATGTTGGACTCGGAAACAATCAGCCCATACTTTTAAAATCCTCGTAGTCAAGTCTTCAGCAATGGAGAAGTCAAAATACAATACGGGAATTGAGGGAAACATAAAAAAGTACAGTAGTCGGCAAACGAGACGCACGATGGCCTTGGAGTAGTCCGAGCCCGCGTGGAGACGGACTGTTATCCGGTTTGGACAGCTCATTTCTGGTAGCGGGGGAGATTGAAATTGCCACAGGTGGAAGATGATAATTGTCCGGGGGGAAATGCCAGATTCTTCAGATGAGAGGACTGAAGTTGTCTTCCACAAGCGTGACTGGCAATTAATATAAAAATGCGTCTCGCGTCTTTCCCAAAAGGGAACGTGGGCTGGGTGCTACCCCACCAGGACCCTAGGAAGAATTATGACGTATCAGGTATTTTGTTTTGACACTCTGGCCATTCCCATCAAGATATCGGCGGAGTGGGCGTCTGGAACCTGGAGATGCATGCCAGGACGCAAATAGACGCGGCCCAGGTGAGGCTGATGGCTGCTGGCAACGTGTACACAGTACAACAGCCGGACGCGGGCAATCATGCAAGATGGAGGTGTAATCTGCCGACAAGGACGTCGCTAGCAAGGCGTGCGGCGGGTCCGGCATTTTTCCATCCATTGCGGCCGCCTGGGAATCAGTGCGAACGACTTTTTCTGGGCTGATGCTGATGCTGATGGCTATTTCTTCTCTTCTTCCAGAGGCCTTGCTTCTCTCGTCTACACTGATCCTGTTTAACACCGGACGTCCTACTCATCTACCAATATCCTGTTGTTGACCCGCATCAGCCCGCATACTCATCTGCTTCGTTCCCCTACATAGATAGACCATCGTTTCAGCCATCCCCTGGCTAGTGATCCTACATCATCGAGAAGGCGTCTCACAGATCAACAGTGGTGATTGGACCCAGCCTCAATCTCACGACCTACAACGTCACAATTTGGCCCGTTTCCACGCTCTCGCCTCAGGACGGCAGCACACCGGTACGTCAACCTTGCCCTTTCATCCTTCGTATACCGCGGTGTATACGCTTCTGTCAAATCCTCGTCTGCCTCGAGTTCAAGGTGTCTACAACTGCCGGAATTGTGGAAGCGAGCCTTGCCGGGACTGTGTCGCTTTGTGCTCTGAGTCAGGAGTGAAAGGCTGATCTTGGCTATCCGTCCGAAGATATCGAATTGACGAAAGCAGGATCGAGCGTCAAGATACAGGGAAGATACAGGTCCTCACAGTGTCAGGGACCTCAGCCGAACCAAGAAAATGGCAGTGATCGAGGTAAGAGCAATTTCTACATATTGCCAAGGCTACAACCTGGTCTTCCCTATCGTGTGCTCAGCGTGCGTTGCGAGCGTCGCCGGTTCAGTCTCTCGGGACAGCCCAAGGACAGCAGCAAAGCACCGACTACGGGCGTGTGGAAGAACAGGTACGCACTTTCTTCTCGCTCATACCTCCTACGATGCTGGAGAAGGACGTTTGTTGCATACCGAATCCGCATGACGAAAGGGTCACGGCAGAGTGCGCCAACGCCAACTGCGTCATCGAGCGCCCAAACTTCCCTCTACATCGTTGACAGCGTTCATCGTTGCAATATCTCCAAATTCCCATTCCCACTCCCACTCCCACTCCTCAAACCAATCCCATACCTCCCCTACGACCGTCTCCTCAGAGAGTCGCTCCCTCACCGGACTCGCTGTTGCTCGAGAAAGCTGTTGACGCATCATTTGTCACCCACCAGCCCGCACCTTCTCTGCATCTCCATACCTACCCTTCTCACCCTCCCAGTCACACAACCCGACTAAATCATGAGTACTATACAGAACCTCAAGAATTTTATCCGCCACGGCAAACAGGCCCGAGCGAACAACGCAGAGCCAACCACGAACGTCTCCCCCGTACATGCCCAGCCGCAGAAATACAACCAGTACGGCTCACCCGCTCAACAACAACACCACTATGCCGTAAGCGATCCAAACATGCTAGATCACAAGCCTATCCATGCAGGCCATGTTCCCCACGGCGAATACTCCGCGGCCGCTGTCAACAACCAGAATGTGGCCGCCAAAGCAGGCGACGCCGCTGCACGAGCTACTGAGCACCAACAGAAGAAACAAGCCGCCGCCGAGCAAGTCGATCCCACAGTACTAGAGCGGATAGTGGCAGAGGAACGCGAGAGTAAGGGCAAGCTGCCAAAATACCCTGGTCTCGAGCGATGGACGCTATTAGAGAAGATGGGCGACGGCGCCTTCAGCAACGTCTACCGAGCCAGAGACAACACAGGACAATACAAAGAAGAATGTGCGATCAAGGTGGTCAGGAAGTTCGAAATGAACTCGAGCCAGGTAAGCCTTTTTGATACCTCCCGTCTTTGTCAACCTTTTGGTGTCTCGAGACGTCGTGAGCGATTGCCGAACCTAGCCAACCACGCTGCCTAGGGCGATAACGTACTCCATCCCGACTTCAGCAAGAAAGCTCCTAAGACAGTGGATGTGCGTATTGACTTCTTCGAAATTGCATAGCATTGCCAGGTTTTTGCTTGCATTCGTTTTCCTTAATGGTGTAGGAGCTGACTTGTAGCCCCATTGCAGCGCGCAAATATTCTCAAAGAGGTACAGATCATGAGGCAGCTCGACCACCCAAACATCGTTAGGCTCGTCGACTTTCACGAATCGCGCCAATACTACTTCATCATCCTCGAGCTATGCCCTGGAGGTGAATTGTTCCATCAAATCGTGCGCCTCACGTACTTCAGCGAAGACCTTTCGCGGCACGTCATCGTCCAAGTTGCCAAAGCACTTGAATACTTGCACGAAGAGGCTGGTGTTGTTCATCGGTCTGTGACCTGCAATTGAAGTCAGATTGTGAAACTGACGTCATGAATAGCGATATCAAGCCTGAGAACCTTTTGTTCTACCCAATACCCTTCGTTGAGTCGAAGAACCCAAAGCCGAAGAGTGCCGAAGATGAGGACAAGGCGGATGAGGGTGAGTATATCAAAGGTCATGGTGCTGGTGGAATTGGAACCATCAAGATTGCCGATTTTGGGCTATCCAAAGTCATTTGGGACAGCCAGACGATGACGCCATGCGGTACCGTTGGCTATACTGCGCCGGAAATCGTCAAGGATGAGCGATATTCGAAGAGCGTCGATATGTGGGCACTCGGTTGTGTTCTTTATACACTTCTTTGCGGGTTTCCACCGTTTTACGACGAAAGCATCCAGACTCTTACCGAGAAAGTCGCCCGCGGTCAATACACCTTCCTTTCTCCATGGTGGGATGATATCTCGAAGCCAGCCCAGGATCTCGTTTCACACTTGTTGACAGTCGACCCTGATAAGCGATACGATATCAAGCAGTTCCTGAATCATCCTTGGATCCGCGAAAGTGAGGAGGAAACTCACGCCGCCGCTGACGCGCCACCACTCGCCACGCCGCTCGTCCAGCGACAGAATTTCGCTTACCTTGACGACACCATGACGCCGGGTGGTCGACGCCA